>CAJQZP010000419.1:1152500-1752500 GCA_907164705.1 Parnassius apollo
CAATGAGATACCTTTATTGTAGTTAGTAAAAATACGAGTAAATAAGGCTTCTTTTATTTGAAATTATCCCAAATTGAATATGACTTATGGGCAACAACGTTTTTGCCTACCGGTCGACCCTTACGAATGTGTGCGTGCGCAGTAAAATCAGTTAAAATAATACATTACCACGCATTTTGAATTAAAAAGATAAAAGGACAGAATGTTTGAGATTTTTTTAAATTAATATTTCTTCGCCATTTGCCTATATTACTTATGCTGAGCCTTCTCTGTAAATTCGGCCGGTTATTGCAAAATAACCCTGTATATTACGCGAATTTGACCTCAAACCTGAAATTGGCCTATTGGTCTATAGTTAAGTATTTCAGAAGTTACGCGATCGCACCAGTGGATCACACCACGCATATACGCTATGATACGATATGCACCAAAAAACATGGATCACAGGCGTATAAAGTACCTATATGTTTTTTGATGGTAAGTGGATACTGTGGCTTATCCTCTATTAAGAATCAAAACGCAAATGCGTTGTCAACCCTGATGACTAAGATGGAATGCCTCGTTTCCAGTAAAAAAGGGACTCCAGATCTCTACACTCACCATACGAAACACGGCAGTATTAAGCTGCTATTTTACGCTGGTATTCTGTGATAGCGTGTTCCTTCCCCGGTCGAGCCGACCCATTTGTGCTACAACCATAATATAGCTGCAGCGTGACTCTACCACTTTACAAGTACACTCACTTGATGAAACACAGCAGCATTACGCTGCTATTTTAAGCTGGTATTCTGGGAGGGCGTGGTCCTTACCCGCTATAGCCGATTTCAATTCGTTGTTCTAAATCTATACTTACCCTTCGTCAATGGTTATGTAATTTTAATGTCGGCAATGTTTGGAATGGTTACTTATTTTTGGGAGGGCAAAGATTGTCCTAATATTATTCCTAGTCGCCACCCTCTATAATAAATCGTATTATTTTTGTCTTACTTAAGACATAATACATACATACGTAAACACACACGCCTGTCAACCAGAGGGGTAGGCAGAGACTACGGACTTCCATTTGACATGATCTTGACACGCCTCTCGCGCCTCCACCACTTCTATATACCTACGCATACATGCTCGTCGGTTAAGGGTACTCTTATTTTGGCCCATTTTAAAGATATCGCCAATTTGGTGGATAAACTTTCGCCTATGACATCCCTTTCCGACCCTGTCGTTCACTTCTGGAACATAAATTTGATTTGTCACTCTTTCCTCATTTATTTTTTCTACATGACCAAACCACCGAAGCATTCCTTTCATAATTCTTGTCACAACATCATCTTGCAAACTGTACTTTTCTCTTATCACACAATTTCTCACTTAGATTCAGCCCTAACATACTCCTTAACGCCCGCATTTCTATTGCGTTTATTTTACTCTCGTGCTTCTTGTGCCACATCCAACTTTCACTACCATACGTTAAAGTAGGGACCAACACAGCACTGTGAATTGCCGTACGTGCCTTTTTTGACACATTCTGACTTACCACAATAGAGTGTAGAGCTCCATTTACTCTATTTCCTGCGTTCACTCGTCGTTCTAAATCGTTATCATATCTCCCATCTCTGCTAAATACGCATCCCAAACACACAAACTCATCGAAGTGCTTGATCAACTTAAAAATACTGTAATATTGTATTTTTAACCCTCGGCGTGCCTGGTGGAAAAAAGTTACATGGCGTGCCTGGTGGGTCTGTGAGACCTAAATTTTAAATATTTTTTTCTCCTACAAATTGATATCAATGTAGTATATTTTTTGATTTTATAATAAAATTAAACATGTTTTTTAGAATTTCAAATAAAATACGTGTTCAAATTAATAATATTTTTAATAGAATTTTTAATTAAACTTTTACCTCGTTTTTTTTAACGTATAATTAAACATCTTATTTTCATAAATATGCAAAATCAACTAAAACGAAAAAATCACAATCAGACTTTGGGGATCATATGGCACATAAGGTTATCTTATATTCTAAGCTAAAATAATTAGTCTTCTTCATTTTCGACATCATTTTCAGGAACATTGCCTTTGAAGCAATTTCCGCACTGGAAAATTGCATGATCGTGGCACACGTGGCTTTTGCACGTCTCACAGATGTATTGAGTTTTACGGTCTTTCTTTGACGGACAAACGTAACATCTACGCCTTACACCTGGAGCTGTTTTTTTCACCGGTGGACCTTCGTCGAGACCAATATGGTCAGCAATTCGTTTGCGGAGATCTGTGGAAAGGCGAGTATTTTTCTGTCTTGTTTTTAGATGAGATTAAATGCGATACCCAGATCTTTGATAAAATTTCTGCGATTGTTTTTGATAGCAGCGAAGTTCAGCATTTGAATAATTTTTGCATTTATACCTGCAGAGTTCAGCAACCAGAAAAACAGAGTGAGCGGCCATCTTCTCGAGTTTCTTGATACATCATAAGATCTAATAAGCTTTTCAACGTTGTCAACACCACTTTTCGTTTTATTATAGAATGTAATAACTGCTGGTTTTTGCTTCTCGCCTGATTGCAGGTCGATTTCCACATCATGATGGAGAGATGACAGCAGGAACACTTTTTTCTAGGTTTTGGGACGTATGACACTAAAGTCATATCTTTTTGAAATCCGAACTGTGATGAATACATTGTTGAATTTGTTTTGAATATTTCAAGTATGCAAGTTTTTTTTTTGATTTCATTGTACCAACAGCGGTTAGCTTATGATGATTTAGCAAGTGTTTATATGTTGGATAGCTCGTAAACCATTTGTCTATCGTGATATTTCTCCCTGACTGAGAAACTGGCCTGACGAGGCGATCGACTACATTGTGAGGCTTATTGCTGACCTTATAAGGTCCCTCTGGTTGCTCGCCCAAATAAATCTTCAAATTCAGAGAGTAGAATGTTTTGGCATCTACGAGCGCAAATATCTTTATTCCATATTTACCTGGTTTATTTGGCAAATATTGGCGAAATTTACAGCGACCATGAAAAGCTACAAGCTCTTCATCTAGAGTCAAATTTTCAAAGGGCGTGTAGTGTAGTTGGCATCTGCTAACGAATTCTTCGAACAGTTTCCTGAATGGGGCTAGTCTGTCCTGTGACAGTCTTTCTTGACGTGTATCAACATCATCAAATCGCAAATGATTAACAATAAAAACGAATCTTCTCAAGCTCATTGTCATATCAAAAATAGGAATACCAGTTCCATCATTACACCACAAGTCTTGTAAATTCTGCCTTGCAGATTTATATAATCCCGCAAGGTAAATTAGACCAATGACAGCCTTCAGCTCATCCATACCAACTTCTGCATAAGCGTAGTCATTTGAAGTGTTCAGACATTTGTATGAATTAGTATATCCAGCAACATCGACTCGCCCACAAAAAAATTGAAACACTCTAAAGGAGTTTTTGCATCTCTCGCTAATACTTTGACACCCGGTGTTCCAGTTACTATATTTTCCCTACGTGTTCGAACGTTTGATCTAGCTGGAATTTTGTGCCACAAAGTTCCGTCTTACCTTTGTAAGTTCTTCCTGAGGGCCGCGAAGTTAACTCTGACAGTGGCACGTCCATTTCAGAATCTGAAGAGTTCTCATCATCAACTATTTTGAAGAGGTCTTCCTCCGAATCGATCGAGTCGATTTCATGAGTTTCTTCTGTAACCTCATCAGACTTTTCGTCGCTGGAGTCGAATACAATATCATCTTCGGGATCTTCGTCCACCTCTTCGAGTAGCAAACTAAAGATTTTCCTGTCCTGTAAGGACCTCTTCATTTTGAACTGTAAAAAATATAATACTATAAAGTCGAATTCCAAACAAAATAAAGAACTTTATGAATAAAATACATTAAATTCGTAAAAAGACAAATTAAAACAATAATAATCTCGAGTATTATATATAAAATATGTTATTATTTAAAACATTATGCTTATTCTTAACAAATTAACGACACAAAACCACTAATAGCAACAAATGAATACTTACATTAAAACGTCACGCCGTATGCCTGGTGGGGTCTGCGAGACCCGAGCACACTTTAGGCACGTCCTTTCACTACTGGAGCACGCCCCGGACTGAGGTAGCGGGCGGAGGGCGTCAATTAGTTCACTACGGTCAGCTACTGAGAGCAGTTGCGAGCGAATTTCAAATTACAATGAATTATAACGGTTTAACGGCTGCGGTTCGTATTCAGTGTGAGCGTAGTCCTTCCCTGGTCGGGACTGCCTGCTCGTACTGCAGACATAACACGCTGCACCAGGACTATACCACCTATACCAAAACTAAAAGCTGTCAAATAGCTCTAGGCATAATAATGTCCTTTAGACCGAATTTCGATCATGGCGGCCTACCTCAACGGAGACTAACCATCGGTGCAGGACAGGATTATAGTGCCCGAGTGTGCGCAAGCACAGGTGCACTCTCTATTCCCTCACTCTTATAATCCGATGGACGACCGGAGAGAGAACAGGCGCAGGACGAATAGCTTTACGTGCTTTCCGAGGCACGGGGGTGAGACACCGCCAACTTCCTGACTCTACTGAAAATTTATTGACGGAAAAACTCAATAACAGATTTTTTTGGCTCGACCCGGTATTTGAACCCAAGACCTCATGATCAGCAGTCACACTACTACAACCACTAGACCAACGAGGCAGCTCTAGTAAGGTAGACCTAAAAATATCTACATAAAGTATTGTATTTACAACAATAATAAAGTCATTCAACGCGTCGCGATACAAAACACAATACACTTGTTACCCCCAAAGCAATTTCGTTCGCGTATCGAAAAAAGACCCAAATCGCTCTCATCGCGCACCGAGGCAGAAGAAACACTTCCTTGTGCCAAATGTCCGTTGTACTTGCGTTGAAGCGGGGGCTAAAGAGCCCTCAACGGCCCTTACATGTTAAAGATTCCATAAATAATATAGTTGACGTGCACGGATTGTGTTACCGAACGCACCCCTTGTAAATTACGATCGCTTCTTATAGTTCGGCTAATGCCACCATTGTAGCCCGAGGATTTATTATTCATTTTACTAATTCATCAGACGGTTATGAGTTTTCGATTGATGCGGTGGGTGAAATCATCTCTGATGGATACAGAGTTAAATGTTTAATGCAAATATGTAGGGTTTTAACAATATGATTAGTATCTTCACAGTTTGTGTATTCCAAATTTGAAATATACCTCAGCCGAATATTTGACAAAAGCATAAGTGATTTATCATAGAGTCTTGATACTCTATGCGCATTTTTTTTATTAAAACTGAAGTAAAAGACGAACTTATATTGCTACGTTGGTACTTCAGCCTACACGTCTGAATACTGCAAGAACAATAAGAGGATCGATGTTTGAATTCTGTTATAGGATAGACTGAGCAAAACCTACTAGAATCCCTGTGAGTTCTTCAACCACTCAAAAAATAAAACACGCACCCTGAGGACCGACGAGAAGATCCTGGAGATGGAAGAAGTGGTAGACAAGTTATACTGGCATATTATAGGATTATCTGAGGTCCGAAAAGAGGGGGCGCTGAGAATCTCCTGTGGAGGTTCGGTTGCAACCACTCGATTTGGAAAACAATAAAGTACGCACCCTGAGGACCGACGAGAAGATCCTGGAGATGGAAGAAGTGGTAGACAAGTTATACTGCATTTTATAGGATTATCTGAGGTCCGAAAAGAGGGGGAGGACACGGTAATACTGCAATCCAGCAACTTGTACTATCGCCAGGAGGGCGACCATCTGTCCCAGGGAGATCTCCCTAAAATCTCCAAATGATATTCGTTGAAGGTTGTACAGGTATACGCACTAACCTCGGCACATCCCGATGAGGAGGTGGTAGAAATGTATGATGATATCTCTGAAGCTATGTATTCCTTCAAAACACAATATGCGGTGTTCAAAACACAATATACGAGATACATTATTAATTTTGGGCGTTAATGTTCATAATAGGTATATGACATTAGTTAACAATAACCTTGGGAAAAAGAAGAAAACCTTTCGATGTAAATATCTAATAGTTGATTAAATTTTAATAAAGAGATGTGTTAGTTTAAAGTAATACATAACCCAATTGACTACTCTAGATTTCGCAAAGGGATTTCGCGACATAGGATGTGCCAGAAAAAAAAACTGGCCTCGAATAGATGGAGATATACTGTGTTATTTACGTCACGGGCAGCAGTAACGAAGGGGCGAGAAGTCTGGTACTGCGATCGTCAATCCACATCTTTTTTATAGTGTAAGGGTACCATACGAACACACAGTCCACCTGATGGTAAGTGGATGCTGTGGCCCATAGACATCTACATCTATACTCGATTATGAATCAAAACGCATGCTTTGTCATCCCTGAGGACTAAGATCGAATGCCTCTTTTCCAGTAAAAAGATTCTCCGGATCTCTACACTCATCATACGAAACACAGCAGTATTAAGCTGCTATTTCACGTTGGTACTCTGTGAGAGCGTGGTCCTTCCCCGGTCGAGCCGACCCATTCGTGCTACAACCATAATATAGCTGCAGAATGGCTCTACCAATCTTAATTTCAACCCTCGTGCAATTTATGTATATATAAACGTCTCCATGATAAAAGAGAAAGGCCTAATGTGACGATATATTTATAAAATAAAAAATACGTGTGGCACTCGGGGACTGCCGCGGTAGGTAAAGCTATTGCATAGAATTTTTATCAACTTATGCAATTATAATTATTTATTTATTTTATTTATGCTGTATTTTTGTCTTTGTTTGTTTATTTGATATTAATTCAAGTTACAGTTTTTGAGCGTAGTGACAATTGTGAAACAATTTTTTTTCTCATATTGAATAAATGAGAAGTTAATATTGTTTAAAATATTTTTATTATCTTACAAGAGATGTAGGTTATTCAGGAATTTTTATCATTGAAACTAGTAGGTTTTTTTCGTTACGGAATTTCTTGGTTCGGTCGCCGCGCTCAAAGCCCGCGATAAAAGCTATGCAATAGCTTAAAAAATATTTTAATAATGTATCTGTGTGCATTTATGTTTAAATTTATGACACGGAATTGTTCCCTAGGCAGTTATTTCTTTTTATATATAATGTCAGCTCTACACGTTGGCCAACACAGTGGCGAATGTAGTGGCGAATATATGGGCCGAGAGTTGGTGACGGCGTCCACATGTTGGAAGGTCGTTCAGTTTACTTCGGTTCGGGCCAATATGCGGACGAATTTATTTTAGACGACGGCTCCGTGGCGCAGTGGCTTAGCAATGAGTGGCTGCGCCGGGGACCGCGGGTTTGAATCCCGCACGGAACAAGTATTTGTATGTCCTACAAATAATTGTTTCGGGTCTGGATGTGTGTCCTTGTGCAATTTATGTTTGTAAGCTGCCTCCGCGATACAGGAGAAAATCCAAGTGTTTCCATTTAACGTTTTTATAAAATAATTATAAAAGAATAGTGGATATTAATGGGGCTGTAAATAGATATACCATTAGCTTTATTTATTCTTTACATGCATCATAAACTGGAATAAATACCATTAATAAGAACTTAACTTATTTTAAAGTTAAAGGAGTTATAATCGATTAGTCTATGTTTTAAATATGGGTTTTGATTTTAAAGTTTAGCAAAATATGTACTTGCATTTCTATCAGACATTTGATGTATATAAAAAACACCTTATAATTTATTTGGTAATTTAATTATTTTTTGAGACATACAAAAACAGTAGCAATAAATATAATTAACACTGACTTAATAATAGGTACTAATTATAACTTAGAACATAAATGAAAAACTCATGACAAGGAAAGTGGCTCAGGACCATGCTTTGCGGCATTCTGTGGAGGAGGATGTTCAGTAGTGGACTTGTGAACAGCTGTAATGATGATGGTGACTCGAAAACTTGCACGATTAAATTATAAGAAATCGAAGTTTTTTTTTATAGGATAGGGTGACAAACGAGCACACAGTTCACTTGATGGTAAGTGGTTTTTAAGGCCCATAGACATCTACATCTATCCTCGATTACGAATCAAAATGCAGATGCGTTGTCACCCGTGAGGACTAAGATGAAATGCCTCGTTTCCTTTAAAAAGGGTATCTGGTTCGCTACACTCACTATACGAAACACAGCATCATTAAGCTACTATTTTACGCTGATATTCTGTGAGAGCGTGGTCCTTCCCCGGTCGAGCCGACCCATTCGTGCTACAACTATACTTCTAATATAACTGCATGGTTCTACCACGTATAAACGACGTGCTTCATTTTTTTTTCATTTTAAATAATTAAAGTAATAAAATTGTTCTCGTAATAATCTGATTGTAAATAAATGTTTTTTTTATAAATAGCTTATCGATTAAAACAAATGTTTAAAAATAATTAAATCGCGCTAATTAAAGTAGTAGGAATGTTTAAAGTTGAAATTGGCACTAAAAGGCTGGTAATTGGGGCATCCACCCTACAAAGCTTGAATATAAAATTTAAATCAGATGCGTGTAATCACTCTGAGAGCTTGTAGCAAACTAAACCAACGACCGGCGACCAAACTCTGCCAACAATCCTTTGATCTTTTGTAAAAAACCGACACCACACGGATCTCGCGCCAACTTGCGGGCCATCGTTCCAATACATACCAATGAAGCCCAAACACCCCGTCTACACGTTGGCCAATGCTATTGGCCACTACATTCGCCACTGTGTTGGCCAACGTGTAGAGGCGCCGTGAGAGGGATATTGTCTTGGCTTAAACAGATAATCCACACCGTCTGGATGTTTGGCGGTTCTACCTCTGTGCGAATTACCAGAAGTTTACTTTTTCCCACAGTTTCTTTGTGGAATCGGCTACCATCAGTGATTTTTCCAGATCAGTACGACTTAGGGACTTGACGTAGTAGAGTCACACTGCGGCTATATTATGGTTGTAGCACAAATGTGTCGGCTCGACCGGGGAAAGTACACTTTTTCACAGAATATCAACGTAAAATAGCACCTTAATATCTACTGCTGTGTTTTGTATGGTGGGTGTAGAAAACCGGAGACCCTTTTTACTGGAAACGAGGCATTACATCTTAGTCCTCAGGGGTGACAACGCATCTGCATTTTGATTCATAATCATTGATAAATGTAGACATCTATGAGCTAGAGCATCCACTTACCATCAGGTGGACTGTGTGCTCGTTTGTCATCCTTAATCTATTAAAAAAAACTTTCAATAAAGACGGCAACGCATCTGTAATTCCCCTGGTTCAATTCATAGGCGGCGATAGTCACCATCAGATGAGCGCGCTCGTTTGCCTTACTTATATAAAAATACCAACCATAAGAAGCATCGTTTTTCTTTAATTATCTATCTACACATCATCATTCGTCTGTCTGTGTGGCCAGCATTTTTTTAATTATTATTTTTTAATTATTGGCGAAGAAACGTTATAAATAAACTTTTTAATAGTTAGATAGAAAAAATAACGGAACGAATAATTCTAAAACGGCACATTCTACGAGCGACCGCGCGTTTAATAATGGCACAACATTTGTTTGAATTAGTTTTAAGAGGCAGCGAAGTGGCCACACGCGGTCGAGTTTATTAACTGCCCCGCCATGATACCCTGTTAGCACTTACATGCTCTTTGTTACGCGATTGCAGGCGGCAGAAGGACAAGTTTTTTTTTAAAGTATAATTAATTAAAAAGATCTAAAGGTGAATATTTACAATCAAGTGGTTTCCAAAAAGTGACATTATTTCTATAAATATCAATAAAAAAAACTATCAATTGGAAAATTACCTATACCGTTACCATTACAGCCTGAAGTCCACTGTTGCCACCCTTGGCAAGCGGGTTGGCAACCGCAGTGTTTCATTTTTAGTCGTTATTAGGAGAACTCTGCCAGGACCTCATTTACCCACAGGCTAATGAGGCTGCACACTAGGGCGCAAGGTTCGAACGAGCACTTTGCACTACCTGCGGACAGAATAAAATTTGATATAATATACTTAACAAATAATAGAGTACATAAGTGTCGCAAGCATTTTACTTTTTTATGTATAGGATAGGGTGACAAACGAGCACACAGTCCACCTGATGTAAGTGGTAACTGCGGCCCATAGACATCTATATCTATCCTGGATTAAAAATCAAAATGCAGATGCGTTGTCATCCGTGAGGACTAAGATGGAATGGCTCTTTTCCAGTTAAAAGGCTCTCCGGTTCTCTACACTCACCATGCGAAACACAGCAGTATTAAGCTACTATTTTACGCTGGTGTCCATTACTTGTTACTCTGTCGTTAATTTCGGTTATAATACAAATAAATAGATTATAAAAATAAGAATTTAAATTATATGGTGCCTTTCGTCTTATGTTGACAGACTGTGATTTAAAGATTTTAAATATCTTTAGCCATCTTTTCCATATCTGCAAAGGGAAGACGACTCCGCGATAATGTCGATCATTTAGGTTCTCTTTTCGCGTCCAACTCGATTCTCGACGACGGGGGGTACACAGCGCTGTACATCCCACGGTGTGAGTGCTCCATGTTCTATGTGCGGTTTACACAGCTCTCAGTGTCCAAAACACTCCCTAAACGTCAACAAATCGAGTGGGGCTGATGGCGTTCCTCCTATTGTACTGAAGACGTGTGGCCCGGAGGTGTTGGCATCGGTTTTAACGCGTCTTTTCCGGTATTCCTACTCCGCAAGCGTAATCCTAAACTCATGAAAGGAAGGCTTTAGTTCACCCGATCCCTAAAAAGACGACAGCTCAGACCCATCCAACTACGGGACTATCGCCGTCATCTTCTTATTCTCCATAATAATGGAATCCACTAAAAACTGCCAGCTCATAAAGTACCAGCTGATTAGTGACCATCGGCGTCGCTCAGCTGGAACTATTCGATGTAATTAACTAGATGAGCGGAAGCAATACAGTCCAAGAGAGACGCTTTGGCTGTTACTTTGGACATAGCGAAGGGCTTCGATGGGTTATGGCACAGAGCACTTTTTTCGAAAATTCCTTTTTATTGGCTCCCGAGAAATTGTGCAATTTGATTATCAGTTTCTTTGCAGATCAAGGTCGTCAACCGTCAAGAAACGAGCTTACTCCTTTTTGAAGTAAAACTTCTTTACGCACGCTTGACTTGGGGAGTAAGCTGGCGAACGCGTGATGAAAGCGTTATGAAAAGTGTGATCGAGCGAGGCGAACAGGAGTTGAGTGGGGGATATAAGCAAGAGAGAGCAGTGCGCGCGCACATTTTCTTTCTCTCTTTCTCTTATAGCCAGTTATTTTTCGTAATTTTGTTTCGTTTTGAACAACTTCATGAATTATTATTTTGGTCGATACATTAAATATTTCTATGTTTAAAGTGTATAAAATTGTAAATTCATTTTAAGGTTCATGTGAATTTTCGGGAGATATACATATATATATATATATATATATATATATATATATATATATATATATACATATATAGAGCCGTGGTTAACGCTCGCTGTAAATATAACAGAACGCGAGTAACCCGGGTTCGATCCCCGCCGGCACCAATGAAATTGTTAATTGCAATTTTAAGTGCTGATTTACCACGTGCTCGGCGGTGAAGGAAAACATCGTGAGGAAACCTGCATGTCTGACGAATAAGAAAAAAAAATATTTCGAAGACATGTGAAGTTCGTCAATACGCATTTGGATAGCGCGGCGGACACTTCCTTGCCCTAAACCCTCTCAGAAATGAGGGGAGGCCTGAGCCCAGCAGTGGGACGTATATAGGCTATAACTTTACTTTACTTTACTTTTATATATATATATATATATATATATACAGATGGAGCTAAAGAAGTACGTAATTCATGGTCGATGGTCAACTCCTATTATCAAGACAATTTCCACCCACGGTATGTTATGGGGTAGTGGATATTCATAAACTATACCACTACACACAATATTGTAAGTTTTTTTATAAATTCAATACGAAACTTTTTTAAAGTTTTTTTTTTTTTTAATTTAAGTGACAAAATACCTGATGTAAGCGACTTCTGTAACCCATGGACATATGCAATCAACTTCAACGAAGCTTATGGATGCGTTCTCACTTCTGATGACTTATGGATCCAATACCAACTACTTATGGATCCTGCCAGCGTCAAGTATTTCATGAAAGTCACACAGTATAATCAAAGTCTAAGTTTTACTACGAAGTTTTGCGTAGAGCCTACTCTATGTTTATATATGTCCCTTACAAGTCATTTTCAGACGGAAGTATTTAAATAGATAGTTCTATAAAAGTACAATGCACGTGGTAGAGCAGGCAGTCCACCTGATGGTAAGCGGATGCCGTGGCATTCCGTGGCATTTGCCGTACATTAATCCTCGATTAAGAATCAAAATGCAGATGCGTGGTCACCCGTGAGGACTAAGATGCAATGCCTCGTTTCCAGTAAAAAGGGTCTCCGGATCTCTAGACTCACCATACGAAACACAGCAGTATTAAGCTGCTACTTTACGCTGGTACTCCGTAGCGTGGTCCTTCCCCGGTCGAGCCGACCCATTCGTACTACAACCATAATATAGCTGCACTGCTGCAGCGAAACGTATTGACATGTCAGGGTTGTTTCTCTGAGAATTTCGCCATCATTGTTCGAAATACTTCATTATATACATCTGCTGTTATTGATACACCGGATTTAAAAAAGCCATAGCCATGACACCAAATAGTAACATCTGTCTTCACTCAAAATTTCGTTTCTTTTTAAAAAAAGATGGAATGTACATAAACACCCAGGTCTTAGGGGTAGGCTGAGACTACAGACTTTCATTTGGCACGATCCTGACACACCTCTCTCGCCTCCTTCACATCCATATACCTACGCAAACATGCTTGTCGGTTAAGGGTACTCCTAATTTGGCCCGTTTTCTATAAATCGCTGATTTGGTCGATAAACTTTCGCCTAGGACGTCCCTTTCCGACTCTGCTATTTACTTCTGCAATATAAATTTTCTTTGTCACTCTTTCCTCATTCATTCTTTCCACATGACCAAACCACCGAAGCATTCCTTTCTTAATCCTGGTCACAACATCATCTTGCACACCACACTCTTCTCTTATCACACAATTTCTCACCCTGTCATTCAGATTCAGCCCTAACATAAGTACTCTTTAACGACCGCATTTCTACTGCGTTTATTCTACTCTCGTGCTTCTTCTGGTAAGTTGACACTGTGGTCCATAGACTAAGATTATGAATCAAAATGCAAACATGTTGTCTCCCCTGAGGACTAAGATGGAATGCCTCGTTTTCATTATTCTCATAGAACACAAAAGTTTTTTTTAGTAAACTTTTATACTCCAGCTTTAATTTTATTAACTATTGTTTTAACTGTAGGACTAATGTTTTCACTGTTAACTGTCACTCATATTAATTATACCATTTTCTTATATAATAGTCAATTTTTGTATAAACTCTATTTGGATGATATATGAACATAAAACCTCTTACATCCGTTTTATAATTTTTTTTAACCGAGCACACACCTGATGTTAAGTGGTTGCTGTGGCCATAGACATTCTTCGATTATGAATCAAAATGCAGATGCGTTGTCACCCGTGACGACTAAAATCGAATGCCTCGTTTCCAGTAAAGAGAATATCCGGTTCTCTACACTTACGATACAAAATACAGTAGCGTTAAGCTGCTATTTTACGCTGGTATTCTGTGAAAACGTGGTCCATCCCCGGTCAAGCCGACCCATTCGTGATACAACTAGATATATGTACCAGTAGTATAGCTGCAGCATGTCTTCACCACGTAGTATGCTGTTATTTTACCCTGGTATTCTGCGAGACCCAATCTATCTGCAACATTAATAAACCGGTAGCGTTGCTCTATCATGATAGAGATTTGAATCATCCGGATAATCTGGAAATTTTATTAAAAATAATCATTTATAAACAACAAACCAAATTATTATTCTACGAATATGTAACTTGCAGCTTAATTTTTTTATTTATTCCTATTTTAATTATTTTTCTAGTCCGTCATAAACACAGTTTTCGATCTGACGACTCTTTCTATCATTAATCGAAGTAAATTTCGCGCCTTTTCATTCTTCAATTTTGGTTTTCAACTCGTGAACGACTTCTTCTTATGCTAATTTCAAGTAATATAAATTCTTCAAAGTGAAGCCATATAAAACTCATTTTGTGTTATTTAAATTTATTTTAATTAAACTTAATTTAAAAACTACTTACTTACCTACTTAGTCGATAAGTTTCTTTTCTTTCGGCTTGAGAGTCCGCCTGTTCTCTTGCATATTTCTGTCGCCTAATTTTCCTAATAGGAATTAGGAAAATTAGGCGACAGAATTGCGTATCCTATGTACTTAGTCATAATTAGGAAATTATGACTAAGTACATAGTATACGGACACACGGAAACTTCGTAAGAAAAGTTAGACTGTTAACACTGTGACTGTCATTAAATACTTGACGATGGCAAAATCCTTAAATTGGTAAGTAGTTGCTAAACTAGAATAAAAAAAAAAACAAGTAATTACATCGTGTATAATGTCACATGAAAGGTATTTAATATTAAAGAGTACATTTAAAAATCTTATATTAGTTTGATCTCTGCAGTTGTTTTTTTTTTAATTATCTGTTGCATGTCGATTACTTATAATTTTAGTCATATGTAACAAAGAAGTTCGATATTGTCTAGAGAGGAGGCATTCCTATGTCTATATAACGTGGCCTGGAGGCTGTGCACGTGCTATATTATATAAATATAATATATGTAGAGGGAGATATCGAGTGAGAGTGGTAGGACGCTCTTGTAATGTATATTGTTGATGGTTTATTCTGCAATAACTTAAAGAAATAAAATGAAATGATAAAAAACAAAAAATCATTTATTCCTAGAAATAGAGCTACAGACCTGAACATTGGAAAAAAAATAGTAACTTATATTAAATTAATTTTAACTTATATAAATAATAAATTCTTATTACATATAAAAAAGTTACTGCCGGACCCCAAACTAGGCATAGTGTGTATCTTGGGGACCAGGAGTACGGTTATCAGTTTTATTTACGTAGTTAAAAGTACCCAAATTATACAAAAAACAAATTATTTCTTAATTTAGGAAGATAGTTTTTAACTATTTGTCGCTTGCATTATTATTTATTTTTTATTCCTAGAAAAAATATGAATACAATATTTTAGTGTAAAACGTAGAGATAATTTGGTATTATTTTTGCTTTAATATAAAGTTTTCGGTATCATTACAATTTAGTGTGGTGAGATAATCGTGCGCCGTTGTAATTTATTATCGTTTATCGATCAATTTGACGGATGGTTGGGTTTTTATCTTTACTACATTTCTCATCATGCGTCAGTGGGATTTTGTAACAGTGATGGTAATTCCGGTAATAATACATTTAAATATCCTATAACTTTAAACGAGCAATTCTTGTATATATATATATATATATATATATATATATATATATATATATTTTAAACCAAGAAATAAAAAAAAAAAAGAAAAATAAAACAATATATATATATATATATATATATATATATATATATATCGGACATGGGCAACACTATTTTCCTAATAACAACTAAAAATAAAAAATTGCAATTACCAAACCGCCAGCCAAGCGCGTCGATAAAACCGTGGCAGTAAAATCAATATCCACCTTATGAAGTGGAGGAAGTCTATGTTGAGCAGTGAACTTCGATAGGCGGTAGCGGACTGATTCCTACGATTCGATTCCACAACTATTCCTACCAGAGTTACACAATCACTCTGCCGGTTTGCACAGCGAAGTAGTGGAGCTCTTTACGGGCGCAAGTGTTTCAAGACACAATTATGATGAGAAAATATTATTGATTTCTCTTTGCATAAATTCATAGAACATGTAAAAATCTTCATAATAATGAGTGGGGGTAATATATGATAGTTAATTAGGTATTTAAAAGATTAGAATGCGTTGACATAGCGAAATTTCTTATATTTATGTACACAATTTTTTGGACTAAAATATAACTGTAATGAAAAAATCGTGTACTTTTGGAGTCCTACCACAAAGTCTTTCCCAGTAGGGACGTAGTTTTCTTGACTTTCAAAAAGAGCTTTGTAAATGATGTGTGATTTGAACGATACGCTTTTAATGAGTGAAGTACACGTCCAGTTCACACAGTCTCAGATATTATGTTGAAATTTTCTTTGTTTTGAAATTGAAAAAAAATGCTATCATAATTTTAATTTTATTGCAGAATGTAACTCCTTACGCGCAGCCGCCGTCGGTGTAGAGAGGGCGCGGCGTGCGGGCCGAAGATAAGCGGCTTAGCTCCGCACCCGAGCAAGATAGCGCGAGCAACCACATCAATGAGAAAGAACGAGAAAGCGATACATCTCTATATACAGCTGCCAACGCTACTGCGTACGTTTGGGCTCAAGTTCGTGGTTACTAAATGGCGTATGTAGCTTTCTTATTGTTCTCTAAAATAAATTTAAATACAATATATTTAAAGACGGTAATACATTGTGCGTTTGCTGCGTTTTACACAACCGATGTTGTGGCGTTAAAATAAAAATACATTTTCCAGGGAATATCTACGATGCTACAAGTAAAGTTTGCGCTGAGCGTTGTAGCTGTATATGTATGTATAGCGCACAATTTACCGTCGCGTCTAAACAGCTAATTTCGAGAGAACTCTAACCGAGTTTTCTGGTGTCTTTTTATTTTTTAATAATGGCTACCGTTTTGTAATGTCACTTTAATGTTCGCAGAAATGGAATGTCATATAGCCGCAGTTTTCATCTTGGCAATGTCTAACACCATTCTTTTTATTAATATAAAAGGATACGTTTCTATGTAATTTAAAATACTAAAACATCTAACTTTTTGAAATGTTTCTGTTTGTTAATACATTTCCTAACCTAATTTATTTAGATAACCTTAAAATGTATGCAATATTAAAAACAATTTTAAAAAATCAAAAATATTTAATTATCATACATACCTACTGACCATGGTATCGTGATGAGAAGACTGGCTGCATTTCCTCGCTGAAAGGTTATTCTTAGCCTTTGAGCGAGATCAAAACCAGCCCTTTTATCACCAGCAGCAATTACCATTAGCGGATAAGGTTCCTTTAGGAACTTCACCGCACGTGGACCCCACGGTACCAATAGTATCTACAGAAAATGGACAAATATCATCTCTCAGAGAATCGTCTTTACGCCCTCACTTAGTTCCACAAGGCTGTAAATCCTAGGGGACATTTATAGAGATAGAACCTCTTCGAATGTCATCATTCAAAGAACCTTGACGGGAAAACCTATCAGCACTTTCTTACAAAAATTCCGTGGAGCCCAAACAGAAGGCCACTGACTAAAAAGGCATATTTTGGACTAAAATAAAAAGATATTGGAAGGTATGTTGAAGACCATAGAATACTATACACAATAGAATGGCTGTCAGCCATACTTTGTAGGAGGATTGGCGTCGCCGGGAGCACACATACAAGCAATTACGTCGTGTTATCAGTTATCACAACTACAAACACATTTTAGACTTTTGATTAATGTTTTTGACGCTTAAATGTTTTTTTTTATTTTTGTTTCTAATATTCACAAAATATAAATAATTTCGACTTACTGGTTGTAGAATATGTCTCCTTTATTTAAATTCCATTTCCCGCTGTGCTTTCGACACGTAATTATTGCACACAATTTGCAATTTTTTAAATATTCTGCATGCAGTGACGATTGACACGAAAGTTGGAAACGATTGATTGTGTTGACATTTACACGTGTGAATTGACGTGTTAGTGACATGTTAGTGGCTACACGGGCTCCGCCCACTCCTCCGTTCTATTATGTATGTATTATAGTATTCTATGTTGAAGACATTATTATAGGTTAGTCACATATCTTGTACCAACTGACGTGATGTGAAAGGCAACGAACAATCTTCGGAAACGACAACCTCAAGCCTTGGTCATTATCCTCTAGTACCCCTACCCAACCCCGAGAATCATCTGCAGTATTCACATCCTGCAAGCCATCTAGCTTTACAAGGTTCATCACAGCACTGGAATGATGCTTCCTGTTCCTCCAGATGGTAAAAAAGATCAGCCAGTATAGAAAAGCATAACACTCCAGGCATTGACCGCTTTCCGGGCTGAACACCTTGCCCGGCGGGAGTATCTCATCACCTTTTCCTTCCACGGCCCAAATACAACATCGTACCTACTGACAACGGAGCGGTCACTACGGGTTTTAAGATCAAATACTAAAACAAGGAAACGTTTTTGCAAATACACAAATAATTTTATTAAACACATTTTCTAATATATCTTATATCTTACATACATATAATTAAGGGTGACAAAGGAGCACGCAGTACACCTGGTAAGTGGTTGCCGTGGCCCAAAGACATCTATATCTATCCTCAATAAAAAATAAAAATGCAGGCACGTTATCACTCCTGAGGCTTAAGATGGAAAGCCTCGTTTCCAGTAAAAACAGTTTCCTTCTTTTTTTCATCATCATCATCATTACAGCCCTTTACAAGTCCACTGCTGAACATAGGCCTCCCCCAAGGTAGGTATGCCACAAAGCTCGGCCCTGAGCCACCTGCATTCATGGACTTCCTGCATGTTTTACCTTCTTTTTTATCGGCTCATAAAACTCCTGCTGAACACAGGAAGAATAGATTAGAATAGAACAAGCTCTTCTGTACTTTATAGAAACACACTTTATAGTACATTAAACAAGTTTAAATGTTTTATTAACGAGAATTTGTACAAAAAGGTTTATTATAATATAAATGAAAATAACCCCTGGGAATGAGGTGATCGCCACCATGCTGGTTTTGTAAACATTCGTACAAAAATTGTACAAAATGAATTTATTAATTGAAATATTTAAAAAAATCCCGCTGGGTTTCTTGCTGGTTCTTCCCAGGACAGAGGAATTTTTAATAGAATCGGGCGTTACTTTGCGGAAATTCATTATAATAAAGATATCAAAATTTAATTCGCAACCCTCCGCTAAATTATATAAAATGATGTGTCTTACCCCTGACACCACTACTCCCGGCACCACCACTTCCAACACCACTATTCCAGGAAAGACACACCACCAACAATAATACGACACGTGTTTCGCCTCTACACGAGGCATCCTCAGGATATGTAGACTCTATCTATCTTAGAGGTCAGCCGCCGTAGAATTTTATTATCTTTATTAGAGGAATTTTTGCGAACCAGTGGTAAATAAAAAATGACTCAATAAGTATTATACAATAATCTATATTGAAAAAATAAAACAATTCATTTCATTTCATTTCAAGTATTTATGTCTTACTAGCAGTGGCGAATTCACACGTTTGCCACCAGTAGGCTATTCAAGTTTCGCCACCCCTACTGACTTCTACAAGTCAATACCCTAGTTCACAATCACTGTTACAACTGTTTTGTGCACCATAGTCTCAATTACACCACCTTTTTGCCGTAATTAGTACGATTGTGAACTAGGGGATCGATGAGTCAGTTCCTAGATTAATTTACAACCCAAAGATTTACTTAAGATTGCACAAGAAATAGTTTCTGGGTATATTTCTGAGCTAATCAAAGCATCATGTACTAATAATGTAAGAAAACTAATAAGGCGGGGTAAGGTATGATTTAATGCTACTTAAATTCGGTAAACGTAATTAAATAATTTTTATTGCGCTTACAATTTGAAAACAATGTATTCAATTTTACGTGGTAGAGCCATGCCGCAGTTATATTATGGTTGTAGCATGAATGGGTCGGCCCGATCGGGGAAGAATCCCACACTCACAGAATACCAGCACGAAATAGCACCTCAACGCTGATGTGTTTCGTTTGGTGAGCGTAGAGAATCGGAAACCCTTTTACTGAAAACGAGGCATTCCATCTTAGTCCTCAGGGGTAACAACGTATCTGCATTTTGATTCTAAATCGAGGATAGTTGTAGATGTCTATGTGCCACAGCATCCACTTACCATCAGGTGGACTATGTGCTCGTTTGTCATCACTATTCTATGAAGAACATTTCTGGCAACAATCCGGTTGATGATGATGATGAAATGCAATAAATTAAGGTTTGTAAGTTTTGCAATACCGTCTAGCGCGAGTTTTTATTCGCAAAAATCATCAATTATATGCTTCGACACGATTAATTTCATCGCCTTTTCTTCGAAACAATTACTTAAAATTCTTGATCACCTACGAAAAACTTGCAGAGATTCGTTAATATCGACAACAGTGATCAAATCTATGGTTGAAACCTGCATTTGAACATTGACTTTGTTTATTCTTTGCAAAAAAAAAACCATTTCATACAACAACCATTATCGCCATTTTCAGTTTTTCTAAATTCAAAAGTACTCCCGTCGCTTCGCTTCGTGTTACAGGCTTTTCTGTACAATCATCCTTAAATAATTTCAAAGTTTTAAGGACTTCGTACCAAGAATCTCTAAACTTCCACATGCGTCCTCTCTAGCTGACCAAAATGTCAGATTTACTCTCTTTCGCGTTTTCCCTTTCTCTATTTTAGTCATTATTTGTTGCCAGCGTTGTGGCGAACTTATATAAAAATTTCTTGAAGCAAGGAAACGCAAGCTTCTTGACACAAGAGTTGCCACTGAATTTAAAGAGTGGGCAGAGCAAGGAACGAAAAAAAAGTTTAGATTTCCGAGATAATGGCAGAAAATATTTCTTCATCTTTCGTTTTAAAATTTTTTTTTAAATTACTGTGAGACAAACAAAAATTTATCTCAAATTTGCCGCCCCAAAAATCTGCCGCCATAGGCTCCAGCCTACTTAGCCTGCTGGTAAATCCGCCACTGCTTAACAGCTTTTTACAGCTCCGCTCGCTTGGGCTTCAATTTAGAATAATCACCAAAATTAGCTAAATTGGATCACTTGTAGAGACACCTCGGTATATGTCTTCTAATATTAGAGGTAAATGATTAAAAATTGGCAATATAATATATGCTACAGAAACACATAAGTAAGTTTATCAGAATTGAACTAACGTCACACGTCTAGCATGAGCATGACCCTTTTTATATCGGGCATGTCTTCCAATGTGCCTTTGTGAAGGGTAAATTGTCCTGGAATCAGAAATGCGTTATTTACATTTATTCATAATTGAAGTTAATTACTATAATTTTCACAAAAAAATTTTGAATTACATAGTATTAGTTTCTTTACGATATTCGATTCAAATCATTGACTGAATTGAATATTGACTGGCACCATAAAATAGATGTCGGAATTTATTTACGTTCGAGTAGACTTTGAAATTACATAAATGTAGTTCTATTTACGTTACACCTGTCAGAATGAATGCTATAATCTTGTGTTTAAAGAAGTATTTATTTCTCATTTCAATTACGATTTCACTTACTGAATTTTTTTTATAGAATAAGGTGACAAACGAACACACAGTCCACCTGATAGTAAGTGGATGCTGTGGCCCGTAGACATGTACATTTATCATCGACTAAGAATCAAAACGCAGATGCGCTATCACTCCTAAAGACTAAGATGAAATGCCTCGTTTGCAGTAAAAAAGGGTCTCCGGTTCTCTACACTCACCATACTAAACACAGCAGCGTTAAGCTGCTATTTCACGCTGGTATTCTGTGAGAGCGTAATCCTTCCCCAGTCTTCGCTCTCACAGAATACCGGCGTGAAGTAGCAGCTTAACGCTGCTGTGTTTCGTATGGTGAGTGTAGAGACCGCTATACATCCTCCATTCGGAGTGTAGATAACCGGAGGCCTATTTTACTGGAAACTAAGCATTCCATTTTAGTCCTCAGGGGTGACAATGAATCTGCATTTTGATTCATAATCGAGGATAAAAGTAAATGGTTGTCACCCCTATTCTACGAGTATAAAAAAACCTAACTTCTGATAAGGGCAGAAGAAAGAAGAATCATATGAGTAATGTTACGTTTTATTTGCGTATAATACAGCGCGGTGGATTTCGCTTATCCTTAAACCCTCTCGGAGATGAGAAGAGACGTGTGCCCTGCTGTCAGACGTATATAAGATAAATAAATAAAAATAATAGTCGTTTATTTCTATAATAGGTTATACTGTTATATTCAAGGATCATAGATGGTATATAAACATACTGTTTATGAAAAAAAATCGAAAAAACTAGAAGTACTCTAAAGTTTCATCGCACTTTATACATTTTCTTAACTACTAGTTTACCCGTTCATTAGGGATACGACTTAAATACAGAAATATAGTTTATACATAATAAAGACTAATATATTCATAATGTAATGACATACTCCTATGTAGTACACTACTTAAATCCTCATGAGTTTTTCATGAGATTTGGTTTTTTAACACCGTAAAAGTATATAATGACGTAAGAAAAAAGATTGAATAGAATAAAAAATAAGATTTTTCTTCGCATTAAAGGGTGTATTGCGTGTTATTTTTAAACAGGTTTTAAGGTTTTGCGTTAAATCTATTAGTCGCTAATTGATTGAGAAAAAAACAAAAAGATTATAGTGAACATTAAACATAGAAGTGGAAAATAGGTGAGTGCGAGTGGTTGTGGGTAACACGATAGGTCGTCGCCTGAAGCCGTATGCTTAGGCGAGACTCCATTAGGGTATCCACCTACTTCGCTTACAAAAATATGGGATATCATAAACTAAATGAGCCGTGATAGCTCAGGAGTTAAGCGCTTGCTCTAAGTTTCATAGTACGCGAGCAACCCGGGTTCGATCCCAGCCGACACAAATGAAATTGTTAATAACAATTTTAAGTGTTGGTTTACCATATGCTCGGCGGTAAAGGAAAACATCGTGAGGAAACCTGCATATACGAGAGATAAGAGAAAGAATATTTTGAAGGTTTGTGAATTTCGCCAACACACATTGGGGAAGCGCGGCGGACATTTCTTATCCCTAAAACCCTCTCAGAAATGAGAGGGGACCTGAGCCTAGCAGTGGGACGTATATAGGCCGTAATTTTAACTTAAACTAAATTAAAGAGTGTCCGAAAGATGATCTTTAAGTACGTTATAAAACAATATAATTTACTTGTATCACTTACCAAACGCTACTGGTTGTTTACGTGGTAAAGCCACGCTGCAGCTATATTAATAGTACGAGTATAGTTGTAGCACAAATGGGTTGGTTCGACCGGGGTAGGATCACGCTCTCACAGAATACCATCGTAAAATAGTAGTTTAATGCTGCTGTATTTCGTATGGTGAGTGTAGAGAACCGGAGACCCTTTTAACTGGAAACAAGGTATTCCATCTTAGTACTCACGGGTGACAGCGCATCTGCAATTTGATTCGTGGTGATTAGTCGACGATAAATGTTGATGTTTACGGGCCACAGCAACCACTTATCAGCAGATGGACTGTGTGCTCGCTTGTCACATATCCTATCCTATAAAAAAATTGTTTATTGCAACCAAAGTGTCAACTGGGGTAGATTTCATTAAATTTAATGTGGTGTGGTCTTCGGGACACAGGCTTGCCTAGTGGGTAGACAGCACGCGTGTAACTCGGGCTCGAACCACGTGCTCGGCGATGAAGGAAAATATCGCGAGGAAATTGAATGTCTGAGAAATAAAAATAAAACCTTTTTTTTCGGGTAGGTGTGAAAAAAGTAACAACTAAATTTTGTGCATCTCTGTAATTTTATTTATTTATTTTAGTTATTCAATGTGTACAGTATTTAATATTTGTTAAGTATCAACTAAAATATCATATATGCAATAAATTAAATACCTGCCATAGGCTGCTACCACTTTTCTTACAAACTTCAAGTTGAGTACAATACTTAAAGAACATCTCAGTATGGAAAACATATTTGAAGTTCTTAAAACACAAGTATCACTGGAGAAGACACTTAATCAGAGGTTGGATGAGTTTGAAGCGAGACTAGAGGGGTCATCAAAGGACTTAAGCCTGAAGGACCTAAGTTCTGACTACATCAACTTCAAGAATTTTGTCTATTCAACATTAACATTACTGCGGCAGCAAATTAACCATCTAATTGTTAATGTGGATGCCATTGAAAGTAGACACAGAAAGAAGTTTCTGCTGCTGGGAGGAGTGGTCGAGAATACCAATGAGAATGTCCGCGAATTGGTAGCTTCAGTCATCACGAAGAGTCTTGGTATCAAAAATTGTTCTGGTCAGTCGCTGCAGGTATGTCATCGTCTTGGCACAATATCTAATGGCCGCCCTCGTCCGATTCTCATAAAATTTGAAGATGCTCCATTACGTCGGGAGGTATGGGCCAAGAAGGCTTTGCTCAAGGGTAGCCCATATGTGTTGTCAGAATATCTAACACGAATGAGGCAGTCTTTATTCTTAGAGGCCCGCAGGCACTTCGGCATTAGGAATGTGTGGACCTTGGACGGGGTGATCAATGTCAAGCTTCCTACTGGATCCCGTTACAAAGTGTTTACAACAAATGATCTAGAGAAGCTGACAACCAAACACAAAGCTGACGTGGAACGGGCTACCTCGCTTCCAGCCTCAGATGTCATTCCCAAAAAAGAAGGATCTAAATCCAGGTCAACAACTACTTCGAAGCGTGCAATCAGTAAGAAGTTGTGATTTATCGTAATTGTTTCCTAGTCTGTACATAATGGCATTGCACTTTACGATCAGCATCATTCTTGCTGTATTTATAACTTTTTCGATTTCATTTTATGATTTTGGTGCTGACAGTAAGCTCTATTTTACGTTCACCGTATGAAATGTTATTATGTTATTGTGGTACATGTTTGGTACGAAATACACTAGGTAGGTAAACAATTTATCATAGCAGTTTATGTTCACAGACTACTAAGAGGATACTATCTATGTTATAGTCAAACGTCAATATCATACAATTATTTTTATTAAGACATTGGCCTGGATTCTTGGTTTTTAAGCCATGTCTTCATTTCATTTGTATATAATTTTCGTATCTTAACCATTAGATTGTATTCAATTGTAGCGTTTTATTCTCAGTTTAGTCTTTTCATAATTATTAATATATTTTAAATTAAATGTACAATATACTCTTGTGTCTTGTATAAATGTAAAATAGTAAACGATCACGGCCTTACTTATAATTGTTGTTTATCGCTCACTTAAGTTAGTCATTAACATTATAATATATGTCTTTCTATTGTCCTTTGTTGTATAGAAGATGAGCACAACAATAATTATCTTTTAATTTGACCAAGTGAAATATGAGTAAGACATCATTGCTATTTCATTGGACTGTTTAAAACATTTGTGCTAATCTTCTTTTTATATGTAAACTTGATAAATAATTTTTAAGGCAGACCGGCAGGTAAAACAAATAGTGATTAATTAACTTTTTATATTTCATAATAGTTTCATTATTTTAATATTTATATTCATAAATATAGTATTTAGTATATATAAAATTTATTACTATATATAGCTACACATATAAATTATACAACATTATTTATTATTACATATACCCTATATATTCATTTTTTCTATTATTAATAATAATAGATTAAATGTCATCGGATGAAGACTCATTTTATTCTGCATGTTCTTCTTTTAACGTTACCTCACCCGCAGACGATTCTTTTATCGATAACGTGGGTAATTATTTGCACACGAAATTTGCCTCTACAAATTGTTTAAATGTATGCCATATAAATGCGCAAAGCATCCCTGCCCATTACTCAGATCTACTTGACATATTTTCCTCACCATACATCCATGCTTTACTTATCTCAGAGTCCTGGCTAAAACCCTCCCTATCCTCCACGTTGTACAGTCTTCCTGGATTTGTACTTATACGTTCTGATCGCACTGGCAAAGGTGGAGGTGGCGTAGCCATTTACTTGCGATCGGAATATGCATATGATGTCATTGCAATATCACCATCAGAATATAGAGGATCTGCTGAGTACCTATTTCTAGAAGTAAAAATTAAGGGTTTGAGGGTCGTGCTCGGAGTTGTTTACTGCCCTCCTTCAACTGATTATTTTTCCCATATTGAATCGGTAATCGACTCCATCAGCACTGATAATAAACATATTATAATAATGGGTGATTTCAATACCAACTTGCTAAAGGATTCTCCTCAGAGTCGCAAACTTAAAGCCATCATGGACTCGGCAGATCTCTATATTCTACCATCTAGTCCAACTCACCACAACGTGGACACCGAAGATTCATGGTTAGACATCATTTGCACTAGTTCAGCGGATCATGTTTTATATCATGATCAACTGGCTGTTCCCGCGTTTTCTCGACACGATCTTTTGGTCATGTCGTATAAATTAAAGCCTCCCAAGCCAAAGCCAGTGATTGTGTATTTACGCAATTTCAATAAAATTGACACCATTCGACTACACCGCGATGCTAAGAATATAGAATGGGGCCCATTGCTGGATGCAAATAATATGGAAGACAAAATTGCTCATTTAAACACCCAAATTCTCAACCTGTTCGATAGGCACGCACCAGTTCGAGCAGTCAGGTTACGTCGACCTCCTGCACCGTGGATAACTGACGAAGTGCGTAGAGCAATGAGAAGAAGAGATCGAGCTTTTCACATTTTTAAAAAGAATCGGAACAGTTCCACCTTTCAACAATATAAGCGAGCACGAAACCGCTGTAATCAGGTGGTAAGAACAGCCAAACGCCGCTACTTCCACAATAGTATTTCAAACTCCTCTTCTGCAGATATATGGAAGTTCCTTAAATCCCTGGGATTTGGAAAATCACATTCCAATTCTCTAATCCCAAATATTTCACTCAATGACTTGAATATACACTTCTCTTCTGCATCACGTCTGCATTTGACCACCAAAGCTACGACTCTCCAGGAACTTAATTCCATGCCTTTGTTATCATGTAATTCTTTCGACTTCAGTTCAGTGACTGACGATGATACTAGAAAAGCCATACTTTCAATAAAATCTTCCGCAACCGGATATGATGAGGTGAGTAGACCTATGATACTTCTCATACTCGATATTGTTACTCCAGTTCTCACTCACATCATCAATTTCTCCCTCTCTACTGGTATTTTCCCTAAGTTATGGCTAAAAGCTTTTATCTTGCCTCTTGCGAAGGTACCCAATCCATCCCTACCCTCTCATTTTAGACCTATTTCTATACTGCCGTTTCTTTCCAAAGCCCTTGAATCATTGGTACACAAACAAGTCACCTCTTTCATTTCGAAATGCAACTACCTTAGTACATATCAATCTGGCTTCCGCCCGGGACATAGTACCACCACAGCTTTACTTCAAGTTACAGAAGATTTTAGAGAGGGCATGGAGAGGTCATGTTTGACTGTTCTGGTCCTTATTGACTTTTCAAACGCATTTAATTGTGTCGATCACGACTTACTCCTTGGATTACTCTCACGCCTAAACTTCTCCCCGTCAGTACTGAACTGGTTTTCCTCTTATCTTCGCGGTCGCCAGCAGGCTGTTCGGGCTGGTCAGGATTTTTCCGACTGGTGCGATCTATATCTAGGTGTACCGCAAGGCGGCATTCTCTCTCCTCTCTTGTTTTCGTTGTTTATCAATCTTCTAACTACCCACCTTCAATGTTCTTACCACCTATACGCTGACGATCTTCAGTTATACTCACAAGCGTCCTCGGTTGAAATTGCTACCGCTATTGCAGCTATTAATCAGGACTTACAACGCATTTCAGACTGGTCACAGCGCTTTGGTATAACGGTAAATCCTAGTAAATGCCAGGCTATTATCATTGGTAGTCGTCGATTGGTGTCACAACTTAACATACCTGATCTACCATCCATTTGCTATGAAAACTGTGTAATTCCTTTCCGCACTAGTGTCAAGGATCTGGGTTTAATTATTGACTCGACCCTTAGTTGGAGGTTACAGGTGTCCGAGATTTGTCGTAAAGTCACAGGCATACTTCGTTCCATCTATCGTCTTAAGTTCTTTCTGCCTCCTTCAACTAAGCTTCTACTCATCCAATCACTAATTCTTCCATTATTTGACTATGCCGATGTTTGTCTTTCTAATATCTCTCAGGAGCTGCTAAGCAGGTTGGACAGGTTACTTAACAACTGCATACGATTCATCTTTGGTCTGCGCAAATACGATCACGTATCAGAATTTCGCTCCCAATTAAAGTGGTTGACTATACGCCAGCGCAGAGATTTTCGAATGCTGTCCTCTCTGTTTTCAGTTCTTAATGATTCTTCCTCACCCCTTTACCTAAAAGAAAGATTCCAATTCCGTAGTGACACTCATTCTCTCAATCTCCGGTCTTCACACAATTTATTACTGTCTACTCCTCTCCACCATTCTGGGTTTATGTCAAATTCTTTCACATTAACTTCCATCTCCCTCTGGAACAAATTGCCTGTTGACCTGCGCATAATACCTGCTAAAAACGTGTTTAAAAGAAAACTATACGAATATATCCGTAACCAACAAATTTGAGTCCACTTACTTTATATGTTTATAGTTATTTGTATATAAATTTATGGAGATATATATTTATATATGTATATGTGTATGTATATATGTATATATATATGTATATACATATGTATGTGTGTGTAAGTGTATATAATATATATGTGTATATATCTATTATATGTATGTGTAGCATGTACATTTTGAATTGAATGAGATCATGACATCTTTACTGCCCATAACTCACTCTCTGTTCTACCCAAGGTTAGCTGGTAGAGAATGCCATATAGCATTAAGCTCGCCTTTTGTACAAAATCTTTGGTGCAATAAAGAATAAAATAAATAAATAATAAAACCGACGAATGTACAGTCTGCCAATACGTATTAGTACAGCGCGGTGGAGGCGGACGCTTCCTTGCCCGAAAACATCTATTACCGTCCCTATAAATTTCTATTCCTATTCTGATAGATAATCATACCGTCATTGTTTACACTTGTATTCGTCAGTGGAATACGTCTTGATTTAGCAATATTTATTTATTGATGACTGCCTCGTTGGTCTAACGGTTGTAGTAGTGCGACTGCTGAACATGAGGTCCTGGGTTCAAATACCGGGTGGGGCCAAAAAATTAATTATTGAGTTTTTCTGTTAAGAAATTCTCAGTATCTGTCCGGAGTCACGAAGTTGGCGGTGTCTCACTCCCGTGCCTCGGAAAGCACGTACAGCCGTTGGTCCTGCGCCTGATCTCTCTTCGGTCGTGTCGGTTTACCGTCCCATCGGATTATGAAAGTGTGAGGGAATAGAGAGTGCACCTGTACTTGCGTATACACTTGGGCACTATAATCCTGTCCTGCGCCGATGACTAGCCTCCGTTGAGGCAGGCCGCCGTGGCCGAAATTCGGTCTGGAGGACATTATTTTTATTATATTTATTAATAATAACCATTACCATAACAGCTTATAAAATGTCCATCGTTGAACATAGACCTACCTAATAGATCATCTCAGTTGCCTAGCTTTGCAAGCGGATTTGCAACCGCAGTTTGTTTTATTATTGGATGCTGCTGTTTCAATTTCCTTCAGTCGCCTCTTACGACACCCACGGGACGATATGGGGTAGTTAATTGCTGCCTGATGGTGTGGGTATTTATTTGGTAATACCACAGAAATCGTAATAATAAGACAATAGAAGTCACATAGACGCGTGACCTTGTCGCCGGTATGATGTGTTGAGGAACATCATTCACCATTTTGTGATTTAGTTGCGCGGGGAAAATCGTACGTGAATTTATATTATTATAAATTTATAAAGGTGAATTGCAGCATAATCAGTTGTAAAAACTCATCAAGGACGTGTAATTCAACTAATAAAGGCATAACATTTCGTAGATGAATACTTTTATATGGTATTTACCTTTGTAAACTTTCATTTATTACTTTTCGTATTGTGCAATTACCATTGCTGCTTTTGTTCTAAGTTGACAAACTCGCCAAGCAATGTAATGTGAAACATTAGATATCATTGTGCATGTGTTTATAACACGTTAAGATGTGGCGACATCGGTTTTGGAAGTAATCGAGCGCTAATTCATTTCTATTGTTTTATTATTACTGTTTTTGTGGGTAATAAACAAATTTTCTGTTTTAAAACACTCTGTATTTTAGCTCACCTCCAATCTAATCTCATCGATAACGGGAATAGACCATGCCCGCACTGAATACAAGTGAGTAATAGCAACAGCCGCTGGATTTCATATGGGTAGTTATGAGACCCAAAGACCCTTTTTACTGGTAACGAGGTATTCCATTTTAGTCCTCATCGGTGACAACGCATCTGCAGTTTGATTATTGAACAAGGATAAATTGAGATGTCTACAGGCCATAGTATTCACTTGTCATCAGCTGGACTGTGTGCGCTTTCGACACTCTTATTTCTATTTAAAAAAATACATATATTTTCGAATCAAAGGATTTACGTCGTCGTCCCTCATGTGTACAGCTAAGGAGTGAAATTTCTGATACCGCCATTACACAGAATAGAATATTTAACCTAAATTGTATATCCAAAAATCAATCCGGACTGTCCGAATAATACCGAACATGTGGTGATAACTCACGACCCCGGCGACCCGGGCGGCGTCCGCGCGGGATATTTGATACTGAAACTGTCTCACAGGACGTATTCCAATGTTTCTAACGTATTCTTTATAAGTAAAGTGATAATAATGCCTACTTCTCGTCATTAGGGAATAGGTGTGTTTTTGAGTTAGAAAATTGATAGTATGGATGAAAACTTGCATGATTTATTCTTTAGTTACATTTGAGTTTATTTTATTTATTATTTATGCGATAGGTCACATTAAAACAATTTAAAAATGCCAGTTATTAAAACAGTATTTAAAAAGGAACTTTTATAATATTTAAAAATGGAAAATTAAATAAAAGTTCTCTCAGTCTTTCAAATACCCATGAGTTTTTTTTTAATTCGTAATGGAATTTTCTGGTTTAGTTTCTACATTTTATACGAGATAGAGCCATGCTGCAACTATATTATAGTTTAAGCATAAATGGGTCGGCTCGACCGGGGTTAGGACCACGTACTCTCCGTTTCAAGTTTCTACACTTCACTTACCACACGAAAAACAGCAGCACTACTATTTTGCGCTTACTATAACCCAGTATTCTCACTTTATTGTTTCTATTATACTAGTTGTGTTTGTTAGCTTTTGATACCTTGGCTATTTTAACACCTCTGATAAAATATCACACCAATACGTGTAATAAATCTAAAATTGATGTCCCAAATAGGGTTGCCACCCGTACTTGGTATAATATATCTATAGTAACTTACTATATTTCAGTCAATTGTACCATATATTATAGACAAATAATATAGTACAAAAATACAATATTTTTATCCCTACATAATTCAACTGTCGCGCTTTTTTATATTAATTATGATTGGAAGTCTGGAACAAGTAAGTATGTTTTACGGAAAGATTTGTTTCCATCATGAATGTAAAATTGAAAGAAGAGAGAAAAATGGCATTAATTTAATTGAAAATTAACGTTAATTTATTTTAACATGAATCTAAATTGTTCAGACTCTTTTAATTATTTTAAAAGTAAGGTAGAATGTAAGGTGGTTAGATTATTGATGGCCAAAGCAAAGAGCTATAACAAATATATATAGAAAAATATATAAAGATTACAAATAAACGAGTACTTTTTTCTCCTGAATTTCTTAAAAGTACTATATTTTTGGGAAATATACTGTATTTGTGCAAAAAAGTGGCAGTCATAGAACCAAAGTATAGGCTTCATAATGCTTCATAGTGCCTCATTTTGGGAAGACTATTTAAAACAAGATTCCCTGTAATATTACCGTGTTGTCTTTGCATAAATTAAACTCATACAATATATGGTAAAAATGCTTTCTTAGATTTTCATGATTTGCGTTTATTAATTTTATAAGGTGTCATTGTTGGGTGAGGAAAAATAGTCAATTATAAATAAAAGTCAAAAATAGTCGCACTAAGGATTTATCAAAGCGATGGTGTGATTTCTTAGACTTTTATCTGCAAATCTAAGTATCTACCCACTTTGTAAGTGCCAATCTATATAAGTAAATAAAATTGAAGTTTCTGTTTGTTACATCAAAATAACACCTTTTTATTAAATGCGTATGAAAGTATATACTTATAGCAAAAAACAATTTTTAAAATTTTTGCCCGTCTGTATGTCCGTTTGTTTGTTTCGGATAATCTCCGAAATGGCTTGTTCGATTTTGACGTGACTTTCACTGGTAGATAGCTGATGTTATAAGGAGTAACTTTGGCTATTTTTATTTGAGAAAAAGAATCAGGATTCCGCGCGAAAAAAATTAAACCTCATGAAATCCAATCGTTATAAATTCAACGCGGACGAAGTCAAGGGGAACAGTTAGTTAAATAAAAATATTTTGACTTGACTTGATTTGCTGCAGAAAATTGGGTCAATATCCTTTTGAAGCAAAGATGCAAAGCGGTCTTATCTGCTTTGGCATGGCCGTGGAGGCATTTCAGAGTCATCCAAAAGTTTATCGCAATATTAAGTGGCTACGAACTTTGTCATGTGAATTTTAACTATAATGTCATAATATTAAGTTACATTTTTATGAAACAAAAGAAGTTACAGTCCACCTGATACTAGCTCCTGTCTACCTAGAGCCAACTCCAAACAAAGAAAACTATAAACGCGTTGACATCTCTGAGTCCTTCTGAGTTGGTACAAGCCTTCCCTACGTCTGCCATCAAGCCGCAATATGTGCACTACTGTGTTTTTGTCTCTGAAGGGTACGTATATTACGCATCCACATCGACGATCCGCACCGGACAAGCGTATGTGAGGACTTTTTTTATAGGATAAGAGTGATAAGCGAGCACACAGTCCACCTGATTTTAAGTGGCTGCTGTGGCCCATAGCCTCCTCCTCGACTACGAATCAAGATGCAGATACGATGGAATGCCTCGATTCCAGTAAAAAGGGTCTCCAGTTCTCTACACTCACCATACGAAACACAGCAGCCTTAAGCTGCTATTTTATGCTGGTATTCTGTGACAGCGTGCTACCCCTGTCGACCCGACCCATTCGTGCTACAACTAATATAGCTACAGCATGGCTCTGCCACGTTACAAAGGTGGACGGACTAAGATGGATTACTTCATAGCTTGTAATTAATTATTCGTTATCTAAAGATCCCTTGTAGTATCGTGTCGACATTGGGCCCCGGCAGTTAGTAACAATGAAAGTTGGATAAACTTCTTTCTTAAGTCACAGCAGGTAGATTGGTGATTATAATACATTTATCACGCTTATACATATTTTATTACAGATAGAGATAGAGTTTTTTCGATCGCGCACATTATTGCGAGTACTATACTATATGGACATCTACTATTATATCTATAGGGTTATTTTGCAATAACCATCTAAACTTGCAGAGAAGGTTCAGAGTAAGTAATGTAGGCAAATAGTGAAGAAAAAAATAAAATAAAAAAATCTCAAACATTCTGTCCTTTTTATCTCTTAAATTCAAAATGTAATGCATTATTTTAACTGATCTTACTGCGCACGCACACATTCGTAAGGGTGTTGCCAATAAATCACATTCAATTTTGGATAATTTCAAATAAAACTACATAAGTATATAATAGAAGCCTTATTCCCTCGTATTTTCAAAAACTGCAATAACAGTATATCATTATTGCTTAAATAAATTTGAACTTATGTTTAAGATTTGGCTACACTGAAAAATAATCCTATATATTTAATTGTGCAATTGATGATTTTCGAAAAAATCCGAATCATAAACAGTATATTGTATAGAACATCTGCGAACTATCACACGGAGTGTAGGCCGCTCCCCGGGCAGAACACCTTGCCCGGCGGGAAATCTCCCCTTTTCCTTCCACAGCGGAGTGCCAGGGATAGGTATTGGCCTGGTAAGCTGAGAGTTTGACCATATACCAATTCAGCAGGCGTAGCTTCATCATCATCATCATCATTACAGCCCTTCACAAGTCCACTGCTGAACATAGGCCTCCCCCAAGTAATGCCACAAAGCACGGTCCTGAGCCACCTGCATTCATCGACTTCCTGCATGTCTTACCAGGTCGTCTATCCATCTAGTGGGGGGTCGCCCTACACTACGCCTACCGGTACGAGGCTGCCACTCGAGAACCTTTATTCCCCATCGGTTATCGGTTCTTCGAACTATATGGCCGGCCCATTGCCACTTCAGCTTACTAATCCGTTGGGCTATGTCGATCACTCTGGTTCTACTGCGGATATCTTCATTTCTAAGTTTATCACGCAGAGAAACTCCGAGCATAGCCCTCTCCATAGCTGGCTGAGCGACCTTGAGCGTCCTCATACGGCCAGCAGTGAAGGACCACGTCTCTGATCCGTAAGTCATCACTGGCAACACGCACTGGTTGTACACTTTAGTTTTCAGAGATTGAGGCGTAGCTTGTAGATCCTCTTTCCATGAGTTGCGCATGCCCAAGAGAACCAGTGGAAGGGCTTCCGTCCACTGCGATGATGTGTGGCACATGATCGCCGCCTTAAGTTGACGATGAAGTCGCTCGATGATACCGTTCGCATATAGGCGCTGGGTGATAGGCGGTTGTGCGTAAGTGACGCGCACCAACGAAAACGAACGCTTCGAATTGGCGACCACGGTCTGTAGTCATCGGTAGCCAGTAAGCCTCGACGCCTGGATCCACTACGCATGCAAGCTGCGAACAGGAGTTCTCAGACATGCTCGCCAGCGGCACAGCCAGACCATCGGAAAGCGCTTCGAAAGTCTTCTCCTCTTCACATGGTAAAGAAAAAAGACGATAGTTGGAGGCCATGTGGAGACTACAGAGCACTGAACTATATCAGATCGGCTCAAAAATCAAAGGGTCTCATCCGATAGTCATGACTCCGTAATTACTTCGAGCCTTCGAAGACCTCTTCTCGCTTATCCGGACCCAGCTGCAGAACTAGCAATAGTGACAGATGCGTCTGAAACTGCCATAGGCGCCGTGCTTCAACAACGGAAAGGTAAGGATTGCCATCACTTGCTTTTTACTCTCACAAGCTCAGCAACGCACAGCCCCTACGACCGAGAGTTACTGGCTGTCTACGAAGCCATCAAGTACTACCATCATATGGTCGAGGCTAGAATATTTACAATATTCACCGACCATAAGCCTTATCTTCGCCTTCTCAAAGAGCAAAGACAAATGCACCCCAAGACAGTTCAGACACCTTCACTACATTGCTCAGCTTAGGACAGCGCCGCCACATCACCCCCCTGCTCAGACCAGAGGTCGATGGTACAGTCTAGTTATCGACGAATGTGCAAGTACCAGTGGGTTGCCTTGTAGTCTGCGGTGAGTCGAGAAGAAGGCAAGTAATCTGCGAGAGTGCCGTGAAGCAGAGGCGAGCAGTAGGGCTCAGAACCGTGCCGAACACTGTATAGCGCAGAGAGGTAGCTTGAAGGAACAGGAAGCATTATTATTCCAGTGCTGCGATGAACCTTATGAAACTAGATGGCTTGCAGGATGTGAAGACTGCAGACGATATCTGCTCGGGAGCGAATGGGTGGGGTATTCGGGGAGCGGCCTACACTCCGTGTGATAGTTGGGATGTTCTATATAATATACTGTTTATGATTCGGAATATTGATAGCGTGATTTAGACTTCGGTGTGTTTCGTTTGCGGCGCGATGACAGTAGAGAAATATAGAACTGTTGTAATCCCCGCAGACTGAAAATGCATTGTTCCCAGTAAAAATGGTCCATTCAATTGTTCAACATTGGAATAATTGGTCTAGCACACAACCTCTGTTGATTTTTTTAAATCGATCTGCAGGCGATTACTTCGTTGACATGAAAATGATGGACACTTTGTAGTACATTGCGTATTTTTATGAAAAATACCACAGCTCGTAAAACGTTTGACTCAATGTACTGCAAAGTGAATTTAACCGCCGCGCCGCGCTGGCGGATTATTGATCTGGTTATATAGTTTAAATAATGGCTTGAACTGGATATTGATACGTAAAAGTGTTGTGATTTTGTGTATTAAGTGTCCGCGCATATGAACTTTTGGTGGAATCGACGTGGTAGAGCCGCGCCACAGCTATATTAGTTTTTTTATAGAAGAGGGGGCAAACCAGCATGCGGCTCACCTGATGGTAAGTGACTATCGCCGCCATGAACAACCGCAACACCAGGGGAATTGCAGGTGCGTTGCCGGCTTTTAAGAAAGGAGTAAGCTCTTGTTTTGAGGGTCCCCAAGTCGTATCGGTCCAGAAAAATCGCCGGTGGTAAACAATTCCACAGAGGAGTTGTACGAAGAAGAAAACTACTAGTAAAACGCACGAATGGGTCGGCTCGACCGGGGCAGGACAACGCTCTCACAGAATACCAGCGTAAAATAGCAGGTTAATGCTGCTGTGTTTCGTATGGTGAGTGTAGAGAACCGGTGACCCTTTTTAGTGGAGTCGAGACATTCCATATTAGTCTTCAGGGGTGAGAATATAGTCTACATCACCTGAAGATGCCTTGTGTAGAGGCGAAACACGTGTCGTATTGTCGTCGATGGTGTGTCTTTCCCAGAATAGTGGTGTTGGGAGTAGCGGCGTTGGGAGTAGTGGTGCTGGGATTGGTGGTGACGGGATTAGTGCACGCAATTGAGGGGGGGGCAGGAGGTGCTCTTCAATCTAGGGAAGACATATCATTTTATTTAATTGAGCGGATGATTGCAAAGTAACTGTTAATATCTTTATTATAACGGATTTCCGCGAAGTAACGCCCGATTCTATTAATAGAAGTTTAATTCTACTGTATTATAATATGGAGTGTTTTTTACGTGGTAGAGCCACGCTGCAGCTATATTATGGTTGTAGACACAAATGGGTCTGCTCGACCGAGGTAGTACATCGCTCTAACACAATATCACTGTAATATAGCTCCCCAATGCTAGTGTGTTTCGTACGGTGAGTGTAGAGAAGTGGAGCCCCTTATTAAAATTGGAAACGAGCCATTTCAACTTATTCCTTAGTTGTGTCAACGCATCTGCATTTTGATTTTTAATCAAAGATAAATGTAGATGTCTGTAGGCCACAGCCTCCACTTGCCATCAGGTGGACCGTGTGTTCCTACGTCACACTTATTGTATTGAAAAAAAAAATTATGTTAAAATCGTTCCGTTTCCGTTTGTCTAATTTAGAATAAAAAAATGGAATTTTATAGAGATTATATTTTGTGGGAATTAAATAAAACAAATATTTGTATTTTGTATGCATATATTCGGATTCAATAATTCAATAGCTATCAATTAATATTTAATACAATTTAACTTAAAAAAAATACACCGACTTTTCATTGAACGCATATAGTACAGTGATCGTACTTATTAGTAACTAACTTAGCTATGTCCAAGCTTAAAATTACTATAAATTACAAATTTCATTACATCCCGATCGTACTACATTATATAAAATTAAATAATTAAACTAATAATCTCTTTGTAAGTACACAAATTAAATCGACTACTTAATTCGATACTCCATTTTTATTTAATAATCTATTGCTCTTAAACCCATTTCTCTCTATTGTTTAAACTGTATTAACAATCTCTGCGAATAGTTCCATTTATTTTCATTTTATTACTAATAATAAATGAATAGAAACTGACAAATACTGGACCAATGAACAGCCATAAAATTCCGCGGTTCCCATTGATCGCAAACATTACAGATTTTAAAACTTCATTCGATCATAATTTATTTATACAACTGTACATTAATCATCGTAACGAGAAAAGAAACTGGGAATTTTATCATCACAGTGTCTTCACTGGCTAAAATTAATTACAACATCGTAATCTTATAAACTAGACAATATAAGTCACATATACAAATGTACCACACACATTTACAAATTGTTTTTCGAAAATAAAATACTTAAACACATAAAATATGTACATTCGTAAAAACTATGTTTACGCGTTTCCAGCGAACGTCGTGGGTAAGGATCCGTTTTCACTAGTAGCGAGCAAATATGGCGGCACTGGTTTTGCCTTAAATAATTAAATAAAGAAATAAGCCTATGACGTCGATTTTAACTTATAACACTTGGTAAATATTAAATGCAATTGATATTGATATTAGGCATCCCTTATGTCGTCAATGTTGGCGATTGAATGTTTAATTTTATTATGCTTATTATACATACATTTCTTATTTCATATACACAAAAATATGTCCATAATTCTTATTTGTTGTTAATGGCAGCATGGTCAGGCTTTAAATAAAAATAAAACCATAATATACTTACCTTGACGCCAAAATGTAATACTTATCAATTTGATTCAGCGATAAGTAAGTGGTGAAAACGATCCTCGACTATTTTAAAGTTACTTTTAAATATAGTAAGTGATATGACTCGGGGAATTTACAAGAATTACGTAGCGATACAAACAAAACAATCTCTATACATCTACAATATAATATATGGCGAAGTTATACAATTCGTTTCGAAAGTAGGCCATTAAATTGATTCAAATAAATTTCGTTGATTTTCGTTTATTAGTTTGAAAGAAGAACAATCTAGTTTAGTAAATTGTAAATTAAACATTCAGACGAATCTAGAGCTCATACTGTTTTTATTTAATACCATAAAAATATAAAAGTCTATTGCCAGTGAAAAAAAATACTTAAATTACTTTTACTGAGTTGTTAATATCTCAAAGTACGAGAATGATTTCAAGCTTCGTCTGAAAATTTAATTTAAAAATATTACAAGACCATAACAACATATATTTTAATATAATTTATTTTAAAATTGATTGAATTATAAATAGATTAGTTAGCTCTGTGTAGATAAATAAAGCTATGATATGTATTTACATCGAATTTTAAAACGATTTTCAAATTCATTTTACATTTCATCGCTAAGAATTTTAGAAGCGTACGCAACGTTAAATGTCCAAAAGCATTTGAAAATCGAATAAAATCCGAAAGTTAAAGATGACATTTCTAGCAAGGTATGGATGTCGTACTTCGACAGTATCATTTTTAAAGTTCAAGAGCAAAGGAATCTACAATAAATCAGCCAATGTTAAAAATCATCGCACACCCAAGAGAAATTTTACAACATATTTACAACTCTAAATAGAAGACTAGAAACACTACACCATGTTTATTCCGTACTTTTCAGGCGCGAAGTAAGTGTTGCCAGAGTTGGAAAAGTTCGTAATTTGCGACGCTTGGAGCATGCTCAGGTGTGGGGAATTTTGGGTTTGGTTCTCCGGGGACTCTGGACCGGAGGAGAGAATGTTGTGGTGGGAGGGCCACGCGGCCGGGGGGGATGGGTTTCCGAAGGAGACTTGATTGTATAGCTGGTTGCCGTTCGCAGTCAGGTTGTGTCCGTGATGGCTGCCGTGTGATTGGTTCACCGATGACCCGTTGAAGTATTCCATCTGGCAACAATAAAACTGATTATAGCTATAATGAGTTTCGAAACTATTAAATATAATACCATATTTGTATAAATTTTATATATTGGCAACACAGTTCTACAGTCTGCTCTATTTTCGGGAATTTTGATACCTTCTTATTTAACTGGATTTTAATGCAAATTGTGAATCTAATGAACTATAAAAATTTGCCAGCGTCTCTTTCCATCCGACAACAATGTGGGTATCTTCAAAACAAGAGTTAATAGGCTAAGTAAGCTAGTGCCTCTACTATCTTTGACACCAGCACCACTTACTTCTCTCAAGTACTTCCGTCTAGGAGTCCACCTGGACAGGGCCTATTTATGCCATCAAGTAGCAGTGCGTGTACTGCTTGCTGTGTTCAGCTCAGAAGGGTATAGAGAGCCAGGATGATTACTGGCTGTAAGGTATTCCATCTTAGTCCTCAGGGGTGACAACGTATTTATTTTCTTCTTTGTTTGAAGTTGGTTGAAGATTTCCATGGGCTGTAGAAGCTACTTACCATCAGGTGACTGAAGGTCGTATGTTTCTAATTTAATTGTAAAGTTAAAAATTAGGTAAAAAAAAACAAATCATAATTTAAAAACTTGATAATTTTCATCCTGAAAAGTTATTGAGTTTTTAGTTAAAATCTCAAAAAAAAATTGAACTGAGTCCAATCTTTATTGAGTAAATATAAACAATATGAGGCAATTGTATTTTTTTAAATTTTTTTTAATAGAATAAGGGTGATAAACGAGCACACAGTCCACCTGATGGTAAGTGGAAGCTGTGACCCAAAAAAATCTACATTTATCCTCGAATGAGAATCAAAATGCAGATACGTTGTCACCCCTGAGGACTAACATGGAATGCCACATTTCCAGTAAAAAGGGTCTCCTTATCTCTACACCACCATACGAAACACAGCAGCGTTAAGCCGCTATTTTACGCTGGTATTCTGTGAGAGCGTGGTTCTTCCCCGGTTGAGCCGATCCGTTCGTGTTGCAACTAATATAGCTGCAGCGTAAACGCTCGTTGTAATTTTCAGTAGGTACTTTTTCAGTAGGCGAAGTGGCATAATGAAGTTGCAATTTTATGTAAGTATAATTAATGAAGTTGAAATTGTACTGATCTTCCACGTGTTTAACTGTGAGGAAAAACATTGTGCAACGAATTTGCATGTATGACGAATTCAAAACATTTCGAGGTTATGTGACTAACTAATAACTAATTGAGGTAGATCGGTGGATTCTTTCTAGCTTCGAAATCTTCCTTTAAAATCCTTCTTCTCAGAAATGAGAGAGAGCAAGAAGCTTGTATTTAGTGGTGGGACATATACACTTAACTACTTTTACTTGAATTATTATAGAATAAAAATAGTAAAGTAAAATAACAGACTATACGTCTCACTGCTGGGTATAGGCCTCATTTCTGAGAGGGTTTTAGGGCAAGGCAATGGCAAATTCCGCCGCATTGCTCCATTGCGTGATGGCGAACTTTACATGCCTTCGAAATATTTTCGTTTCTTATTTTTCAGACATACAGGTTTCCTCACGATGTTTTCCTCCAATTAACAATTTCATTGGTGCCAGCGGGGATCGAACCCGGGTTGCTCGTGTACTGTGTTGTTACAGCGAACGCTTAGCCATTGTGCTACCCACGGCTTTTATAGAATAAATAAAAATTAAAAATGTTTACATGTAATTTATAACTTTGTAAATTCTCACCTGACTGGGATAGTATGGCGAGTTATACGCGCTCTGACCGTACCCCTGGTGATGGTGTGACGTCGAGTAACTTCGGATGTAATCCGAACTACCCGGCCAATGGAAACTGTTATAGGAATCCGGATGGTACACATTGCCTGGTCCGTTGATGCTTTGAGGGGTAATAGGAGGGGAGGGGGTGGTCATTATCGAGGAGTTGGAGCCTAGCGGAGTCAGATTCCCCGTTAAACGGGAACTATACTGGTCCTTGACTAAATTGCTCCCGAAAGACTTCTCGGAATAGTCAACTTTGCTGTTGTAATCAAGCCTCTTGGGACTACTGTAAAGTTCTTGCTTCGGAGTCACTCCATAGCCGTGAACATTTGAAATAGTTTCTGATGGGGAGGAATCTTTACCGCTGAGCCTCAGGGCTTCGGAGTTGTACTGGTGGGTAATGGAGAGATTGTTTTTTGTCAGCGGTGATGATTCGTAACTGGCAGCGGATTCTTTCTTACAAATCACGTTTATAGGGGGACTGACAGATGTGGTAGGGGTTATTGGTAAGTTGGGGGATGATGTGGTTATACTGGACGAGTTTTGGGTTGTTGTGTTGGAAGAGTTGGTCATTGTTTTCGAGGTGGGGGCTTTGGAAGTGCTGTTGGATGAGCCCTTCAGGTTGCTGCTTGAGGACAGCGAGGTTTTCGAACTGGATGATGACTTGCTGGAAATCTGTGTGTTAGATTGCTGTTGGAGCTGTTGTCGGCATTTCGCTCTTCGGTTTTTGAACCATACCTGGTGGAAAACAAAGAATATTAATAAAAATGTTTTACAATAACCATAGTAAACATTTAGACAATTGAGATTTCTTGAAGCGGTTTAAGAGAAAGTATTTAGATTTGCAGTGGGATTGTCAATTTACTATGGTGGAAATAAATAATTAAAAAAAAAAGAATAACGATAATAAACGAGCACACGGTCCATCTGATGGTCAGCGAATGTTGTGGCCCATACACATCATCCTCGATTAAGAATCAAAATGTCCATACGTTGTCACCTACGATGATAGTATGCCCCATTACCAGTTATGAGTCTCCGGTTCTCTACACCCACCATACGAAAAACAACAGCATAAAGCTGTTATTTTACGCTGGTAATCTGTGAGAGCGTAGTCTTTACCGGGATGTGATAATGTTATTTTATTATGATAATATTTTGTGATCTAAGAGAAGATAATATATAAAAACATAGAAGTTGCACGCCAAAACGAAGCTAATCAGATTACCATCAGAGTTACATAACCGTTCCGCTGTTGTAATTAACCAAGAGTCTCGTAGTCATGTGCGCGAATCTAAGATGTTGGTCTCTATAATAAAAACTACGAGTTTTGATCAACTTAAGATCAATCATCTTCACAGATTTATATTATCATTATCATTACACACCATCACCACTCCGCTGCCGAACACAAGGAATACCACAAAGTACGGTACTAAGCCACCAGCATCTTAATAATTTAAGGTCTTCTTGATGAGTATATTGTTAAAAATAAAGACACGTTTAATATAAAACGACGGGAGTTGTGTGCTGGACAAACGTTTTAAACCTATGATTTATTTTATACGTGGTAGAGTCATGCTGCAGTTTATTTTAGCAGTATAGTTGTAGCATGAATGGGTCGACTCGACCAGGGATAGACCACGCTCTCACAGAATACCAGCGTAAAATAGCAGCTTAATGCTGCTGTGTTTTGTATGGTGAGTGTAGAGAACCGGAGACCCTTTTTACAGGAAACGAGGCAATCCATCTTAGTCCTCACAGGTGACAACGCATCTGCATTTTGATTCGTAATCGAGGATAGATGTAGATGTCTATGGGTCACACACGTTTGTCACCCTATTCTATAAAAAAATGATCTAAATGTTTCAGCCGCGTAGTGGCATAAAATAATATAATAACAACTCAAAATAATTAACTGCGTTAGCCAACCCGCCTGCCAAACATGGCAACTGTGGCAAATATCATGAGGCAATCTATAAGGAAGCCAATGTTCAGCAGTAGCTTTTTGATAGGCTGTAAGGTATAAAACCAATGTTTCTTTGTATAACAAACAAAAAAAAACTATCCTCAACTACCGGAAATCTATGCACCATGAAACGGACGCCAGATGGCTCCGTAATACAAATTACAAGCGATTACGAGTATTATAGTATTGTGGACGGTGCGTAGTGCACAGCGTGCGTACCAATTATTACCCTGCCAATGTTTGCTTGTCGACTTATAGGAGTGCGATATATTTGTTGGTGTTTTGGGGTTGAGTTGGGGCGTTAGACGGGCGAGTCTTGCGCGGTTTTTTTTTAATAAAGGGAACAAAGTAAGATTTTATTATTGCATTTGTATATTAACAAATAAATCAATTTAATTAAACGTTAGAATTTTTTTAAACAATTACTTTGCCCTTGAGCCTGTGATCCTGCGAAGTGACAAGGTCAAAGATACCTACTAAATGTATTGTTTTACCGCTGTTCGTAAAATAGGGTGGATATGATTTTAATTTCGATAGATTTTAATTTATTTATTTATTTAACTCAAAATGTTTGTTTTAATTTTTGCAAAATATCAATAGGCTTTTACTCCGTTCACATGTTACACCCTTTTTTTCCAGACGGTAAAACAGTATATTGGATGGAAGAGATGACCACGGTGTAGGTATATCGAATGATCTTATGACTTCCGATAGATATCCAATGTACATATACCATCAGTGGTATACCATCTCGTTTTTTGGCAGACGTAAAATGTTCCAACCGGTAACAGGCAACAACGTCAGAGGTGCATGGAGTGCATGGTGTATGGAGGTCTGCGGGACGATGAAGCAGAAGAAGAAACTTTAGAGTCTAACTTTCTTCTCATTTCTAATAAGAAAAGCTAACAGATATGGCTCACACTTAACTTCTTCCATAAAAAATATATACAATATAAAGAGGATGTTTGTAAATATGAAATCGTTTAACTAAAATCTATTTATACGATGTATGTGTGTGAGTGTGATTTGTGTGTGTGTGTGTGTGTGTGTGTGTGTGTGTGTGTTTCCCCTCACTCCTATGGAAAAAAAAAACTGGTGGACAACGTCTGCGGGGTTCAGGTAGTAAGAAATATATTTTCGAATAAGAACAAAGAAAAAATATCACAACAGCCAGGAACATATTTACTACTTACAAAAAGTAAGCGTACGAGCGAATCGCTACGATTATATACTCTTTGGCGAGCGAGCATTGAGAAAAAATAAACTCATTCAAATCATTAAAATTCATTGTTTCCTATAACAAATTCGCGTGATACGGCATCTGTTACACTGTACTGTACCCATTGACGGGAGTTGCTCTTTTTCATAAAACATATTAAGTCATTTATTCATGACGCACAATACGAAAGGGGGTTCGCAGTAGGGGGTATAATCCGGTACGGGTGCACTGTGGCACGAAACTTACACATACGTCGGCGGGAAAGTCGTCTTGCTCTCTATGAGGATCATACGTAACATGGAATTCAAAAACGGCGCTATCAACTAGATTTCTTTTCGCAGTATAATTACAGTTCGTATCTTTTACATATTTAGTATATGGTAGTGCGACGCAGAAGCTGTAATGGGTCGGCTGACAGTAGAAGGACAAGATCTAGAGAATACCAGCATGAAATAGCTGAATAATACTGTCATGTTTCGTATGGGTCATTAATAATTATTTCTATAGTACGTGAGGGTAATATGGTCAGTCGGTTAGTATAGTCACTTTCCTATAACTCAAAAACTATAGCTCTGTTTGCATAAATGACTCTGTGATACGATAGCTCTTCATTGGCCAATCAAATAATAAAAGGTCAAAAAGGCGCTGGTTTATCGACACCATTTTGACAGTTGACATTATAGTAAAAATTTAGTAGATTTTACGAAGTGTTCCTAATTATTGTCAATGCTTGTTTTTTTTTTTAAATATGTTAGTTACAGTATAGGACTTTGTGTTTTAATCTGTGTCATCATCCAAATTTTGGTTTTATAGGGCGGCAAAACTTAAGGTACAATGACCATATTACCCTCACGTACTTTAATTATATTATATATATATATATATATATATATATATATATATATATATATATATATATATATACATAGAATATTAAAAAAAATTAAAAAGGTTATTCGATTATCTTTCAGATTATTCTGATATTTCGCTTGCATTTTTAGTTGACGAAAATTAAGGTAAAATTAAAATGAATAATATTTACAACATATTTGAAATTTAGTGGAACTATCTTTTGACCTTTTACTAATTTAATCTCAATAATTAATTCATTTCTTATTGCATGCGAAATATAATATTGTATATAAGAAAGAAAAAGATAAGAAACAAATTAACACTAGCCTTAAAGCCTTTTAATGTAATCTATTGCAACCATCAGAATAATTCAAATAGAAGCACCTCTTCAAGATTATCAGATCTCTCTCTTCACAATTAAAATTATAAAGGGTACGCTATAAGATCACCGGAACAGATAAATGCAAAAGAAAATTAAAATAACAGCTACGTTTAGCATGCTAATTAGCGGTTTACTGCGCTATAAAAAGAAGTTAAATGATAACATTTTTCGCAACATGAATTTTTAAAATTGGAAGACGGATATGACTGTTTTTATTAAATTACTTTTTAGGTTGAGTTGTACATCATTTACACATTAAATAATGCACTGGTCTCACTCTGATCATGGAGCAGAACGAAAAGTAAGCAAAACTGGCAGTTGAAATATGAAAGAAAAAGTCATAAAGTTATGAAGGTGAAACCAGAGTTCAAAAAAAAATTTAAAACAAAAGCTACCAAGTTGCGATTCGTAAAGAATCAATTACATAATAAATTAACGATCGTCAAATTCAAAGAGAATTGAAGATTATTTAATGCGTTTATATTAAAAATTGCCGAAACATGTTCAAAGGATTTCTTTTCGTATTGGATAATGCCCTGTCAAACAATGGAGTGGATTGGATGATTCGATTTTCGAATTCGAAATTTCGAACGCGTAATTCGATTGCGCGAGCTAATGCTTTACTCGTGTCGGTTATAAAATGCAAGTTCCAACGAATCGATTTGTAATCGATGTTCAGTCATCTGTCAAACTTTGACAGAGTTAGGTCTTTAATTTTTTCAACTTTTTAAATATTAATAAAGTGTAAGGCAAGGAACATGTTTCTTTGCTTGTATTAAGCTGTTCGACTAAAACTTCGATGTTCTATTGCAAAATATAAATATATAAATGTGTACATGACAGTAACCTGATATATTGTAAAACTTGATTCAGCTATTCGATTACTGCATAGTACGTGAGGGTTATATGGTCATCCGGTATAATGGTCACTTTCTTACAATACACAAACTACAGCTTTGTTTGCATAGATGGCTCTGTGATACGCTAGCTCTTCATTAGTTAATCAAATAATTAAGGGTCAAAAGGGCTATGCTTCATCAACGCCGTTTTGACCGTTGACAACAATATAAATATTTTAGTCTACTCTAGTATTGTGTAGTGTAGTTATTTTTTTTAAATTGATATTTCGAAGTGTTCTTAATTATTACCAAAGCTTGTTTACTATTTTTTTCTTAATATATTAGTTATAGTATACTAATTTAGGTAAAGTCTTAAAGTCCCGACTAAGATCATCAGGATAAAGAAATATCTTTAGATTAGTGAGCAGGTTAAACGTATAGTAAAGTAAAAGTAAAGTTACAGCCTATATACGTCCCTCTGCTGGGCACAGGCCTCCCCTCATTTCTGAGAGGGTTTTAGGGCAAGGAAGTGTCCGCCGCGCTGCCCCAATGCGTGTTGGCGAACTTCACATGTCTTCGAAATATTTTTTCCTCATTACTCAGATATGCAGGTTTCTTACTCAGATACGCCGAGCACGTGGTAAATCAGCACTTAAAATTGCAATTAACAATTTCATTGGCGCCGGCGGGGAGCGAACCCAACCCGGGTTCGATCCCCGCGTTCTGTTATATTTACAGCGAGCGAGGTTAAGCGTATACCACTCGTATTTTATACTTTTTAGTTCTATTGCTATTAAAGCGTGTTTTTTTTACATTTACTTGGAACTAGTCTATAAATAATTTACGGTAATTAATCAAACCTTTGATATATTATCTCGTTGTCGGTTAGATATTTGAATTGGAGGCAAATTGAACTTACAATTTTGCCGATTTATCGAGATTTATGGACGGTAGTTTGTAAATATAAACCTATTACGGAACTATATGCGTTTAATATAAATATTAACATAGTTTTGTGATATATTACTTTTTTAGACAATTCAAAATGGAAAAAATAACTTAGTAAAAAGTAAAAGACGACTTCAAACTTCTAAAACTTCTAAATTATTATTATTCTATAGACGATGTCTTAACACCGACTTCAGAATGTGAAATTATATCATTATTATTAGTTATTTAAAGTCGGCTTTTATATTTTATTAAGGGGAAATATAATGTCAAATGGCTTAGCAAGATCCTTCGTTATGCCGAAAATATTGCAGCATTAATTTTGAAATAAATATATGGTAAAGTTGAGGATTAATGTTAATGATTATGTTAGACGAAAACACGATTTCGTAAAATTTTCTCGATAGAAAAAAAATCCAAAGTTGCCTCCAAAATAAACAATAAACCGCTGTTATTCATATAATTCTTTAAATAAGATCATGAAATTTTGCATACTAACTGAACTAACTATAAAGCAGTGCTTATGTTATTTACTTTTTTTAAAATACCATTATTTTCACTGAAAAAAAGAAATTACCTAAACTATCGGCGTCTTGAGCTTGATTCCTGTCGCCCCGTTAGTATCGCTTAGGCTTTTGAAGGGAGAAGTTGTGTCGCTTATGAGCAGAATACACATTACGCAACAGTACGACGTAAAATTAAAATGGGAAATAACCGTGATAAAAATAAGAAGCGGCTGACTTGGCGTTAAGAAACAGGCATAAATACGATAAACCTAATTAAATAAGTATCTAACGACCGATCTACTTACAGTATTAGTGATTACAAACATATCGGTACATAGCATACGACGCGCGGGGAAGTGGGGGCGAAATTAGAATTTGAGCTGACTTACTCTATCCTCTTAAAAGTAATTTTTTTATTTACCCTTAACCGACGAGCATGCGTAGGTATATGAATGTGGAGGAGGCGAGAGAGGTGTGTCAGGATCGTGCCAAATGGAAGTCTGTATAGTCTCTGCCTACCTCTCTGGGTGACAGGCGTGAGTGTTCATCTATGTATTATGTATGTACTTTTGATTTTATTATTTAGAATGTAGGAGTCTGCCAGAGCAACTTACTAATCACATGGATTGTATGATCGTTTGTCAACTTACTTAAATATACTGTTACCGTTACAGCCTATTGAAGGCCACTGCTGACATAGGGTTCCACCATAGACTGCCCCATAGGGGATATTTGTCATAGTTATAAGGAATACTTAGAAAGAAAGACAAAATCCTGCAAGGAATTTCCTTCAAGAAAAATCTTTATTAAGATTCCGTACCCAAAGGGTTACCAACGGAACCCTATAACTAAGCCCCCTCTGTTCATCCGTCCGTCCATCCATCCGCTCGTCCGTCTGTCAACGGGCTGTATCTCATAATCCGTAGACAATAGAAGGAGTCCTCGGAGAGTTCCCGGAGTCAGGAAGTTGACGGTGTTTCACTTCCGTGCTGGTGCCAACTGTGTAAAGTCGTTGCTCCTGCGCCTGATCTCTCTCCGGTCGTGTCGGATTACCGTGCCCACCGGACTATGAGAATGAGGGAATAGAGAGTGCACCTGTGCTTGCACATACACACGTGCACTGTAATCCTGTCTTGTACCGATGCCTAGTCTCGGTTGCGACTGACCGCCGTGACCGAAATACCGTCTGGAGGATATTATTATTGTTAGTGCTTAATTAAAACTGTGAAGGTTAACATATCTTACCTGCACCCTAGACTCGGGTAAGTTAATTTTCAAGGCGACCTCTTCCCTCATGAAGATATCCGGGTACCTCGTCTTGCCGAAAAGCGCTTCTAGAACGTCTAACTGGGCTCTCGTGAATGTGGTCCGCTCGCGACGCTGCTTTCGCGGGTTCACACCTGGGTACAAAGAGAAAATAGCTCTTATTTCTATGGTGACAAAGCTGATTCTTTTTTATTGAGTTCCACACAGCGAGACCAACCTAGTTAAAGTTCTATATACAACTAAGCCTTGAGTCAAACGGTAAGAGTTAACATCCAGAAACTAGACTGTCAACTAGCGACATCTGCTGGAAGAGTGGCGGAAGATTATTAGCTCTCATTAAGGTAACCAGAGAATTAACATAGAATTCTTTGTTACCCATAAAAAAGTCTCCGTTCGTTTCTCGTCACATCATACGAAACACAGCAGCATTAAACTGCTATTTTGTGCATTCATTGTGACATTAGTGTAGGAAGTAATTTGAATTGGCTGCACCGTTAGTCAACGTGTTATACGAAAATTAAAATGCTAATAGAAGTCATTCCGGTGCCGAGCGGTCGCTATAGACGTAGGCAAAGAGAATATAATCACTGCGACGTAAGTAGGTTTTGTTTTATGACCATTTAGAATTTAGATGGAGCGGCGCTGACATGTCAGCTGTCGGTTTGAATTTATCGATTATTCGATTCGATTGCTAGCGATTTTAGATAGCGATATACTAATTGAGTAGATATTAGATTGTGTCCATACGTTATTTATAATTTGAATTATTAAGATAATATATAAAGTATAATTACGAGGTATACTTTTAAGTGCACCGCTGCATATTTAAGAATGCGCCATCGGATTAACGTGGTAGAACCATGCTGCAGTTATATTACGGTTGTAGCACGAATGGGTCGGTTCAGCATGGGTAGAACCACGCTCTCATAGAATACCAGCGTAAAATAGCTTAATGCTATTGTGCTTCGTATGGTAAGTGGAGAGAAGCAGAGGTCCTTTTTACTGGAAACAATGCATTCTATCTTAGACCTCGGAGGTGACAAAGCATCTACCTTCTTATTATTCATCGAGGATAAATGTTTCGGTCGATCGGCCACAACAACTACCTAATATCAGACGGACTGTGTGCGCGTGTCACCCTTATCATATTAAAAAAAACATCCACATACCACCGGGTCGTTTAACTAAGGGGAAGGGTACTATCAGAGACAGTGTATATTACCTCTAATACACGAACAGTTTGCTATAGCCATGGTAGCTCAGATGGTTAGACCTATAGTCACATTACGCGAGCAACCCGGGTTCGATTCCCGCCGGCACCAATGAAATTGTTAATTGCAATTGAAGCGGTGAAGGAAAACATAGTGAGGAAACCTGCATGTCTGAGAAATAAAAAAAAGTATTTCGAAGACATGTGAAGTTCGCCAACACGCTTTTTGGCAGCGCGGCGGACACTTCCTTGCCCTAAAACCCTCTCAGAAATGAGAGGAGGCCTGTGCCCAGTAGTGAGACGTATATAGGCTGTAACTTAAACCTTTTTTAATAAACTTCGTATTGAAGATATTCGCTGAAGAACCAGAGGAACCGACATAGCCCAAAAGATTAGTAAGCTAAAGTGGACTCGTAGCTCGACGTACCGACAACAGATGAGGCGAACTGGTACTTAAGTGGCAGCCTGATACCAGTAAGTGAAGTGTTGCAGCCTCTAATAGATGAAGTGACATGGTTAGAAATTAAAGAAAAGAAAGAAAGAAAGAGATATTCATTTGGCCATTTCTTAACAAATTAGCACTAAATACTCAAAACAAACATTATGTTTAGGTATTCTTATAGGTAGACTTAATTATAAACTTACAATGAAAAATAAATCATTTTGATAAAGCAGATAAATACAAAATACATTAAAAAAAATGCAAAAATGAAGGAATCGACAAATGGCAGTTATTGTAACATCTGTGATCTTATTGCATAACTAGCTGACCCGGTAGACGTGGACGATGGGCTTAATTTATAATTTCCACACTTTTCTATAGATTTATTAAACGAATAGCGAAAATTGGGACAAATAGAGCCATCAGCAGCCATAATGGCACAAACTTTGATAAAAAGGAAAAACATAACCGTTTTTTCACACTACCGTAAGCGGATGGAAAGTTGCCTATATGCTTTATACTGTCAATTATTGCCTATATACAAAATTTCATGGAAATTCGTCCAATAGTTTTTCCGTGAATCGCGAACACACAATTTTTCTAAAGTCTTATTAGGTATGTATAGATATTGCATAATGTTATTTAGGAAAAGTCCTGCAGGGTTTTTGCTGGACAGGGGACAGAGGATTTTTTCGGAACAGTGGTAAAAGCAAACAATGACTCATTATAAATTATATAAAAATTATATTTAATAACAAAAATGTTCTATTCTACTCCGCGTTTTGTGGCATACCTTGGGGGAGACCTTTGTTCAGATGTCAACTTGTGAAGGCCTGTAATGATGATGATGGATGAAATATACTTTAGCATTGATTTTTTTATCATAGGGTATGTAGGGTTATTTTTCTATAATCGGCCAAATTTGCAGAGATGGTTCAAAATAAGTAATATAGGCAATTGGTGAAGAAAAATTAATTTAAAAAATCTCAAACATTCTGTCCTTTTATCTTTTAAATTCAAAATGCGTGGTAATGCACTATTTTAACTGATTTTACTGCGCACGCACACATTCGTAAGTTTCGATCGGTAGAGAAAAACGTTGTTGCCCATAAATCACGTTCAATTAGGGATAATTTCAAAAAAAAGTAGAAGCCTTATATCTTCGCCTCGTATTTTCAAAAACTGCAATAATTTTATGATATTTCTTTATATTTAAGTTTAAAATTTGGCTCTTTGAACAAAAAACCCTGCATAGTTAATAAATAGTAGTCTATTAGACTTTAAATATCTCCAAACCATCAAATGATGATGTCATTAACAAATTGCTTCCTCATCAGCCAGTAAAAGTTTACAGCTGGATGTGGGCTACCCGGTTAGTAAGAAGGATTTCCCTTTATCGTCAACTTTAGGTTTTCTTTTATATGATAGGGTAACAAACGAGCTCACAGTCCACCTGATGGTAAGTGGTTGCTGTGGCCCATATACCTACATCTACATCTATCCTCGATTACGAATCAAAATGCAGATGCGTTGTCACCCGTGAGGACTAAGAAGGAATGCCTCATTTCCAGTAAAAAGGGTCTCCGGTTCTCTACACTCACCAATCTAACTCGAAACACAGCCATTAAGCTGCTATTTTACGCTAGTATTTTGTGAGAGCGTGGTCCTTCCCCGGTCGAGTCGACCCATTCGTGCTACAACTATACTACTAATATAATTGCAGCATGGCTCTACCACGTATCACACTTTTAAAGCTGTAAATTACTACATCATATAATATTTTGACTTTTCCGTTTGATTCTTTTTTTATATATATAAAATGTGGGTGGGCACATAGTCCACGTGATGGTAAGTGGATGCTGTAACCCATAGATATTTACATCTACCCACAAATAAGAATCAAAATGCTCATGCGTTGTCACCCCTTAGGACTAAGGTATCGGATTCTCTACACTTATGCCCGGTTTACATTATTCCAGTCTAGCAATCCAGCGTGAATTGCTAGACTGGAATAATGTAAACCGGGCATTTGTAAGGTCTACATTATTCCAGTTATTTAGAATCCGTTGAAGTGTGAACACTACAGTGACAGCACTGGAATGTCACTGGATTGGCCGTCCATATTATTTTAGTTGCACTGGATTGGTCGCACTGGATTCAAAAGTAGACCGTCAATCCAGTTACTGGACTGGAATGCTAACTGGATTCGGTGCGTTCCAGTGCCGGTTTACATTTTTCCAGTAAACAATTCAGCGCTGGATTCGATCGCTGGACTGGAATAATGTAAACCGGGCATTACCATATGAAACGCAGCATTAAGCTGCTATTTTACGCTGGTATTCTGTTAGAGCGTGGTCCTACCCCGGTCAAGCCGAACCATTCATGTGACAACTAATATAGCTGCAGCGTGGCACTACACGTATAGCTTGTTAGGGTTAATTTAATAAGAGACTATATATTAACTGATTTTTTCAGTCTAATATCACATCTAGAATATCACAACTTGGCCTTTACTCTTTAAAAACATAGAAACTTGTGCATTTACAGTTGTCTCGTGTATAGCCACCGACGGCACCGGTTTCGTACCAAACGCATAAATTTCTCGGGATCTTAATATGTGTACTAATCACGTTATGCTAATGCGCTGTGAACGCGGCTTCCGTGCTACGGACTTTTGATTTGTCTATGATTTAACAGCGCTTCTCAAACTGTGAGGCAAACTATTCGTATTAATTTTAAATATTAAAGAAAAGTAAGCGGTCATTTACAAATATACATGGGTCCGGCAGTGGAACAAGTCTCCTCTAATTTCTGTTGCATAATGGACGCACAATGAAAAGGTCGTCTCTACCGGGGAATGTCTACCCTCGTACAAAATACCGGCATAAAATAGCAACATAATGCTGCTACGTTTTGCAGGGCTAATGCAGAGAACCCCAGAAACCCTTTAAAAGGTAACAGATATTCCATCCTTATCCCCAAGGATTTTTTTTAAATTATTTAATACACAAAGTTAGGTACATTATTATTGAAATTTTCTCGCCTAACTGCGATCAGTCTGCCTGCGAGTATACGCTCTTAAAACTATACATTATTATGCACCGTCATCTACACTAGATACAAATAAAAATTAGTTATAAAATAATATAATCAAAGCCACTAACTACAAGTAATTACAAAATTTAAAAAAATAACTAAAGCAATCAAAAAAATTACAGTAATAATGTGTAGTTATAGTTCAGTCAATAATGACTTTTGAGAGAGAATTTTTATAACAACACATCTGTATTTTAAATCTTTAATTGATGATATAATGCAGATGAATATGAGCCACAGCATCAACTTTTAGTCAAATTGACTGTGTTTCTTCGTCTGTCACTTTTAGATTATTTAAAAAAGAACAGATTTTTCTCATGTCGATATAAACTACGTAATTGATAAACACTCAGAACGGAACGATCACAACAAACAAGCACAAGCGAAAATAGCCAAACGTATAGGAAAACATTGAGCTGTCGTTAAGATATTGCATTAATAAAATAAATAATTTTACAATAATAATTGATAACAAAAAAAATCAACATTACACTCATTAATAACACGTGATTTGAACAAGCTTTACGGCTGCCATTAGGATAGAGAAGTCCCGGCGTTTAATTTTTTGCCAACGTCTCACTATAACTCGCCAGTGTAAAGTTTGGAAACAGCTGTCCTAATCTACATACTACAGAAATTTGATCGAAAAAATCTAATTTGAATTTTGTGGCGTCGCTTCTTGTGCTGTTAGATGTTATACTCGTGTAAATTGAATAAAATAATTTACGTGCAATGATTAGCGCTCACTGATGCTCAGAAATTAAATTAAATTAATGAGCCGTGGTGGCTTAGAAGATATCTTTTTTATAACATTGTAGTGACAAATGAACTTACTACTCCATCTGATAGTAAGTGGAATAAGTCGCGGCACGTAACTCTAGCGCAGAATGAAACAGGGGATAGCTATGAATGTCGTATCAGTACAGGGGACGGAATGCGACTGGAGAGCCAATCAGCGCGTGCCAACGATACCCACAGACAATCATACGCAATAATACACAATTGGGCCAACTATGCGCAATAACTGTCACCGCTAGACTTTCGTGCCGCGAGTTGTACTTGGATATCTGCTATCAACTTCAAATATAGAAGGCTACAGGTGCATTATTACTTCTGAGGACTACTAAGATGGCAGGCCTCACTTTTTGTATTTATACGTACCTACATACCACTTATCTGTAATGACGACGAGATAGGCATTCTAAAGTTCAGCCAAAATATTGTGAAAAAAGTTAATAGGTATTTAATTGACTTCGACACTACATTGATGATGTTCTCATTTTATATATATTGAAGTCAGTTGTACAAATTATTTAATTTTACCACTGGTTTATGCTTTATATTAAAGGCAATACTTTAAGTCCGCTTTTTTGCACGTGGTGTGTACATAAAACCATTTTTAAATAAATAAATAATTAATCAATGAAAAGTATCTTCTATCTAGTTCCAAAAGTAAACTTTAAATGGACATTTGCCTTCTACCAACCTAGAGGAATTCGAGGATCATTAATCACACAATGGAATGGAAAACAAACAAACATGAAAGCGGGTCATGTTAACCACGTACTCAAGTGTAATCCCCATACAAATTAGAAGGTATTTACCAACGTGCCATTACTCAAATCTATAAACACAATGGTTAAATTGCTGTTAAATATCATGTCTTTACCGTGTATGAAATAAGAAAGAAAATTCGGTGATAAATTACTTGACAAGTTCAAAAGATGTTCCAAACTATGGTCAGGCAGACAGCGTGTCGGAAAGAGCGCGTTCATGTCTACCATGAACTGTATGAACAATTAAATAACGCACAGACAAATCACTGCATTTTTCAATTAAGTAATTCTATACTTACCAGGCACGTAAGAATGAATTTCAATACTACTTTAATATGAAAATTCAAAAGTAATAGTTGAACCAGGACTACTATGGTTTAGGGAGTTTTGGTGGGAATTTGACCGTCGGCGAATTGCTGCTCCTGTTCTATTGTTTAAATAATAATTGTTTGAAGTGATTTCGATACGTAAAATTGGTGTAATTTTGTGTATCAAAAGTCTGCACAAATTTTTAAAAAAAAATTCGTATACCTACGCATACTGTGAAGAATTTTGTGAACAAAAGAAAAATCAGACTAGGCTGTATGCTTTAAGACACCCAATAAAAACAACAACAATATTAAAAAAAAAAAAAATATATATATATATATATATATATATATATATATATATATATATATATAACGGCGGATTGTTGTCTCTGTTTTATCGTTAAAAAAATCTTTGAAGTCGATTTTAGTGTGTAACAGTGGAGCGATTTTGTATATTATGCATATAAATGTTGTAACGAGTATTTCGATGGTGATATTAACCTCAGGTTTTCTTATCCATTTAGGGGTCTTTAAATATTAACGTCATCAACTGTCCGCTGGTTTAAGCTGTCGTCAGAATCTCCCAAATACTTCACAAAGTGACCCGTCGGCATACTGTGAAGATTTTGTGAACAAAAAACAACTAGGTATCTATGGTTTAGATTTTGGTTCAATATATATGCTGTATGCGCCTAATGACGGCTAATATTTTTCTGAGGTAAAGTTACTTGTACACAGTGTCACTATAAGTGAAAAGTCACCTTTTAAATAAAGGTTTTAGGTTTCTAGTGGATATATTATAAACAAAAAAAACAATGTCTCAGTAATTGCTCTTTAATTTTTATCACATTTTATAAGCTTCATGAAATACACCTTAGTAAAATAATTGTGTTTGTATTGGTATTAATAACAAAGAATTTAAGTTGCAAACAGGAAAACCATTTCGTAAAATTGGTTAAAAATTAAAGTTACGTCCTATACACGTTCCACTGCAGCGTACAGGCCTCCTAATTCTGAGAGGGTTTTAGGGCAAAGAAACGTCCGCCACGCTGCCTCAATGCGTGTTGGCGAACTTGACATATCTTACTTATTTATTTTTTTCTTATTTCTCAGACATGCAGCTTCCTTTCACGATGTTTTCCTTCACTGCCGAGCACGTGGTAAATCAGCACTTAAAATTGGAATTAACAATTTCATTGGTGCCGGCGGGAATCGAACCCGGGTTGCTCGAGTCCTGTGAAATTTACAGCGAGCGCTTAACCCCTGAGCTAACATGGCTCAAAAAAGTGGTAACACGAAAAATTTATATCTACCTATCGGTTTTTATGAATATATTATCAGATAAGCTTAAAACTTAGGCCTTAGGGTTCGATCCCTTAATAATTGTTTTTTAGTGACGGCTTAAAAGGAACCAAGTCTATTCGATTAGGCGTAGAAGGACAGAAAATCTTTTTCGTTCTTTTTTTCATGAGCTAACTGAATTTCCTAGTGTTATTCATCTCGCTGCTAAGCTTAAAACATAAAAATAAGGCAGCGTATATTTAATCTTAATGACGGTGATGATGAAGATGTGATCTACTATCCTAATATAGTTTTTATAAAAGAATAGACTTATAAAAGGTTGAGTTAATATAAATAAAAAATTAGGCTAATGTGTGTCCATCTTCACGTGTGCTCGTTTCCTTCTTAGCCAATCTGTATCAGACTCCTGTTCATGGGCCTCGCAAGGACAGATTTGCTATAATTTCGTAAGCTGATGGACGATTGAAGTACCAGAAATGTCACACCTTGACGCTGCTAACATTCGTTGGTTTGTATATTTTACGATATATTTGACGGACAGATAATGGTTGGTATACTGCCATCTATCTGGTCTAAGGATTTTCTGGTCTTTCCCAACGTAGCCTCTTATTTCCACCTACGGGTCGAAATACGGCGATAACTCGCAGCATCCACATAACAATTCTATAATTTGTAAAAATATTTTTTACGATTTGACATTAAAAAATACAAACAACAATTCGAAACTCAGCTGGGGCGCAAATTGTTATTATACTATTCAATCGCGCGTTCGTTCACGGATTAAAAATAAAATAATACATCGTTCATTCGAAACTAGATGCAGACCGTCCCCATTCAGTCGGCTATTCCAAACAAACATTTCATACGAAAACTGTCACATTACCCTGCCATAGAAAAGTGGAAATAAATAGACGTTCATCCATCTCTTTCTAGTTTCCTAAACAGACGCGTGGCAAACAGGGACGGATATGTTTCGATTGTTATAGTTGACAATGGGGGCTCGAGCGCTAATCCTCATGACATGGCGGTCTTTTTTAGAGTTAGCGATATTATCTTCACGGTTGATTTCTGATAGGGCTACTGCATAGGGTTGCTGCATTTTAAATTATTAGCGGACTATCCGAAGAGCAAAATGACAATAAAACCTAATGTATTTTAAATAAAATTCCAAGAAAAACGCTAATGATTATATATCATGTACCTACGTGTATCTTTTCCCACCACCTCTTCTTAAAACTAACCAATGTTAAAGGCGACGTTAAAGGCTACACCAATAATAAACAATAGCTTACGCAAGATAAAGAGATCCTTCCAATAAGTAGTTTTGAATGTTTCACATAATTTATTCAGAACTTTCATTTCATATCCCTTAAAATTGTCCAATATTTTACCCAAAAACCTTGGCAGCCCTATTGCGTATAAGGCTTGTTTATGGTCGCTTGTCTATGACTGCTAATGGTAGATTCGTGTTCAGATCTCGTTACGGTGTATCGATAAATTTTGAAAGGTGTGGTTTAGATTTTCTATTATAATCTCCTGAGCTGGAAAAGATATCGGTTGTTACCTTCTATTTAGATATACCTATATTCTTGATTTGAAGATATCTTGTGAATGACGGAAGAGAAAATTGACGAAGCCAATGCAATCATCATATTTACAGACAATCACAAATTTACTGCCGACTACAAGCTACAACACAAACGTATAGATTATCAGGAAACATAGCAATGTACATATAAATTATATATTACAATATTAATAATATTATAATAAACATACGGCTGCACCATCTACTCCCTGTACGTCTTTCTGGGATTATATTTCATTTAGTCTGTAAAAATTGCCTACAATAGAATAAAGGACCGAAGCATCTGGTAAATAAAATATAGTTATTAATCCGTATCCTCGCAACTAAAGTCAAATATATCGAAACTACTACGATATAGTAAAATATTAAGCGGCAACACTCTATTTATGCCTAGAAGTCTGTTTGGATAACTATCTAACTCTTTTACTAATTTTTGCCGCCAAGTTATAATGTCCTCCAGACCGAATTTCGGTCACGGCGGCCAGCCTCAACGGAGACTTGCCATCGGCGCAGGACAGGATTATAGTGCCCAAGTGTATGCGCAAGCACAGGTGCACTCTCTATTCCCTCACTCTCATAATCCGATGGGACGGTAAACCGACACGACCGGAGAGAAGATCAAGCTCAGGACCAACTGCTTTACGTGCTTTCCGAGGCACGGGGGTGAGACACCGTCAAGTTCCTGACTCCGGGCAGCTACTAAGAATTTCTTGACGACGGAAAAACTCAATAATAGATTTTTTGGCCCAACCCGGGATTCGAAGCCAGGAGGACCTCATGATCAGCTGTCGCACTACTATAAACACTAGAACAACGAGGCAGCCGATAAGTTATAGTGCAAATAGCAGTGCAAGCTGCTGTATTTCGGTCTAAAGGGTATAAGAGACAGCATATTTTTTTATAGTAATTTAATTATAGGCTGTGGCATTCGAGCTTATGCCTCAGAGGTGACAACGCATTTGTAGCTTTTTTTTTAATTGAGACAGATGTCCATGGACCGCAGTAGCCCTAAATATCAAGAGACTGCCAGCTCGTTCGTTTTTTTAAAACTCGGAAAAGCTAATTAAATTGTGTTTGTTACACCAAACGAGTTTTCAAGTGTGTTTTTTTATATACGAGAGGGGGCAAACGAGCATGCGGTTCATCTGGTGGTAAGTTATTACCGTCATCCATGAACAACTGCAACAGTTAATAAATAAGTAATAATTTTATCAAGAAAGAAAGAAAGAAAGATATTTATTTGGCCATTTCTTAACTCATAATTCTTCTAAATTCTTCTAAATACTCAAAACAAACGTTATGTTTGGGTATTCTTATAAGTAGATTTAATTATACACTTACAATGAAAAATAAATCATTTTGACAAAGCAGATAAATACAAAATACATAAAAAAAGTGAACAGCTAACAAAAAAACTTTTTTTTAAATGGGAAATGGTACAAATAGGACTGCCACACAGGAAACGCTAAGATGTGTCATCCTAGCCCTGATTTTCAGTGGCTACCTTAAGTACATTATATAGATACACACATATAATATATATACATATACATAGATATATACACATACATACATAAATATATACATACGCATAACACAAATACACAAACGGGCACATATAATATATACTTATTTGGATTAATAATACAAATATACACGATTAGTAGGTTTTTAATATTCTTTTTATATTTACTTTTGGGCCACAACTGCCTTATATTTGTAGTGCTATATCGGATGTTTATGAATTTTAATTTCATTGCATAACTGGAACCGAGAACATAAAAATAATTTAAATTTCATAGTAGTGTTTTTACACTTATAAACAATAGCAACCCGAGAGATATGTTCAACATAACATGCTGCCGCATTCATTTAGCATGTTTTATCACAGAACCTGGTATCTATCTACATTCAGTGAAATAATTACAAACCTACTGGTAACGATTACAAAATATCATCATCATCATCATCATTACAGCCCTTCACAAGTCCACTGCTGAACATAGGCCTCCCCCAAGTAATGCCACAAAGCACGGTCCTGAGCCACCTGCATCCATCGACTTCCTGCATGTCTTACCAGGTCGTCACTCCATCTAGTGGGGGGGTCGCTCTACACTACGCCTACCGGTACGAGGCTGCCACTCGAGAACCTTTCTTCCCCATCGGTTATCGCAGGTCCATTGCGCTTCAGCTTACTAATCCGTTGCTATGTCGGTCACTCTGGTTTTACTGCGGATATCCTCATTTCTGAGTCTATTACGCAGAGAAACTCCGAGCATAGCCCTCTCCATAGCTCGCTGAGCGACATTACAAAATATACTTTAAAATATTTTTTAACTTTGTGCTAACTTTATTAACGTTCAACGGCACGCGTCAAAGCTATCAAGAAACCACAACCCAACAAAAGTACGCCGGTACCAAACATATTATTTTCCCGTTTTTCACGCTCTTTGACCCCGGGACGTCCCTAGAGCATCCATTTTAATGATGTGTAAAGTATTTTAGGGGAAAGCTACAGCTGCGTACAGATAAAAGAGGCGAATAAACCATAACGCAATGTAACAAAATCTATTATGCAAGCAATGGATGCCATTTTCTTCAGAATCAGCGGGAACGTCAACTGTCAAATTGACAGTTCCAAGGGGCGGATAGGGTGCGTGCAGTACAGAGCTTTGGTGATGTTGTTTTAAAATCACGCTATTTTAGAAAGTAATTGTTTTAAAACTCTGTAGAAACATTACGAAAAAAAAAAAAAAGTAGTTTTAATCATGTGCAATGTTCGCGTAAATATAAGAAATCATTATAACTCTGTGTTAGAATAAAATATATTTTTAAAACATTTAGGAGTACATATACAATGTCATACGAGTAATTTTTTACATTTTAATGAGAATAAGAGCTAACGTTAAAATATTTCTATTAATATTTTAACAGAATTATAAAAGTTTATGTTTTATACATGTTTTTTCGTTTTCATTCAAGTATCAAAGAGCTAATAGGCCACATGATGTATAGTAGCTGACGAAGCTCATTGCAGACTCCAGGTGCGTTGTACTTCCTAAGGAATAAGTGGAAATGCTTCATAGTCTGTGATTACTTACATACATACTAAATCGCTTATTCGTCAAATCGAAACACTATCACATAACAGCAAAAACTGGGTGGTTTCAAACAGACGAGTTCCAAAGCATTTTTGTAAAATAATGTATCAAATATATTATATTCCTATATACTTTCCTTATATGATGCGTGAAAATGTTCTATGTTCTGAATGATATAAGGGCCCAAAGCTATAAATCATGTTAACACATAAATTGTATTGCCACCACCGCCCTGGGGGTTGAATACGACAAGTTGTGACAGATTACTGTTGTGGAAACTCGGCAAGAGCTTTATCACGCGATTTTCGCTCATATTCATATAGCGCTAAAGTTTAAAATATACGTCGTTCGGAAACGTATGCAATGAGTTATTTTATTAGCATGATAATGTTGGCAGGCCTGCGCCAGGGGCGCGTTAACTGAATTGTTAGTAAATTGAAATTTATCTAATAAATTATTGGCTATTTGTTGCACTGTGAACAAGGGGTGGCAAATATCGTGGAAATTTCTTACAATAGTGTGAACTGATGATACTATAATATATAACTGATGTATAGCGCTCTTGGTTGATAGAAAACGAATCCTTATAAAAACGTGGTATGTATATAATTTAACGTAAAATATAAATAGGTAGGTTTATTTTAAGTAAATTAGACAGCGCTATTAAAGCATATTTTATTTGAATTATTTAAATACTTTCTTTAAAAATATATGTAGGTACGTATAAAGTTAATATGTTTTTTTTATAGGATAAGGATGACAAACGAGCACACAGTCAACCTGACGGTAAGTGGATGCTGTGGCCCATGTACATGTATATTCGATTAAGAATCAAAATGCAGATGCGTTTTGACCTCTGAGGACTAAGATGGAATGCCTCGATCCCAGTAAAACGGGTCTCCGTTTCTCTACGCTCACCACACGAAACACAGCAGCATGAACTACTATTTTACGCTGGTTTTCTGTGAGAGCGTAGGCCTTCCCCGGTCGAGCCGACCCATTCATGCTACAACCATAATATTATAGCTGCAACGTGGCTCTACCACGTAAAAAACGTGTATGTATTAGAATAATAATTAATAAAATTTTGTGATGATTGATTGGATTATAATAATTTTAAAATGGGAATAAAAGACTTATTTTTTGGAGATAACGTCCACTTTGAAATTTCATAGAAAGTTAAATAGCAAGTCTCAGTCTTGTGTAATTACTTACCACGTGCCCGTCGATATAGGAAAACGTCTGGAAACCTGCATGTCTGAGAGGTAAAATAGTTCGATATGTGAAGTCTTCACACATTCTTCAAAACTCTATCAGAAGTGGTTAAGGCTATTTTTTTATACGACAGGGTGACAAACGAGGCACACAGTCCACGTGATGGTAAGTGGATGTTGTAGTCCATAGAGTATAGATGTAGATACATCTATACTCAATTACGAATCAAAATGTGAATGCGTTGTCACCTGTGAGGACTAAGATGTAACGCCCCGTTTCCAGTAACAAGGGACGACCATACGAAACAAAGCATGGCTACCACATATAACATTTAAACACCAATTCGCACACAAATATTTTCCCCTTTTTGGGTCCATATCTATACTCTAAAGTCAGCAAAGTTATGGACATACGAAGCTTAAATATTAGAGACTGTAAAAGGAAATTATTCGAATATATTCATAAACTAAACTATAACGAAACCGAACAATTACTTAATGTACCTGGATGAATATTATACTCAACCTCGTACACACATACACACATTATCACTCTACACACAAGGAGGCTCACCTACACTCCACAACTGTAAGTTAATGAAGTTTGATCTTTTTATGTACAGTGAAATGTAAATCTTAAAGGGAAGAGCGCTGTTGTCTGAAACACAGATAATAAGTTATCTAGTTCAGACACAGATGTTCACTGAATTGTATTTATTGTCAAGCTGTATCTTAAAGTGTTTGTATCCTAGAAATAAAGATATTCTTTTTTTGTTTGAATAAATTAATATTATTATTATTATTATATGAGATGCCCAATGACGAGACTATGTTGGCTGTAAATATTCGTCCTACAGCTCTACCACTTATATACCACAATATATGTAAAAAGGAATTTGGAATTTAACCAAGCGGTTCGTATTGTCTTTTGTAATGCGTAGGTATAACAGGAGAGTAGAATAATCTTTCGGCGTCCATCTTCAAGGCAAGAGTAAATAGGTTTTTGTTATACTAAGCCAGTTCGGTATACCATATAGGCTTCATCGCCACTTATCACCAGGTAGGATTGTAGTCAAGGACTGCCTTATAATAAGTTAAAAAAAAAACGAAGAACGCAAGATATCCAACTTCAAGTAGACACGTTTATAAAATCACCATTTCATACAAAAAGATAGGAACGTATTAGGTTTACACATATAGATTTTACACACTATTTTATCGACTCCACCGAGTCAGTAATTCATTCTTGGGGCGATGTATACACTTTTACAACAAAATCCCAGAAAATATACAAAATTTTTCATATGCAAAGTTCAAATATTTTATTAAACAAGTTTGTATATAAAAGGTTATTATAATATTAAGGAATTTATGAATGATAATAACTGCTGGGAAGGGTGATCGCTAGCAAGCTATTTATAGTTTGTCTTGAGTTGTTAATTGTAAACATCACTTTAAGATATTATTTCAAAAAAAAAAAAATTGTCCCGCTGGGTTTCTTGCTGGTTCTTCCCAGGACAGAGGTTTCTTTGCGAACCAGTGGTAAATGAAAAAAAGGGACTTTCAATAAGTATTGTTTATACTCTACAGTGAATAAGAAAGCTTCTGTTTCTCTTTCTGTTTCAGAATTAATACATATTATGTACCAATAGGTTCTGCGTCGAATGAATAAGAAGTTGGAAATGATAAATACCGTGAACAAGAGGAAGCTGCAGTATTTTGGACACATAATGAGAGGATACAATTATCGCATTCTTCAGCTTGTGATTCAAGGAAAAATCGAGTGAAAACGCCAAAAGAAAAAGTAAAATATCCTGGCTGCAGAACCTTCGTGAATGGTATGACCTCAGCACTCGATCTCTCTTCCGTGCTGCAGCTTCAAAGATCAAGATAGCCATGATGGTCGCCAACCTTCGATGAGATGTAATAATAAAATTACTGCCTGATAGTGCAATTATCAATTCACCTGCTAAGTAGTTAGGCTACAGAGGGTGCCAAAGAAATATACATACATATACATACTCTCGAAACACGTTACCATTCTGATGTAGTCGGGTAATGAATGAAAGTCAAGTGGTAAAATTAAAAATTTTCTACCACCGACTTCAATATAAATAAAATAAGAACATCATGATTGTAATCAAAGTCAATTAAATACGCATTATTAAGGATAACTCAAAAATTACTGGTCAGATTACGATCTTTTGGACCACATGAGAAGCATGAGCTTTTAAATAAAAACATAATCGATTAAAACTACTTTTATGGATTTTATTGCCTTTAATTTCTTGATTTTTAATTCCAGACATATCGGGCGCTTTCCAGGATCCATGGTCGCGGGGGACTGAGGTGACTGAGGTCGAAATGTCAGGAATTAAAAATCCTATAAATTAAACGCGATAAAATCCGTAAAATTAGTAAGAAATCAAAAACAGAATCATTAAAATCGGTTCACCTAGATAAAAGTTCTGAGGCAACACAAAAAAAAACAGATCTCATTGAGGGATTATATAAAAACAAAACTATAAAAAATCATAAGGAAACTACTATTACTATAAAATAAAGGAATATATATATATATATATAACTATTACTTAAAATAAAGGTATATTAAAACTAAAGTAACGGAATAATAAAGATATTAATAGTTATTTTCTTAGCGGTCAGCCGCCGTAGAGTCAACATCACCTGAAGATGCCTCGTGTAGAGGCGAAACACGTGTCGTATTATCGTCGATGGTGTGTCTTTCCTAGAATATTGGCGTTGGGAGTAGTGGTGCTGGGATTGGTGGTGACGGAATTAGTGCACGCAATTGGGGGAGGGCGGGAGGTGCTCTTCTATCTAGGGAAGACACATCATTTTATTTAGTTTAGCGGATGGTTGCAAAATAACTATTAATATCTTTATTATAATGGATTTCCGCAAAGTAACGCCTGATTCTATCAATTATCTTAAAGTAACGGACTCCTTCTGCAGGCTAGAGGCTTTCTTTTAGAAATAAAATATGGATAGACGGTATCACTATAAGCGGTGGAACTACAAACAGGATATAAAATAAGCTAAATAATGTTTGCGTGGAGTGCCAATGGTGCAGGACATCTGGTACAGATATCGTCAATCCAACTAACAAGCGTGGTGATTAAAAAAACTTTTATAAGAATCTTTATACGTGATAGAGTTACGCTGCAGCTATATTATGGATGTAGTATCAATGGGTCGGCTCTTCCACAGAATACCAGCTTAAATAGCAGCTTAATGCTGCTGCTGTGTTTTATATGGTGAGTGAAGAGAACCGAGGACATCTTTTTTAGAAACGAGGCATTACATCATAGTCCTCAGGTGACAACGATCTCCATTTTTATTCTTAATTGAGGATAAATGTAGTTGTCTATGGTCCACAGCATCCACTTGCCATCCTGTAAAAAAAATCCTGTCTAAAATTTTATATGCCTACGCCCAACTTCGAGCTGTTACGAATTGAGGATGATGGTGGCGATAATTATGTTATTTTTCCCATGCATAAGCATTTTTCTCAATTTCTTTCGATTCTTTGTAACTTAGAGCGTAACTAATATAAAATTCAATTTAAAAGTCAATGGGTAACTACAGTAGGCGTTTTTTCTCCTAGCAACACTTAATCATCTGCTAATGGGCCCTCCGGGCAGTCTGGGGAATCAAACCGGCCCCCTAAATTGCGTTTATCTTCCCCGGCCACACGGCCCGCAAGTTTACGCTACTACTTCAATGATAAGTTAATCCTCTTCGAGACGACGGTACAAGCTGTCTCTTTCTCGCAATCAGGGATTTACAACATTTTGTTGGAAACGTTAGTCTAAATTTAGCAAATGTGGATTTACTAGATTTCTTTTATAAGGTTGTGATGATGTTTTTACAGTAGATTGATCGGTTGACCTAGTGGTGTAGTAGTTTAGTTCTAATCAGGGCCTGTGTTTGAATCTCAGCTTGTGGTAACATTTGTACAAAAACTTAATATGTTGGTTTCGGGTTTACATGCGATATGGTCGTATATCTGGCTGGGGTAGTTTAGAAATTAAAATACGAATGCCGCTCTGCATACAAGTTCGTGGTACTATAATATCTCGGCTCCACAAAGTCAGTAATTTATTAATGGGCCACTATTATATACACTTTTACAACATTTGTCGATCGGAAATTTCAAATAAATTAAAAAAAAAGATTGTGTCAAAGGGCTTATTATACATAAATACTGTCGCCACTTTTACATGCATATATATATATATACCAATCTTCAGTTAAGGGTACTTAATTTGGTCCTTCAATTTATCGCCGATTTGCTGGATAAAATTCAGCATAGAGCGTCCTTTGCCGACTCTGCCGTTTACTTCTCTGCAACATAAATTTACCTTATCACTCTTTCCTCATTCATTTTGTCCACATGACCAAACCACCGAAGCATTCCGCAGCTCATTTTAATATTAAGAAATACATCAACCCCAGGAAATACGCTGTTTCTAATATATGATTTGGATAATTATTTGTCTAATCTGCTGTAATACCAAACATAGCTTTATAAAAATAAAAATAGTAAAAAGGGTAAGTACACTTAAATATATCTCTATAATGATCAATGAATTTTACACCCGTGCCGCCGTGCAGTAACAACTTAAGACAATCTACTAACCTATAATATCATACCTTTAAGAGGTGATAGAGGAAAATTAAAAAGTTATAGGCAGTAGCATTTTCCTGATACATCAAAGTAAAAATAAAAACTGCGGGCGGCAACTCGCCCGCCAAGTATGGCAATAATGCAAGTATCCCCTCTATGTGACAATCTATGGAGGAGGGCCATGCCTAAAATGCTGTAAAATTAGAGTCTGTACTGATATTATGTTTGAAATAATACGAGCTAACTAAATAAAAGTTCCGTACTTTTATTTAGTTAGCTCGTATATTCTATCCATATTACAATGCAATCACATAGAAAAAAATGTATATATTTGATATTGTCTATGGCTTGAAACGATTATAGAGTAATTTATTTATCGTCCTTCATCACATGAAAAAAATGTCGTCCTACAGCACGTGGCATGCACGCGTTTCGACTATCTGTTTGCACAGCAATTCACACTACAAATTAAGTTTTATATAGCTTTTTCTGTAAACATGTAAAAAGAGCAGGTTACGTAAACATATTATTTCGGTTTTATAGTCAACTTAAAAAAAAGAGTAGATTCTCAACGAAGAAACTGTTTGAGGCAATTAGTGCATGTTGGCAGACTAAGCCTATATAATCTATACATATAAATAGAAAAGATGTTTCTGTATTTAATATCCAAATAATTACCTTGTTATGAGCTAGTGATAGATATTCCATTAAGACATAAATGAGAAAGACCTTTTTTATCTTTGTGCTGCAGAAATGCGGTAAGTAGTATGTTAGAGATGAATCTGAATGACAGCGTGAGAAATTTTCTGATAAGAGAAAAGTCCGGTTTGCAAGATGATATTGTGACCAGGATGAAGAAAAGGATGCTTCGGTAGCTTGATTATGTAGTAAGAATGAACGAGGAAATAATGACGAGGCAAATCTACGTTGCAGAAGTGAACGGCAGAGTTGGGAAGGGAGGCCCTATGAAATGAAATGAAAGTTAGAACGTTAGTTAATCAGACGAAAGTTTATCGACCGATTGGCGATATATTGAAAATGGGCCAGATTAAGAGTACCTTTAATCAACGAACATGTATGAGTAGGTATATGGATGCAAAGGAGGCATATATATAAATAATTTACGGTAATTAATCAAACCTTTGATATATTATCTCGTTGTCGGTTAGATATTTGAAATGGAGGCAAATTGAACTTACAATTTTGCCGATTTGCCGAGATTTATGGACAGTAGTTTGTAAATATAAACCTATTACAGAACTATATGCGTTTATTATAAATATTAACATAGTTCTGTGATTTAGTCCCTATACTATAATTAATATTTATTTATTTCTCTTGGGATATATATTTTAGTAAATACAAAATGAAAAAAATAACGTAGTAAAAATCGATTTCAAACTACTAAAAGTAATAATAAAATAATGTCACATTCTGAAGTCAGTGCTTTAATTATTATTATTCTATAGGCGATATCTTAACACTGACTTCAGAATGTGAAATTTTATTATTATTATTAGTTATTTAAAGTCGGCTTTTATATTTTATCACAAGTAATTTTTTTATTAACTGGCTTTACGGCTCTGGGGTCTAGCCCTTCTGAGCCTGTAATTTTTTTTATTTACCCTTAACCAACGAGCACGTATGCGTAGGTATATGGGTGTGGAGGAGGCGAGAGAGATGTTTCAGGAACGTGCCAAATGGAAGTCCATAGTCTCTGTCTGGTGCCTACCCCTCAGGGTGACAGGCGTGAGTGTTTTGTCTTTCTGTCTGACAGACGTCTACGCTAACCTTCAGAATAGCTGAACAGGTTCTAATAAAACATTTGATCTAGGCCAGCAGTGAGGGACCTCCTTCACTGCTGGCCGTATGAGGACGCTCAGTCGCTCAGCGAGCTATGGAGAGGGCTATGCTCGGGGTTTCTCTGCGTGATAAACTTAGAAATGAGGATATCCGCAGTAGAACCAGAGTGACCGACATAGCCCAACGGATAAGTAAGCTGAAGTGGCAATGGGCCGGCCATATAGTTCGAAGAACCGACAACCGTTGGGAAAAAAGGTTCTCGAGTGGCAGCCTCGTACCAGGAGGCGAAGTGCAGGGCGACCTCCCCACTAGATGGAGATACGACCTGGTAAGATATGCAGGAAGTCGATGGATGCAGGTTGCTCAGGACCGTGCTTTATGGACTTGTGAAAGGCTGTAATGATGATGATGATCTGATCTAGGCTATATTATATCCGACATGGCGGTTTATTGAAAAAACGAAGTTAATTATTGTTGTTGAAATATGCTTTGTGATTACCACAAATCTAAATAACATCACATTAAGTGATCCTACAAAGGCGCAGCAAAGGAGGAGGGGGGGGTCTCTAGTATGCAATGTATACTATACATAAACATTTATTTCTACCACATAATCCAGGTATATTTATAATTTACATACGTAGCTTTTTTTATAGGATAGAGTGACAAACGAGCACACAGTCCACTGATGGTAAGTGGTTTCCGTGGCCCATAGACATCTACATCTATCCTCGATTACGAATCAAAATGCAGATGCGTTGTCACCCGTGAGGACTTAGATGGAATGCCTCATTTCCAGTAAAAAGGGTCTCCGGGTCTCTACACTCACCATACAAAACACAGCAGCATTAGGCTATTTCACGCTGGTATTCTGTGAGAGCGTGGTCCTTCCCCGGTCGAGCCGATCCATTCGTGCTACAACTATACTACTAATATAACTGCAGCATGGCTCTACCACGTAAAAATCAGCTACAACTAAAAAAGCTATAGTATTTTTAGTTGTTGTTCTACGAGTCTTCTGGCTCCCCTTCGTAGCTTTACTGCAATCCAAAGATAATATAAACAGCTGTATGTGTAGAGCGAATACAAGATTGAAATCCCTGACATGTCTCCAGCATCAAGGTCCTCACTATGTTTTCTTTCACCGTCGAGCACGGGTTACTCAGCACTTAAAATTGCAATTAACAATTTGATAGGTGTCGTCGGGGATCGAACTTGGGTTACAGTCTTTTAAATATTACATAATATAACATGTATGACTGGCTCGTTGGTCTAATAGTTGTGTAGTGCGACTGCTGGATCATGAGGTCCTGGCTTCGAATCCCGGGTCGGGCCACAAAAAATCAATTATTGAGTTTTTCTGTCAAGAAATTTCGTTGCCCGGAGTCAGGAAGTTGCGGTGTCTCACCCCCGTGCCTCGGAAAGCACGTAAAGCCGTTGGTCCTGCGCCTGATCTCACTCCGGTGGTGTCGGTTTACCGACTTATCGGATTATGAGAGTGAGGGAATAGAGAGTGCACATGTGCTTGCGCATACACTTGGACACTATAACCGTGTCCTGCGCCGATGGCTAGCCTCCGTTGAGGCAGGCCGCCGTGACCGAAATTCAGTCTGGAGGATATTATTAATATAACATGTGTATAAATGTGGTTTCATATTTTTAACTAGCTTGCCAGGCAGACGTTGTTCAGTCCTTATCGACAACCCTTTGTCATGTCCTATTAAAAACACTTAAATTCGCAAAGAAAAAATTGTGGGTCACTTATGGCCAAAAAAAATACCCTATCTCTCAATTTGGATCAAATTGCACACAGTGTGCAAATTTGATTAAAATCGGTTGAATAGTTTAAGAGTCCATCGCGGACAAATAACGTAACACGTAATTTATATATATTAAGATAAGGCAACTTATATAATAGACTTTTCAAGTATTAAAACAAAGCATAACTTTCTGTTTCTAAAAGTATTTGTTTTGACTGCCTGCCAAATGTTTCTCGGTTGGTTAACATTATCCTACAAAATGATATATAGTATATATAGAAGTAGTTGTTCCGTGCGGGATCCGAACCCACGGTCCTCAGCGCCGTGAATCCGTTGTTCATAGTGAGTGCTTAGCTTGTGCTACCACAACTCTTTATACGAACATGTTAAGTTAAAATGTTACTCAGTGAAATAAAAGGATCAAACCTATTCGGCGATCTCACCGCTGTACCAACTCTTAGCCACGCGCCTGTATTTTGTAATTTATTAAAAGCATTAGACCGCACGTGCCGGTGCGGCTTAGTCTCACGGCAGTCAAGTGTTTACTGTACATACTCGTTCCTCGTTAATCAATCGATTTATGGGTAAGCCTTATTACCCTTTTTTATCGGCGAGAGTTGCCAATTCTTCAAGAAACAGAAACTTTTTTATTCAATGTATCACAAACAATACTTACTGACAGTCACTTTTTTCATTTACCACTGGTTCGCGAAAAGAATACCTCTGTCCTGGGAAGAACCAGCAAGAAACCCATACAAGATAGATAATTCTATGGGCACAGCACCACTTACCCCCAAAAAAAAAAAAAAAAAAAAACCCAGCGGGACTATTTTTTTTTAAATAATAGCTTACAATCATGTTTACAATTAACAACACAAGACAAATTAGAAATAGCTTGGTAGCAATCACCCTCCCCGGGGGTTATTATCTTCCATAAATTCCTTAATATTATAATAGCCCTTGTTATACAAACTTAGTTTAATAAAATTTTGGAACTTTGCGTATGACAAATTTTGTATATTTTCTGGGATTTTGTTGTAAAAGCGTATACATCGCCCCAAGAATGAATTACTGACTCGGTGGAGTCGATTAGAGTTAAGGCAAGACTTAATAGACTCTTGTTAAGTCAGTGCGCTTTACAATCTTAGGCTGCATCATACCACCTTACCATCAGGTAGGATAGCAGTCAAGCGGTGGCTTAGAAAAGTAAAAAAACCTAAAAAAGATAATCAGAACCCATCCGCCGTCTAACCAACTCAAACGAGAAAAACTCAAAGAGTGAGAAATTTCTATGGAAAATGCCCGAAAGAACGCTTGGGTTCCGATAGATAGCTTTATAACCATTCCATTTACGTCAGAAGTGGTAGAGGTATGCTGCAGCTATATTATGGTTGTAGCACGAATATATCCACCGGAGCAGGACCACGCCCTCACAGAATACCAGCGTAAAATAGCAGCTTACGGCTGCTGTGTTTCGTATGGTGAGTATAGAGAAACGGAGACATTTTTTACTGGAAACGACGCATTCCATCTCAAACCTCAAGGGTGACAACGCATTTCGATTATTAATCGAGGATAAATGTAGATGTCCATGGGCCACAGCATCCACGTACAATCAGATGGATAGTGTGCTCGTTTGTCGCCCTTATTCTATAAACATAACCACGGACGGATCAGTGAAGGACATCAACGTCAAAGTTGCTGCGATCATTAATCCGTGATGATTATTGCAAATACTGCTATATTCTATAAGACATTGGAATATATAAGAAAAACTGAAGAGCCATAATGATTTCTTATATACGCGAACACTACACTTTTAATCGTCACCCTCGCCACTACATCAGATTTCATAGACCACAAATCCCCGCTAAAGAACACCAATTCCGTACAAGGATGATTCGCGAGGCCATTGAAAGCAAAAAACTTAAGATTTTTGAAATTGAAAAGTTAAAATGGCTGGGTGCTAACATCTGCTTGGGATCTTATAATTAATAAAATTAAATCCCAACCCAAGAATACAACTGCAAGGTTTCAAGATATTATAAGTTCATACTGCGTAGATCGGAACGAAAATTAATAATTTTAATCTGGAGTTAGCCGTGGTTAACTATGACACTGGGACGTCGAACACCTCAGTACCCCTGTGACCATGGGTGCTGTAAAGTGCTCTATACGTCAGGAATATAAAATAAGTTAATATACGCGATAAAATCCATAGAAATCTAAAGAATCATACTTGTCTTTAGGGTCTTTAGGGTATATAGTTGGATTGTGAGTGTGTCAGATATTGTACCCAAGCGTTTTCCCAAACTTATCGCGGACGTTACACTGAACAAGTTTTTTAAAGAAACATGGATAAACATTCAGTCCAGGATTATTTATTTATATTACATACAAACATGTTCTCTGTGTGGGATTCACCCCGCAATCCCGCATCACTGTAGTGAAACTTTTGACCACTGCACTAGCGAGACGTCACATGTGAAAATGGTACTTTCGTTAACATTAAAAACGTAATTCGTAACCCAAAACTGCATACGGCATTTCAAACAATAAATTATCACGAGGGTCCTTCCTACCCCGAGGTGCACTCACAAAAAGAAAACAAACAAACAGTAAAACAGCTTCGCAAACATGAAGTGTTGACTCTACAATTAGCGGACCAAGTGAAACACTTTCTGGCTCCAGTGTAGGGGTGTAAAGACACACAGGCGTTTTTCTTGATATGTTTCGTGATAACTGTTTGAGGAAAATTGAAAATAACTTTGAATAAAGTAACCGTGACCATTATCATATCATCAGTCTATTGCTAATCTAATGATGAACATAGGTCTTCCCCAAACATTACAACAAAGCAACTAATCTATTCCAAAAGTCCTTATGTACATGACAATACTTAATTGTGCCCAAGTATGTCACAGGTCCCAATATTTGTACAACTAGGCAAGTTAAAGTTACAGCTTATATACATCCCACAGCTGGGCAGGAAGTGCCCGCCGAGCATCCCCAATGCGTGTTGGCGAACTTCACATGTCTTTGAATTTTTTTAAATTACTTCTCAGGCATGCAGGTTTCCTCACGATGTCATGCAGGTTACCACGAGCACGTGGTAAGTCAGCACTTAAAATTGCAATAACAATTTCATTGGTTTTGGCGGGGATCGAACCCCATTTGTACTTTGAAATTTACAGCAAGCGCTAACTATCTGAGCTACCACGGCTCATATGGCAGCACGGCACAGCGATTTTAATTGCTGATTTACCACGTGCTCGGCGGTGAAGGAAAACATCGTGAGGGAGGTTCCTATATATCCCTATATAGGAAAGTGTAAAAAAAAGAGTAAATATTTTTTCGAAGACATGTGAAGTTCGCCAACATGCATTGGGGTAGTACGGCGGACACTTCCTTGCCCTAAAACCCGCTCAAATGAGAGGAGACCCTTTGGAGAAACTTTACTTTTTTATATTGGAAATATAGTGTCCGATAATGGAAATTCCAAATTTCAACATATTTAAAAAATTGTCCTCGCGTTGAGCTTCACAGATTATTTTATTGCACTGTTATGAATTGAATATCTCTTGTATGTAAAAAAAACCATAAACACTCACCCCTGTCACCCAGAGGGGTAGGCAGAGACTACAGACTCTTGTATGTACTTTTTCAAAATAAATAATTGAAATTAATTATAATTAATATTTGACTTTGGATTCAGATTTAGGATAATTATCAAAAACCATTTATTTTAACAAAATTCCGATTTAAAAATATCCAAGTTTGTTTATCAAGTTTAAATACGATCGGTTCATTTAATCTGAAGATTAGCCGACGGATAAACAGAGAGACAGATGGATAAAAACGGTTATTCATAACTCAAAGGCATAATAAATAACATCTTCAGCTCAATGAAAGGCAGTTATTTTGATTTTATAGACGGACACTTCAATTTTATTCAAAGTATATTATAAAGTTATATATACATAAAAATAATTGTTTTAAAATTGCTACTTAAACTGAAATAAGAAAAATATTTTCTTTTTATTAGTCAATGAAACATGTCACGAACCGTGTCGTTTAAATCAATTTTCACTAACTTAACCCCACGCGTGCCGCCGGCGGATCGGATAGGCCCATTGCATAAATAAACATGGGAGGAGTGTGAATTTTCGCACACCAATTTTGAGGGGACTCAAGATGTCGCCAATGCTGTGAAAACAATCTTTAACATAACACCTGTTTCAGAATACACAGAACATTTAAATGTATAAATATGTAGGTGCCACTTATTCGTGGTGACTTTGATTACGGCGCTAATTGTTTATAACTTTTATATTTTGTTATTATATCCTCATTCAGATTGTTTAAAATATTATGTCATATAAAAAAATAGTAATTACTAAATTGTTTTATAACGGTAGAATTTTCTAATAAGGAAATATATTCGCTTCATTAGTTTAATATATTCATATATACGTGTTTCGCCGCTGGTGGTTGAAATTTGACTAATGAGGGCTAATAATCTTCCGCGCACTAGATGTCGCTAGTTGACACTTCAGTGAAGTTGAATGTAATTTAATTGCGAAGTTTATCTATCAGTTTCTAGACTTTTATATTAATACACAAAAGAATACCGCAGTGGTTTGCTCCTTAATTTTTTGCACATTTTTGGATATTTTTTAATTTTTCTACTTTTATAAATATCTGTGTTTTGGTTTATTTATTTTAAATCTAATCAATATACAATAGCAGTATTAACTTCCCCGCCATGAAATTTGTCAAATAATACACACCTCATTTGGAAGTGGCGCCGCCCTTGTGGTAAAAAAAGTCGAGGATGCCGTCATTGTGTGGAAACAACGCTTATTAAAAGATTATATAAGTCATAGTTTACGCGTAAGGTATAATTTGTTTGTATAACTTTTTTTTAATTTTCTCATGCAACAAAGGCAAAGGGATCGTAGCTCATACAACCTGAATGTGATCAAAATGCTTTATTTAATTGGTTAAAATATTTTATATGGGAAAATCATGTTTTAGGTACATAATATGTTCACTTTATTTTACTTGCTTTAACGGCAACATACATACATGATTTTTTTTTCTTGTGCACGTCTCTGTCCTTTCGAATGTTATAAATTTCATTCCTCTTACTTTGTAATAAATACTAAAAAAATACTTCTATTTTCAATGTTCAGATGTTAATAAAATAATGATTGCATAGTAGTACGGAAACATTGACAGTTTAATTAGACAGTTGAATATATTGTCACGTAAAAAATATACGTAGCCCGAGTATATGTATCAAACATCAGCAGTTTGTTTCTCAATCGGTGGAAACAAGAAAAGCATTCAATTATGCAAATACCGAAAGCAAAACAACGCGCCAGTCAATCAAGCGCGCTCAATCCTCCAGAATAGCTTCGAAGCAACCCTCGGTGAGGGTGAGATGCAAGTGTCGAATTTCGCACGTCGCTAGGGTGCTTCTGTGGCCATGCGTTAAAATTTAACATTCATCGACGAGAATTGAGTTTGCTTATGGTGACAACATTTACTTTTGTATTTGACAGCAATGAAATACAAGAATGAGGAAAAGAATGCGACATGAATAAAAAAATATCTTAAAACTTCAAAACATACCCCAACGTAGTTAATCTTAATATCGCCAATTTGCCTGACAAGTTTTACGCGCTCATAAAAAGATATATTAGATAATTAATTATACCGTCATCTATCGGCAGCCTTGAGAGTTTTCTAGCATTTATTTTTATTTACTCGTTATATTTAGACACATGTTATAGACCATACAGTGTTATGAATTATGATGGAGTGGACGCTCTGTGTGATTAAAATGTTATTTTATTGCTAATATACGATGCACCCATTTGAATAAGAAATGAGAAAAAAGGTTACTACTGTCTGATTATTCCATTTAAATGTATATACTGACCGATTCCGTCGACCCAAACGTCACAGACATATCACAAAATAATACTACACCCTAACTAAATAGAACAAGCAGCAATAGGATAACGGATGGTACGCACACCGTTCCAGTGTACACCGTACACCTCATACCTGAGCGGTTCTCACCGTAAAGAACATCGACTGACAGGAGCTCATCATTCAGAGGAGGAGGTCCTCACTCCCCTACTCGTACAGCAGTTAGATAGCTCAAGAACCATCAAAGAGGCGATATGATGATTGGTAACAGTACCGAATCATAAACCATAACTCATCATCATTTGCTTTCCCCTTTTTAATCAGCCCAAGTCAGATAAAGTCAGATAAAGCTGTAAGAACCGCATAGGCTGACAGCGCTAACATCACAGAATAAAGATTTAAATGTGTAGAGTTCTATTTTATTTCCTTTTCGTGACGACTTAAGATAAATTTAGTTTTTACATATTATACTAATGTTATTACTTTTATATTTTTTTATAGGAGGAGGGTGACAAACAAGCGCACAGTCCACCTGATGATAAGTGGTCGCTGCGGCCCATAGACATCTACATCTATCCTCGATTACAAATCAAAATGCAAAGGCGTTGTCACCCGTGAGGACTAAGACGGAATGCCTTTTTCTCTACACTCACCATACGAAACACAGCAACATGAATCTGCTATTTTAAGCTGGTATTTTGTGAAAGCGTGGTCCTTCCACGGTTAAGCCGACCCATTTGTGCTACAACTATACTACTAATATAGCCGCAGTATGGCTCTACCACTTAAAAAATACTTTCTTATTTTCTCCGAAACAAATCTAATACCTACAGATTTAAGAATTCCTGGTTTAACTCCTAATACCTTTTTACGTGATGGAGCTATGCTGCAGTTTTGTCCAGTGCGAATGCTGGGCCGGCAGAGGGGAGAAAAATATATGGACAGGATACCAACGGAAAATAGCAGCTCATGCTTATTTTTCATATGGTGAGTTACAAAACCGAAAAAAATAAACTTGTATACGTAATCAAGCATATATGCAGAAATCGATAGGCCATAGCATCCGCTGAAATGAATAACAAAAACACGAGTACTTAAAATTGGTTAACCATACAACGTACTAATAGGGAGTATTTCTAGATTTTTTTTATTTTAACATATTACGATCATAATCACTAAAGATATTTAAATGATCGCTGAAAATAACCATGTAATGTGTTAAAATTACTGTTTTCCTTGTAATGTAAATTGCAAAGATCGCGGTCGCATTTGAGGGGTCGTTAGAGGGTGAGCATCGGGGTGTTAATGTGTAAATTTGCTATAAAATCGAAACTGATTCAATTCTTTCTACCACACCCATACTGTATTACTATGTATAAATTTGACGTTAGAGAACTTTATTAAAACAATGTTTTTTTTTTAATAAATGTAATATCATAAAAACCATTTGTCTACTTGTCGTGTAGTAGCAACGTAAAAGAGTTAGAAAATATCCCCACCCCCCCTCTATAGAGAGGCCCATGTGTTTACCAGTGAAAGTTTGATAGTCTGTAATTAGTGAATATTACCGAATAAAAGTATGGTCATCTTAGGTCTTCTTTCGTGACTAGCAGTGCGCCTGAGTCAATAATATTCTTATACGTATTTACTCCACTCACTTCACACTTAAGTCTAATTTTTCTGCTAGAAAGCAATAGAGAACTAACTTTTAAATGCAAGGCAAGGGAGTCAGTATGACAGGCTACGAAATTTTACCACAAAGGAAAAGGAAAATCTTTCGCCCGACGGGGTATTCAGCACAGAGAGCGACCAACGCCCCGTTCTATATATTTATTAGTGTTTTTATTCATAGCAGAATCATTCGAAAAATTTAAGAGCGTGACTTAACTTAAGATATACTAAGTTGTTACTTGATGCGTTCGAAACAAAAGTAGATAAGAAAAATACTTTTGATAAATGAAATTTTAATCTCTTTCGTCGCAGAAATAGAGATATTGAAAGAAAACTATAACGCATAAATATCGTACCAGGCAAGTTGAGAAGGGTAAATATGTGACACCACATATAAGAAACTATTATGGTAAGAGAACTAGGCAATATTTAACTCCGCTAATATTTAATAGAATAGATTTTATAAGAGATACGTCCAAAGACATAAGCACTGTAACATTAAAGAAAAGACTGAAAAATACATTCCTATGAAAAGTATAATGTAATATAATAAGTATTAATTAAAGATAAAGATATTTATTGTAATAAATATACCTAAGATAAGTATGTATGTAACAAAAATACATATTAATGTATAACAAAAGAGCGCCATTATCGCCAACAAACTGTTGCACAGTTTGGCGATGTTTATTATTATTTTAAATCTGAGTATTTTATGTTAATAAAGATTTAAAAAAAAGAGTGTATCCATTCAGACAGACTCTTAGACAGAAGTTAATCCTACCGTGACATTATTTCCAAAGCCGAGTCACGATCGTAGCAGATGTTATCACAGAATATGCGAAGAGAGCCGACAGAAGGAACATAAAATGAGATACTGGCAGCAGCATTTCTCAACCTACCTTGCTAGCAAGATGACTATGGAAAATAACCTACCAAAAGACTAACGGAAAACTCGGTCCGGTTTTCCGTTGTAATCTGAGAAGAATTGCAATGATGTAAGTGGCCATGCTATTCCATTTTATATGGGTAAAGATTGCAATCATATTGCCTACAGGATTAAAAAATAAAAGTATAAATTCCTTCGCAACCTTCCGCCAAACAAATACAATGATGTGTCTTACCTCGATTGAAGAGCACCTCCCGCCCTCCCTCAATTGCATGCACTAACTCCGTCACCACTAATCCCAGCACCGCTACTCCGTGACTTAGCGGTCAGCCGCCGTAGAGTCTACATTACCTGAAGATGCCTCGTGTAGAGGCGAAACACGTGTCGTATTATCGTCGATGGTGTGTCTTGCCTGGAATAGTGGTGTTGGGAGTAGTGGTGCTGGGATTAGTGGTGACGGAGTTAGTGCATGCAATTGAGGGAGGGCGGGAGGTGCTCTTCAATCGAGGTAAGACACATCATTGTATTTGTTTGGCGGAAGGTTGCGAAGAAATTTATACTTTTATTTTTTATTATAATCGATTTCCGCAAAGTAACGCCTGATTCTATCAATTAGCCTACAGGATTGTCCATCACTGCAGTCCACAGACAACATTTAATCATGAATGAAAAATAAAAATCCAAGGAATACGGACTGCGAAACTCAAAACGTTGTGGGCCTCCACTACTGTAAATTAAATTTGAGAGACGCGAGAAGTATGTATTATAAAAGTAGTACGGATAATATTAATGTTTATATAGGTACTCGTATATTATATTAGGGAAGTTTTTTTTATATAGAATTAGGGTGACAAACGAGCTCACAGCTCCACCTGATGGTAAATGAATGCTGCCCATAGACATCTACATTTATCTTCAATTAGGAATGAAATGCAGATGTGTTGCCAGCCCTGAGGACCGAGATAGAACGCATCGTTTCCAGTAAAAAGGGTCTCCGGTTCTCTACACTCACCATACGAAACACAGCAGCATTAAGCAGCTATTCTAAGCTGGTATTCTGTGAGAGCGTGGTCCTGCCCCGGTCGAGCCGACCCATTCGTGCTGCAACTATAATATAGCTGCAGCATGGCTCCACTCTTTACGTTGCAAGCAAGAATTATCTTTGTACATCAATTTATTTGTCTCCAATCCGCCAAAAATATGGCAGGAAAGCTAACTTTCCACTACTCAAATGTATTGCCACTTGATAAACAATTACGATAGAATATTTACCATCTTTTTTTTATTAAAAACATTGAATAATAAATTAATCTTTTAAAACACACGGATAGACAGCTGATGCATCACTTTAATCCCAAAACAGCATAGAATGAAAAAAGCCAATTAACACTTTGTTTCTCTTTATTTAATACGGATTAGTGGATTATGCGCAGTTTTCTACATTAACGGCTTTTTATTGATGCTAACGATGCTAGCTATTCTAAATGTAATTTGCAAAAATATACGCGATATCGTGAACGCGATGAGCACTGACGGGTTAAGTCTGATGGATTTGATGTATCTTAGATGCCGCTGCTAATTTTTGTTCAAATTCTAGCTACACTAAGTGAAAAATGTATTCTATTTTTAAAGTTTTCTTTTGTTGTTTAATAAAAGAAGTTTAAAGGTTGGCAGTAAGATTGTTAACCTTACCTATTTAGTAATAATATATTGGTTGAAATGATTACTATAGTTTGACTTTGGGCGATGAACATCTTTATTTGTGTTAGAAATCTCGTATCCTGTGCGGACATATGGCAGAAAAAGAAGTAAATCAAATTAATAGAGTATAATAAATAAGAATAAACATATAATATTAAAAATTCATGATTGGTAAGTTTTTAATATGAATACTTTACAAACATATATTTAAATTAGTTAGTTCCTGAAACTACATTTGAAAAATATACAGAAGATCTTATTTTTTAAACGCACCCAATGTGTTCACTTACCTAATGAATAAAGTAACCAATTATATTGGCCGAATGCTTAAACAATTCCAATTACTCTAAATATACATGATTTCTAGATTTTACCAGCCTGGTTACTCTACTAGTAATGGTTAGTATTTTATCCTAGATCTAACAAATAAAGGATAGCGAATGGCTGATATTTTAAAAGGAAATAGAATGGAAATACAAAAAAAAAATGTTTTTTTCCCTTACGATATTATAAAAATGTTCTAACTAGCCTATGCTTGCTTACATTTAAAAGTAGCAAAATATCATTCCGAATAGAATGACACATCTGATAAGGCCTGACGACGACAAGACCACTGCATTAAAGCTCGCAAGGAAAAAAAAAACAAAACAAACATGGCCGCGCAAGATGGCGGCACCGACAAAGCGCGCCGACGGTAGCGGCTCGCTGTGTTGGAATTCATAAATGATAAATTTAATATAATTTATGACGCTTCGGATCGAATTAGAGATGTTACAACGGGAAATATATTAAATGTTGCTGTGACAAAGATTTACATACTAAAATATTCCTTTACTTTGTCGTGTTGTATTTATTACTTAAATTACGTAATACTAGCTACTGAAAAAGAGAAATCTGTACTTGGGGATTAAACAAATTTAAATAAGATTACTTATTCTGTTATTTTTTCTTTTTTTTTACAGCCAGTCTTTTTAGATTCTTTTTTTATTATAAAAAATAAGCGAGCACGTAGTCCACTCTACGATAACTGGATGCTGTGACCGATCATAGACATCTCATCATACATCTCTCTACATCTATCCTTAGTTGAGAACCGAAATGCAGAAACGTTTTTACCCCTGAGGACTAAGATGGAATGCTTCGTTTCCAGTAAAAAGGATCTCCGGTTTTCTACACTCACTATTCTGCTGTTTTATACTGATGATCTATGAAAGCGTAGTACTAACACGTTCGAGCCGATCCATTCGTGTTGTAGCCTTATTATAAATGCCTGGTGGGGAAAAATATTCAAACTCCGTTAGTGCAAACGTATTCCAATCAAATTAAGCAAAATGGTATAACCATTAAACGTAATACGGGTCTGGTAGCGGTTACATTACTTGAAATACAGACGTGATTAAAATTCGAAGCTAGTTAAGCGATGTATACCATGCACTTAACTATAAGGTTAACCTTATAATGGATGCGTAAGAAACTCGACTCACCATTATGATCGCGTGAGTATCCTAAGTTCGTAAGCGACAGAGGAAAATGAAAAAGGAGATAGATAGATAGATAGATCATCTTTTTTCCGTACTAGAGCCACGCTGCATCTATATTATGGTTGTAGCACGAATAGGTCAGCTCGACCGGGACAACTAAAATATTGAAGTGTATCGTATGGCGAGTATAGGGAAACGAATACCCTTTTTACTGGAAGCGAGGCATTTCGTATTAGACCTCAGGGGTCACCTCAATTAAGAATCAGAATGCATCTGAATTTTGATTTTTAATTGAGGATAAATGTAGATGTATAGGTATCGGCCACATCACCCGCGTAGTATTAGGTGGACTGCATGCTCGTTTGACACTCTTAATCTTTAAAAAAAATCTTCCTCGTATCAACACAAAATAATAAAAAGTTGTGGTTGCCAGTCTGCCTGCCAAGCTTGGCTACTATAGAAAATATCTCTTTTATGAGACAATCTATGGAGGGGGGGGAGCTATGTTCAGTAAATAATAAAACACTTAAATCATTTTGTTATAACATATTGACATTTACCGCGCAATGAATACGCCCATGCATTTTCGTTTCATTCTATATTATATATATTTTATTTATACCGGGACAGTTTTTGTTTAAATTACTATAAACGTATTGCTTTACGAAAGAAACCTTCGTATTAATCTCAATTATCGTATAACTGGACGTTTACTTTCATAGGTATATTTTAGTACGTGGTAGGGCCTTTAGTAGCTCGCCTGTTTTGATTTTATTTTCTAAAATTTACCTATAAAAAGAGAAATTGAATAGAAGCGCTACTTGAAGCCTCCGTTCTCCGTTCAGTTCTTTTCATATAACCTGTGGCTTTATTCAAGGATAACATTAATTAAGTTTAAGTTCACATTGAAATATTGCCGATATTGACAGCCGTATTATGCGAGCAAACCGAGTACGATTCTCTCGACACCAATAAAATTAAAAGTGCTAATTTACCACGTCCCCGGCAGTGAACGAAATCATCGTGTCAGGTATGTTTGTCTGATAAATTAAAAGAAAAAATTTATAGTGCACGTGAAGTCTCGAGAATGTATTCTGCTCTAAAACAGAAATGGGGGGGAGTCCTATGTCCTAGTGGTGGAATGTTATATTTTTTTAACGCGTGGTAAGCTTAAATTGCCTATGTTACGAGTGGTTCACGCCAGTAGTCGAATGGCGGATTCGAACCCACGACCTTTTTGAGTTCACGGTCCGCGCCCTGCCATTACATGACACAAGGATGTTACTTAACTTTTAAAGCCACCTCCAGACTGTCTCCACGGACTTGTTATTTATGCAGAACAGGATTATAATGAGACTGTGTTCCAACACAGGTACATTTGCTATTCCCTCACTGTAATGTGACGGCATGGCAATGCGACACGATCGGAGGGAGATTAAGTGTACAGAACACAGCCAACTTTCAGACTCCTGTTTGCTACTGAGAATTATAAAGAGAAAAATCCAATAAAGTATTTGTCCCCATTTGACCTTATGATCAGCAGTCCAACGAAACAGTTAAAAAGACAAAAAGACAGTTATATTCATGACAGGGCATCAATTATCTCCTTATTTACATAAAAACATATACAAATCATTGGTTTAAGTATTAAAGCTTTATTTTAACATTATTGAAATCTTTGACACTACCCTCTAAATAAAACTTATTTTACAGCAACAAGACCTCGAGTTTTGCGATGTATTTATGTTAACATTAAAAACTAAAAATGGCACATACATCTGGTATCTGCATGTTAAAAGTGTTCTTAAGTGAATTTAATTAATTATATTACTCACATTATTACGTTTTATTAAAAATTTAATTACGTTTCAATTTCCACGGTAATTCACATATAGTCAGGCTGCGAGTAAGAGTAGAAAATACTTACGAAGGGAGTTGATTTAATAACGTTTAAGAAACTACAAAATACGTGTAAAATAAAACGTACACGTTTACGTGGTAGAACCACACTGCAGCTATATATGGCTCCAGAAAGAATGGGTCGGCTCGACCGGGGTAGGACCACGCTCTCACAGAATAGAATAGTCTTTCGTATGGTAAGTGTAAAGAACCGGAGACCCATTTTACTGGAAACGAGGCATTACATCTTAGTCCTCAGGGGTGACAACGCATCTGCATTTTGATTCTTAACCGAGTCTACAGATGTAGATGTCTATGGGCCACAGTATTCACTTACAATCGGGTGAAATTAGAAGCCACTTGAATTGTTTCGTGTTCAACAGCGAATCCTTAATAAATCTAAGATTTTTTGTATGCGCTTCAGCTTATAAACTGTTCTTTGGTAATGATGGGTGCGTTTGGCAGAAAAAAGCGCTAGCAAGCGCTTACAAGCGCTAAAATATTTTCGGCCAGGACACGATTGCTACTTCAGTAGCGCTGACATAATCCGCCATTTTGCTTATTTAATTTGTTTGTTTTGAAGTAGAGTTTAAAAGTTGTTTTGTGCAATATTAGTTTTAAGTAATATAATGACATGAATAAACATATACATGTTATTAAAAATTCATGATTGGTAAGTTTTTAATATGAATACTTTACAAACATACATTTAAATTAGGTTAGGTTCCCCGGTTAAAACTAACTTCGTGTCCTAGAGGAAAATAGCTACTTACGATTTGACAGCACTTACCGCTTACGATCGCCATTTTGCTTACAAGCGCTTGCTAGCGCTTTTTTCTGCCAAACGCACCCGATGATTATCGATATATTTAAAGAGAGACAGAAATACATCCTAGGTAAGCAAAAGGAAGATTCGTAGTGCGTAAAGGATTTAATGCTGAATAAATTTTCTTGAAATTTCCTTTTTCTTTTTTTATATTTAAAAAAATCAAAACAAGTTACACACAAACGATGTTTCGTTTGTGTGTAACTTGTGTTGATCATCCTTGAAAAATGATTAATTGGTGCTGCATCCACAAATTAGCAGCGTAGCTGAACCACGATTTAATTAGAAATATTTTACTCATATATTTACTTTAGATACATTTAAACGAAATGCCTCTATCAAAATAGACAGTAGCAAACAAACCAAAAAATATAAACAAATATTACAACTTTTCCTCCAATAGCAGTTTATAATGACGGTGAAAACAGCTTAAGAGAATTCCCCGTGGCTCCCCAAGTAAAATATGATAGTTAATTTAAGTGACCGCGCCGGAGACACCAGACAGACCCCGATTTCACGCCAGTGAAGGACCCGTGCTGTATTTTTGATATATCTGACTCATTATTTAAAGATTTCTCGAAGAAATATTTAAGTTATTTGGACATCTCACTAGTTGCTTGTAAATGAAGTGGACGAAGATTGTCTGCAAAGGCTTTATAACCATATTTAGAGTGCACTAAATACTATATTTAAAAGTAAAATATTTCAAGGTCAGAAATGTCACAAACGAGAACACGTTGCTCTATTTCGAAGAAAAAAAGTTTGAGCGGAAATTAATTAAAAAGTTCGAAGTATTTTCACAGGGCTTACCTTAATAAACCAATAAATGAGACACGAGGAAACGTTATGAAGCAACCGCAAGCTTTGCCCGCATTCAAAGGATTCACAAATCGATAACTTACGACGGATTATTTTTTGTTCTTTACATTTACACTCGTATACCGTGACTTGATTAAGAGATACTTTAGTTAATTCCAATTTTATCTTAACTTACTTATACGTAGGTGTACTGCGTAATTTCTTGGAATATTCTTCATGAGGAAAGTTTCTAGAGTTATATTTTATTAGCAAACGAATATATTTATTACCAAGAATAGAATATAATAGAAAACAATACTTTTTGAATCATATGCATCAAAATTTAATTTTTTATCACTGGTTTGGAAAAATTACCACACCAGGGAAGAACCAAGCAAGATTTTTATTGACTAATCAAGGACTAAAATATTAGGTTTTTAGGTATTATGAAATTGTCGTTTTCTTTAACTGGCCACTGAACTGTAACAACTATTAGTTTGACTTGGAATTCGAAATTCAAATCGTTCCTTTTTTCGAATTCATTTATATTATAGTCATTTTAACTTTTATTTTTTCTGTAAAATCGAAATAATATTCATAACCACTACCATCTAAGAAAGTTCGTGTTATTTTTTAATGTGAGTTTCGGCTTCGAAGCTCAAACGGCACGCAATATCAATGACGTATTACAGTAAATTTTCTGTTAGGTAAGTACTCGTAGCCAGTTGGAGTTTATAGCTTGAGCCTGATAAGAAATAGGCACGTATCATATTTTATAGTACCTAGAGGTCCGATACTATTAGGCATAGTTTTAATTTTTAGGTTTAGTTTAGTATTTGACGGCTCCGTAGCGCAGTGGCTTAGCAATGAGTTGCTGCTCTGGGGACCAAAGGTTCGAATCCCGCACGGAACAAGTATTTGTATAGCCTACAAATAACTGTTTCGGGTCCGGATGTTTGTCCTTGTGCGATTTATGTATGTAAACTGCCTCCACGATACAGGAGAAAATACTAGAGTGGGGATAACGTTTTATAAAAAAAAATCGAATATTGGTCAACTCGAGTATTTTTCACATCTACGATTTGTTTAAAAAACTCAGCGAATATAAGTATTTTAAATATATTGAGATAAATATAAGTATTTTAAACATATTAAGATCAGTAACAGTCAGTAACTTCTTCATTCTACCTTATCAGTCACTAATAGTCCACCACTCCTGGAGATGAGTCATTGCCATATATTGTGTTTAAAATATACAAAATATTTTTTTGAATAATCTCGGCAGCACAGTGGATAAGGGCCAGGTTATTAAGGGTAGAATTTCCGAGGGACATATTTATGACCTACATATTTCTGGTTTCGTTCGTCCATATGTAATTTATTGTAATGCCTTCATGGCTGGGATAATGGTTTTTAAAAATCAATTTACGATTATATTAAGCTCACAATCACAAAAAAGTTTAATAGTGTAATTGTAATCTATAAAGCATTTTATGACCGTTTTTGTCGCTAAAACTAAAAAACGGCTCGACCGTGCTGATAATATTTCTTGTGTGTTTTTGCGTGGGTCCCTGGTTGGTTTAGATTCACATTTGGACCCGGTAGGTGGCGCTGTTGTTGAGATCCAGAAACCACCCGTGCGAAGCCGAGCGGATAACTAGTATTTAATTAAAAATAATTCCATTCTATTTCATTCTAAACGTCAAAACGAAGCCAACTGCCATCCCCATTAGAGTTACACAATCGGCCTACTGGTTTTGGATCTTAACCTTCCACAAAAGCACACAAAACTAAATATATTATACATTCAAGCTTAGCTATAGATCAAATATTGTAAGCATTATATCATATAAGTGGAATGGTATAAGCGAACTGCGTCTTAATCAAGAGTGTAGTAAGTATTCTTTTTGTCTATGTGGATTTGTGTAATCATTTGGAATTCTTATGATCAATTCTATATGGAAATTTGATTCGTATTATATTCGGAAACAGTGCTTAGTAACTAAAAGCTAAAGTGCAGTTTTATTTAAAATATACAATAGGCATAATTTGCTTCAAATTATGTGAACCTTACTTATTGCACTCTTGATAATGACAGTGTTCTTACTTCACAATGAAATGGTGTAAGCAAACTGCGTCTTAGTCAAGAGTGCAGTAAGGTACGTGAGGGTAATTAATATGGTCACCTTAAACTTTGCCGCCCTATAAAACCAAAACTAGGAGAAGGAAAAATACAAAAACACAAAGTCGTACGCTTTAACGAATATATTTAAAAAAATAGCAAACAAGCTTTGGCAATAATTAAGAACACTTAGAAAAATCAACCTAAATAAGAATAACTACACTACGCCGTAGTAAAAATGAATAAAATATTTACTATAATGTCAGCTGTCAAAATGACGGCGATGAAGCAAAGCTATCGTATCATAAAGCATATGCAAAGGCATGAGCATACTACCCTCACGTTATTTTTGTATATTATGTGGTTTGTATTAAATTTCGATGTGTTTGAGACGAATTCTATATGTAAAATTGATCGTTATTATATATCTAGAGCGCAGAGTTTTCTTCAAAATATAATTAGCATCATTTGTTTAAAATAATGTGGACTCACTGCATTCTTGATAAGCACGACACTCCTACTTCAACATGAACTCTATAATAGATAAGTGTTGTGAATTTGAAAGCTTCTAATATCATTGATATATTGATAGCGCAATGAAGATGAGGATGATGATGATGATGATGATGGTTTATGATTTGGTATTGTTACCAATCATCATGTCGCCTCTTTTGTGGTCTTTGGGCTACCTATATAACGAGTGAGTGAGTGCAGACCCCCGCCTCTCATTGCTCAGCTCGTGTCGGTACTTTTTAATACTGTCGAAAGCCATCAACAATTTTAAGAAGTTTTTAACTTCCCGCTATAAAAATCAATGATTTTCAAAAAATCGGGAAGTTATTTTTTTTACTTCGATTTTCGAAAATCGAGTTTTCATCACCACATCTCGACGTTTCGAGGTAATAAGAAGCTATTCTTTCTATTTTGGCGATGATGTCCGTACGTCTGTATGTATATACGAGTATGTGAACATATAAACATCTCATAACTTTGTAACTGGATGTCAGATCGAAAAGCGGTTTGCCGCAAATGAAAGGGCCTCGTTAAACTTAGATTTCGACCGAATTATTACATTTTTTTTTAATTTACATTACGAACATTAGATTCTGAAAAAAAAAGCTCAAAAATTCGTTTTTTTTTAAATCACTTCACACCCTTGTTTTGATCAATTCTATGATCTAATCAGCTCTTCTACTTAAAAAACGACATCGGCTGCTGTAAACCGCATCGAAATCGGTTGATTCGTTCGTGAAATATCGTCGCCGAAAGAAATCTCAAAGAAGTGTTTTTTTTTTAAATAACTCGAATACTTCGACCTCAAAATATATAACAATTCTATACCGAACCTGTACCTACTCTTCTTCAAGTTAAAAATGTCGTAACAGGTGAAATTTAAAGCGCTTTGAATTTGAAATTAGCTGGAAATTGCAGGAATGGCCTGTAGTGTCAACTGTATTTTTTTAATTTTAAACCAGTACTTGACTACTATCTCATTTGATAGAATAGAATCTTATTGAATAGAAGATGGTGATAGAAGTTGACGATAAAGCGCGGTCTCAGCGTAACAAAATGGTTTACACAGAATCATAACTAAAAATGTCGATGAATTATCATTTAATTAGTTTCTGACAGTCTTTACTAAAATAAAAAAAAAATCTGTTTAACCCATAATCTACCGGCATGTTACAGTGGAGCACATTATAAAGGTATCGCCACACCTGACACCTAAGTATCCTGTTACAGGATCAATAAGTAGGGCATTATGTCAACTGGTCAGAATTCGAAACCTTAAATTTCGAATAAGGAGATTGTCGCAATATAAACGTAGGGCCAGTGATATAACAAATAAAAATTATTGGAAATTTATTTCAGTTTCTTTTTTTTTCGTTTTAAAATTTTAATGGCTGGTTATCCTAGCTGTATAGAAAAAAAAAATAAAAAAAACAATATTATATAATATTATATTCTATTTTATACCGTGTAGTGGCAGTATTTCGTAAGAGACGACAGATGAAAACTGACACAGAGGATAGGCAGCAGCATCTTTCTAATAACAACTCAAAGTAATAAAAAACTGCGGTTACGTACCCGCCTGTCAAGTGTGGCAACTATGGCAAGTACCTCCTCTATGAGACACTTCCATATTTGCGTATTGATACTGATTGTGACAAAATAAAAATGGAACATCACAAAAAAAAACAATTAATTATGACGCGAAAAAGATTAAAAAGTTACTGGCCGTATAAAACTCTAGGGACGCTACTAAAAAGGAAATATACAATGAAAAAAATAAATTTTAAAAAAAGAACGCCCAGCTGCCAGCGTTACGCCGCATAGCGTCTATTATGTGAAGGGGAACGTGCTATATTAACTACAATGCGAGTGAAAGAGAGAAGTATACGGATTAAAAGGAACTCTGAGGATTAATTTTATTCCCGCATTAAATGTGTATTGGGCTTTAAATCTAATAGGTCGCGAGTCGTTAATTTTGTTTACTGATTTACACAAGTTTTATTAATGCTACGGAATTTTAGAGGAATATTGGTTTTCCGGTAAGACCAGTAGCTAGTAGCGCCTTATGAGAATTCAATCAGTTGGTTAGATTAGAATAATTCCTTTATAAAAAATTCTATTTTGAAATAATCCTCAAATATGAAATTTATTCTATTACCTATAAAATTTCAATGAATATACATGGTTTTTTCAATTATATCAATAATATTAATGATACATTTGTCGGAGTGAAAGTTTATATTTTAAGGAGTTTTTTACATTTACATTTTTAACTTCGATCAATAAAGAATGATAGACGTTGCGTTGTACATTCCAAGTGACATGACGCCGAAACCAAGTCAAAATTATGATTAACACAACTTATTGTAACGCACCCACGCACTGGCATATAAAATCATTTGCATTCAACATGTTTTTGGGTGCATGCATATGTGTGCATGAATCTGCTATTTTACGCTGGTAGTACTTTAAGAGCGTGGCAGTACCCCTGTCTAATCGACCCTTTGGTGCTACAAGCATGATATAGCTGCAGTGTGGCTTTACCACGTCACTTGAAATCAACGCTTAAATTTTCTTTGTTGGTCTAAGATTTTGGTTTTGATTGTTATTTCAACAGTATTACATAATACTTGAATCAATACTAGGTAATTTTATAAAATTTTTAGTTTACTCTTAGTACAACCAATTTAATATACAGCTGAATGTAGATCTGTCCTTTCTTACCACCCTGACGAGCACAGACTCTAACTCTGAATACGCTACTCCTGCCACCAATACTGAGTTTGTCATATTTTGATAGATCTTCCAGTAGTCAGTTGATTCTCACTGACTCGTGAGACAAGGTTACATTTCCCATTTCATCCGTACTTTTTTTATTAAGATTTTTGGCTTGGATACTCGTCCTTTAAGGCATATCTTCATTTCATTCGGTATCTCCGTTTTTATAAATTTCTTGTTCACAATATGCTGATGCGTCATATTGCGACGACGACGACGATATTCTGACGACAGTTCAATCCAGCGGACAGTAGATGAGATATTCACTTAAGTTCATCAGGCGCCTAAGCGATCAAAATCACTTGAGGTTTATATCAACATCGAAGCACTTGTTTCGTCGTTTTCTCTAATTGTTCACATGCGCAGACAATTAATCGCATCACATATACATCAAAAATCCACTTCATTATTTAAACGATAAAACAGGAGCAACAATCCGTTAACTATCTAGTTCCCGCCAAAAAACTCGGTTTATATACAAAGAATAAAAAAGGTAGTATTATTATTACTTCTGTGGTTTTATATTTTCATTACTCTATGATGGTTCCCTAAGTTAAGTAAGGCACGGTTATTTATAACATGCTTTTATAACTTTCGCGTGTACCTATCTGTCTCTCTATCTACTCTATGTAACACAACTTTTTTATGTATTTTTCAGCAAACTTTTAGACGGCCAAATTGTATTAAAAATTTATACTCGTATCAAGGACCATTGATAATACAATATTTTATTAACTTCACCAGGATAAAATAAAATAATCAGCTCAGAATCGATGCGTGTTATTTAGGTTTTTCTAAAATCTAATATTATTTTTTATTTTAAGACCCATCTGCTGTTATAATTAAGCCCGTATATTAATATAGACGAATAACCACAAGCCAGAGAACGCAAATGTTTTATATGCGTTCACTGCTATAATCTGTAAGTATAAAAATGACGAAGCTTACCTGAAAAATATCAGTAAAAAAAGTATTGCACACTTTTTCGAAATACAACCCTTTTACGGATTACGAGGCCAGAACGTTTTTGTGTTCCATTTTTTAAATTAAATTTTTTTTCACAGCGTCAGTCATGTGTAAGTTTTTCTGAATGAACATCACCTTCTCTTTCATTTTACATGACAAGAACTGAAAGAAGTATTGAATTCCGTTTCAATGGATACAGATAATGCAATATACACGGTGGAAGGGAAAACAATCAAATATAATAGGTGAATCTGTAAGCGATTTTCAATTATTGTTTGTATGTTCTATATATCAACATCATTATAGCCAAGCATGGTGTAAGAAAATATTCCATTTTCGAGACGTTTGCGCTTTTAGTCTATGCGACTCTTACAGCTTCATCTGACTCAGGGCTCGCGGCCTGTAAGGCCTGTATTTTGTAGTAAATAAAGAGTTATACGTGGTAGAGCCATGCTGCAGTTATATTAGTAGTATAGTTGTAGCACGAATGGATCGGCTCGACTGGGGAATTACCACGCTCTCACAGAATACCAGCGTCAAATAATAGCTTAATGCTTATGTGTTTCGTAGGGTGAGTGTAGAGAACCGGAGAACGTTTTTACTGGAAACGAGGCATTCCATCTTAGTTCCCACGAAAGACAAAATATCTATCAAGAGAGACCACATTCACGGTCTCTCTTACATAGGTCAAACAAAAAAGATCTATAAAAACCCGCGTGAAGGAACATATAGCTGACGTGAAACACCGACGCTCCGGGAAGTCTGCAGTCTGCGAACATGTTCAAGATCGTGCCCACCATTACATTCGATTTGATAAACCACAAATCCTCGCAAAAGAACACCGATTCCTACCAAGGATGATACGCGAGGCTATTGAAATTAAAAAACATCCAAATTTCAATAGAGAAGATGGATGGGAGCTGCCAGCTGCTTGGGATCCTACAATTAACAAAATTAAACCAAACCCAAGCATACCACTGCAAGACTTCATGATACGGATAAGCTCGTTTTGCGTAAATCGGACCAAAAATTAATATTCAAAAACTGAAGGTAGCCGGACTATGACATTGGGGCGTCAAACATCTCTGTCTCCCCCCCCGTGACCATGGGTGCTGTAAAGCACCTGAAACGTCGGGATAATAAAAAATAAATTAAAGTAATTAAACGCGATAAAATCCGTAAATGATAGTTTTATTCAATGTGTAGTGTTCGCGTAAATTTAAGAAATCATTAGAAGCCACTTATTATCAGGTGGACTGTCGTAGTCGTAGGTCATTTCAGTTTATAAAAAAATATTGCTGGTCCAATACATTCTCGAAGGTCAACAAAAACATAATGAGGTAATCTGCATTTTTAATATATAGAATAAGGGTAACAAAGGAGCACACAGTCCACCAAGTAAGGATGCCTGTAGCCCATGGACATTTATCATCAAAATCAATCAAAATACAGATGAGTTGTCACCTCTGAGGACTAAGACGGAACGCCTAAGTTTCCAGTGAAATGTGGCTCCGCTTCTCTACACTCACCATACGCAACACAGCATCATTAAGCTGCTATGTTACGCTGGTATTCAGTAAGCGCGTGGTCCTGCCCCGGTCGAGCCGACCCATTCGTGCTACAATCATATTAAGCTACAGCATGGCTTTAATACATAAAATGCATGACAGAGTATTAATGAATTCCGTCAGCAGGAACTGCATCAGCGCGCTGGTCTTTTTACGCACCATTAGGCTGGATAATGTGAAGAGTTTTCCCTGAAGGACATTAATAATGAGGAGTTTATTTTTTTAACTAGATAACCATACAGTGTGTTCTTATCGATATGATATTTTAGCATTGCTTTACCAAATAAAACATATTATAGGTATACTCTAAAGTAAAATCTATTCAAAATGTACATAGAGCAGCCACATTATCAATATTCAAAAGGTACTTTCATTTATCTGTCGGGAGAGATTTCATCAGTCGGCTTCCGAACGCCATTCTTAGAAACGTATAGCGCAGGGGAGGCCTAATCCGTAGTCTTCTGAGAAACTCCCTTTCGAGGGTCAGGGATTTTGTTTTTGAAAACCCCTAATGTTTCTCTTTTTAACCATTGTTTTATTTTTTAGTTTCGTCAAGGGATTGTAGTTGTGGTTTTTTTTTATATATAAGTATGCCAGCTCATTCCGGCACTCTAAAATGGAACGACGCTATCGATTAGTCTGGACACGGGTCTCAGCTGAAGTTAATATCAGTACACAAATATGGTCTAGCACTAATATCGGCGTTCTTCAGGGCACAATTTTCGGCCCAATTTTGTTTCTAGACTATAGAAATGCCAAGTCCAATATAGTAGTCCATATAAATGTAGGAATGTACCTTGCATTGTATAGGATAACCATTATATAGTATAATTTTCTGATGTTAGCTGAAATGAAAATCATTAAACTCTTACGATATAAATGATGCTATTTCAAAATAAGTACATTTGATTAACTAATTTATAACATCAAAGGTTAACCATTTTAATACAAATGCTCTCAAAATGTGTGGAGGGATTAAGTCATGTGACGCTTTGTTATAACATTTTTGGAATCATATGTTAAACATCTGAATCCTAAAGTGCACATCCTAAATTGAATTACTCTCGAAACGAAACTCTAATTCAGCCTCCATATACCAGAAATAACAACAGAATTAGTCGTGCAGCATATACTGAAAAAAGATTTAAAGGCGCACTAATGTTGAAACGGCTAAATTAGTTATTTTTATATCATAATTTCATATTTCATGAAGAAACGCGACAGACATTAAACCTATACTTATTTAGCAAAAGGGGGCCATGATTAAGATGGGAAGGGAGCAATTTCTAAGTTAAATTGTAAGGTCTCTCGGCGAAACAATTAAAAAAACAACAACTTCGGACACGAAACATGATTATGAAATATAATGTAAGTATGTAATATATGTAAGTAATATATCAAAATATTAGTAGCTAGTAAATTCAAGCTTATAATATTGGTAACTCGAGTCCATATAGTTGCGTAATAGGGTATTAAGTGTATACGTTTTTACAAAAACATCCCAAAAACATTCAATGTTGTCAGTTAGCACGTTTTATAAATTTAATTAAACAAAAATATAAAAATTATTAATTATAGTAGTAAGTAATACAGAAATAAAAAATCCCCTGCGAATTAGGTGATCGATACAGCTGTGTTTTTGTAATAAAAAGTAGCCCTTAAATATGTCCTACCACTGCGCGTAGACTTTCAATTTTTAAAATGGTTAAGGGGTAATTTGTCCTTCCGTCGTGCGCCAGTACAAGTCGTTGAAATATTTTAATCCTCAATATAATAACCGTATAATATATTTTTAAAATCTGTTTTTTAAATATTAATGAAAGCTATGGAACCTAAAGTTTAAGGCACCTTGATGACACTTATTTCTCAGTCATTCAAGTTTCTGTTGAGATTTATTTAGCAGTGTTTATTTTAAAAATAACACACGTAGTAATTTTACAATAAATTAAATAAAGGCGTACCTAGGCAATATATTATACAGCAGAACGAATGTTACAACATCAAACTCCAACCAGACACTAATTAAACCAACTAACAAGCAACTTCCGTTTCCCCGCATTACGGGGGTAGCGGGCAACTAGCAACACCGAACGCCTGTGGGTGGGGATAAGCGGCTTAAAAGGGGGGCACGCGGGCTGTTTTGATTATTTCGAAGGATGTCTTCTTGCGACGTAAATTATGCAATGCTCCCGCTATTTGGAGCTCCGTTGTTGTGATGATGGTTTCTTGGGACATGTTTATAAATATATAATTTAGATTATTTTAGCGTAGTGAAATTTTTGCTAGCTATTTCGAAACATAGCATTATTTGTTATCGTATGTTAAACGTTATGACATAGAGGTATTCTTTTAACGTATATTAACTTCAGTGGCGTAGCGTGCCTTAGAGGGGCCCTGTATCAAAATTTGTTAGGGGACCCAACGAAAGGCCCAAAACCGCTCGCATTGAATTGAAAAAATTATATATTGATTATAGGTTAATAATTACTATTAATATTACTAGGAACTAAACTAGCCAAACAATTTAAATCAAATGTAAGCTTTTCTTGCCCAGTTCGGCGAACTTAATAGGTCGCGGAAGTTTCTTCGTATTTCATATCCACAATTTTTTTTTCAAAGTTTCATTACATTTAAATATAACAAATATACGAGTATGTGCCGTTTTGTTCGATAACTTGTTGCCATCTTGTAGGTAGATGACATAATCCCGTTGCTGTAAAAAGATCATAAATGAAGTAGTTACACTCTTACTAACACTACCCAAATTCTGCCGAAAATCTGAGGGTTTCTAGACCAGGAATATATGGTGGATGCATTAACACTCCCCAACCAAGCTTTCTCAATGTTTGCTGAGTGGCTAAAGATTGTGTGGTCTGGAGTTATCATGGTGAAAGGCCACTCCTTTTCTGATGATTTACTCCGGCCGTTTTTTCTCGATTTCTTGCTGGAGTCTTACAAGTTGTTGGTAGTAGAGATCCAAATTAATGGTTTTGCCCAGCTATAAAAGCTCGTAATAAACGATGCCCTTCTTACCCCACCATACACAAAGCATCACTTTATTGCGTGTTAATCCGGGTTTCGCTACCGTCTGTGGACTTGACTACCCTTTGACCATGATATTTTCCATACGATCTTGTCGCAGGTAATCCACTCACATTGCCAGTGATTAAGTTTTGCAAAAAGTTTCAGTTTTATAACGTTTCAATAGAGAATCGCAAATGAGTCCACGATTCCTTAGGTTTTTTTTAGAGAGCTCGTGTGATACCTAAATTCGAACTTTTTCGTATAGACCAACTCTCAAATGGCTCAAAACTGTTTTGTGGTCAATCTTCAATTCTTCGGCTATGTTGTAAAGAACTACTTCCTCCACTTTTTCAAAAAAGGCATCAACTTTATTCGTATGAAGGTGACCAGAGCGAGCTGCATCCTTTTTTGTAATAAAACTTCAGAATGTGTCGAATTTCTTCGTTGACTTCACTAATTTTGGCAGACAGAAAAACAAATGAAAAATGGCGATAGCGTTTTTTACTCTTTCCTTCTCTTTTTCTTAATGCCCTATATGTATTGATATTAAAACCAGCCAGATACAAAAAGTATAACCAAAGAGATTTTCTTCAATTTTATACAAACAAAATGCGAAGAAACTTTTCACGCGACCCATTATAATGGCGAACGTCTCGTCATCGGTCATAACTGCCTGCCTAGATAGATAATAGTGTCAAGTTCGATAGCCTTTCCTGTCTTATGGAGATACTTAAATAATTTTTTATCGGTTTTATTTCAAAAAAACCTCCTTTAACTGTCAGCTGAGTTTCTATTGTTGTAATACTTCGAACATTTCGTTTGAAAAAGGTAAGAGTTTCTCCGGGTGTAATACTAGGAATATATTACCGCAGGCTCTAGAGCTGTTTAGTTTGAGACATTAATATATCTGAACAACAATAGTACACATTGACTTTGAAGTGTGATTCAGGGTACGAAATTTTCTCACCTTCTGATATTCTTCATACTAAGAAAACGCTTCGTTATCTTCTTTGTTTTATTTTTGGAAACAGTTTTTACACCCCACTCTTTTGCTTATCTCTGGACTCGCTCAGGAAACTACGGAATAAATTTTGATTTCTTATTTCGCTCAGTCTATTCAAAAGATTACCCTTAATAAAATGTTAGCTTTCTATTATTTCAAGCTGTAGAGCTTTAGGAACAGGATTGATGATTTCAAATAGTGAAGATAAAAGGTTTGCCTTTTTAGTGGAAATAAAATTAAGTTGTTACAATGTTTTCATTTCTAATATAATTCATTAAAAAAATAATGTTTCCTTATAGCTGATAAAGCGTCGTTTCTTGGAGACCTAGGACACCTTTTTAAGGGTAATTTTATATTTTTAGATGAGTTGTTAGTCGTTACTCAGAATCGACATGCACTTTATACTAATGCTAAAAAAAGTATATTTTTGGGTTATTTCGTTTACCAGCCTTAAAAAAACCACCCTAGAGTGGATTCTCGCAAACGCGTGTGCATCTATCCATCACAAACGGGGGTTAATAATCGGAGTTCACTTTTATTTTTTCTTCCGACTTTTTACCCTAAGTACAGTTTAATACATACACTTTAATTATTAATTAATTTTTAATAACCAAATATTTAATCAAAAAACGTATTACTTATTGCCGTTAGCGTCACCGTTACAGCCCTTACACCGGTACAGTCCATGCATTACGTATTGCAAAATTAAAATAAAATTAATTTTAATCAAACTGATTCGTTTTAAATAATATTATTACGTAATTTATTAATTCTGCAATGTGTCCAGGCAATTACCAACACTAATTTCATTATTGAGTCGTCATTTAATATCCTGGATAAATTCGTCTCTTTAAATGTACATTTGCAATTGTATTCTAAATTACTTTGCTAAGAACTGGTACGTATTTTGCAAGATTCCAAAAAACGTTAACAATGAATGTTTGTCTTCATTTTTAATTATTTTATGCCAAGATTTCAATGAATTTGTAATTTTGTGAGGTACTCCTTTTATTTCGGCGTTGACCTTTCAAACAAAAAATATGCATAAATTTTTATTGATAATGCCAGACGGGAAAGATCATATTTCTATAAAACCCAGGGGAGAAAATCGAAAGAAAAATAATGTAAATGAATTCCGATTATGCACCCCGTCTAGGCAACTATTAATTAAGCCCCTGAAAGTTGGTAGAATTTTTCAGCTCAGGGGCTAATTGACCACTGTAAATTTTGTGCTTGTAATATATTTATCAATACAGATTATTATTTCTTTAGATACATTATCATAATTTTTTGTTATCGAGATGTATCGAAAAACTACAGAAAATTGGACAATTTCTGACACGTCTTTTTTAGGCACGTTGGGCACTATTGGATGATACGATATTTTTCTCGGGAAGTACGGCCTTAAACATTTAAGTGAGTTTTTGGATAACATTTTACGAATTTTTGATTACGCACGTTGGGGGCCCTGTAGCCCGGGGGCCCCGTATCATTGATACGGCTGATACGGCGGTAGCTACACCCTGATTAACTTATTAAAATTTTACACGAAGAAATGTGTAACTAGCGAAACGAATGGCGTTTACAATTTGGAAGACTCTTGCATTATTAATTATTACATGCACAGATTGACGACGATTGATAATAGACAAAGGGTATCAGCGTCAATATATGCTCGGGGTTTCTCTGCGTGATAAACTTAGAGATAAGGATATCCGCAGTAGAACCAGAGCGACCGACATAGCCCAACGGATTAGTAAGCTATGACACTTCCACAACTAAGATGAATCTAACGATACTCCATCATCATCACCATTACAGCCCTTCGCAAGTCCACTACTGAACACAGGCCTACCCGAAAGAATGCCAGAAAGTACGGTCCTGAGCCATCTGCATCCATCGACTTCCTACATGTCTTACTAGGTCGTAACTTCATCTACGATCTGAATACCAGCGTCAAATAGCAGCTTAATGCTGCTGTGTTTCGTATGGTGAGTGTAGAGAACCGAAGGCCCCTTTTACTGGAAACGAGGCATTCTATCTTAGTCCTCAAGGCTGACAACGCATCTGCATTTTGATTCGCAAACGAGGATAGATGTAGATGTCTATGGGCCGCAGCAACCACTTACCATCAGGTGGACTGTGTGCTCACCTGTCATCCCTTTTCGCACTCGCACTACACTTCGCCTACCGGTACGAGGCTGCCACTCGAGAACCTTTTTACCCCATCAGTTGTCGGTTCTTCTAGCTACATGACTGGCCGATTGCCACTTTAGCTTACTAATCCGTTGGGCTATGTTTGTCACCCTGGTTGTACTGCGGAAATCCTCATTTCGAAGTTTATCACGCAGACATAGCTCGCAGAGCGATTTTGAGCGTCCTCATACGACCAGAAGTGAAGGACCACGTCTCAGATTCATTACTCATCACTAGCAACACGCACTGGTTGTACAATCTCGTTTTCAAGTTGTAGGTAGGTATACCTAACGAGATGAAGTGTCGTAATATCCCGAACGCTGCCCAACTGAGCTGAATTTCTCGTTCAAATCAAATCAAATCAAATCATTTATTTGCAATCTAAGTGTACATAATTGGTATTAAATTAAAAATGTGCTTACAACTTAGACGCCCTTTTCAGGCACTGCAAATTTGACAAGGGCACAGCTTATATACTATTAATATACATAAAATAAAATAAAATTAAAAGCTATAAAAAGATATAAAAATATATAATAGTGTTATTTTTTATCTAAATACTCTTCTACTGAGTAGAAGGGGTTTTGTTTTAAATATTTACCGAGTCTTGATTTAAATTTGGTTAATTCTGATATATTTTTTATTTCCTGTGGTAATTTATTATATACTTTTATTGCCATATAGTAGGGGCTTGTATTTAACATTTTTGTTCGCGACTGTGGTAGGTATAATTTGTTTTTGTTACGTGTATTTAAGTTATGCGTATCTTTAATTTTCTTAAAACTATTATTATTTTTGTGGACAAACAGGCATAGATCATAAATGTACATACAGGGTAAGGTAAGAATATTTAGTTGTTTGAAATACGGTCTACAGCTAGTAGTGTTATCTATCTGGGCTAGTATTCTAACGCACTTCTTCTGGGTAATAAAAAGCTGCTGCACATCGACGCTACTTCCCCACAACATAACTTCAAAGTTGGACTTACATAGTCGGACTATTTGTCCCAGGTAAACATACTCGTTAACAACTTCGAGCTTAATGATCCCAACAATTACTGGCATAGGTGTTACATGGGCGTTACACATGATCTTTCTTTGTTTCCATGTTCATCTTTAGACCTATCCGTTGGGAGACACTATTGAGATCTTTGAGCACAGTGTTTAGGTTTTCCAGCTTGTATTTTCAGATGTAGTCGCCGCTGTAATTGATTTTATCACTGTGTTCTTTCCAGGCCAGTAGCCTGAAAATGTTTTATAATGCAGCGATGAAGAGTTTCTATGATATAACGTCACCCTGTCTTACACCTCTCTATAGTTGGATAGGTATCGAGCTCTAGTTCTTTATTCGGATAGCCATCGTAGCCCTACTGTACAAACACTTTAGCACTTCGATATACCGACAGTCAACTTGGCACCGGTGAAGGGACTGTAGTATCGTCGCCCAAATTTCGATGGAATCAAAGGCTTTCTCATAGTCTACATACGCTAGGCAAAGTATGCAAAGTATGAGATTGTACTCTTCGGTCTTCTGTACAATTTACCGAAGCCTTTCGGAAACCAGCTTGTTCGGGAGGCTGGAAGTCGTTGAGTCTGCGTGCGAAACGATTTGTAATGACTTCCGAAAACAGCACCAAGGCGCGACTTAGAAGTGAAGTGTGGCTATAGTTCTTCAAAAGACACCTCTCTTAGTGACGGACGTGAGATTTTATGTTATTTTCTATTAGGTGCATTTTATTATTTGTCATAATTTTTTAAATTTATATACAATACAAAAAAGTGACTGAAATAGAATAATAATTTTATTTTAATATTCGACATAGTCTACAAAAGTGGATATTGAGCGTTATTTCATAGTACGCGTGCAAACTAACCTCGATAACCGCTAGCACCTATAAAACAAACAATTAGTAATTGCAAGAGTGAATAGGCTTTTGGTACGGTAAGACAGTACAACTTATCATCTAGGGGTTCATCATCACATACCACCACGTTGTTGTTAAGAACTGGCTTCGTGAGAAAACCTGCATGTCTCATAAATTAAAACTTAATATGCCCATATGAAAACGTTGTTGCTTTTCTTGAAAAACAAGACCACCGCAATTCTGCTCCACGCCTCCGGAGTAGCCCCACCTTGGAGAATGGAGTTAAAGAGGACTTCAAGAACGGGTTTTTCACCTGCTTTCAGAAGCTCCGCTGTAATTCTATCCTCGCCTGGGGCCTTGCCGTTTTTAAGGTGCTAGAGGGCCATTATAATCTCTCGCTCTATATACGTCCCAATGCTGGGAACTTCTCATTTCAGAGAGTTTTAGGGCAGGGAAATGTCCGCCGCGCTGCCGTAATACTTGTTGACGGACTTCACATGTCATCGATTTTTTTTATTTCTTAGACACGCAGGTTTCCTCACGATGTTTTCCTTAATCGCCGAGCACGTGGTAAACTAGCACTTAAAATTGCAACTAACAATTTCTCATTTATGCCGGCTGGGTTCAAACCCGCGTTGCTAATGTAAAATTTACTGAACTACCACAGCTCCCTACATATACATATAGTAACATACACGGATATACATATACTTGAAAACATTACCCTCTTTCTAGAGCAGACGAGCAAAAAATTAACAAAAAAATATATGAACGTCACACAAGTTCGGACTTACCTTGTGGGAAACCAACTGCCTCCAATCCGTGATGCGTTAATCCAAAAGGCCCCAAACCGCCCAAAGGCCCTGGCCCCATACCCATGTGATGAGCACTGGAATGGTGAGCATAAGGGTTCTGCGCCAACGGTGACGGCTGCTTCAGATAATGAAAGTAGTGGTGCAGGGGTGTGGTGGAGTGGTGTGCTTGTGGCGCCGTCGGCCCCGTGGCCGTTGGGCCAGACGCCGACGCTGAATTCGTCAACAGCGCCATACTATTTTTATTTTGTTTCAAAAGCGAAGGTAGTCACCGCGTCAGCCTCTTCCGCGTGTGTATTGACATGGTTATTGGTTGTTGCTTTTTTAATTTGTTGCGATGCAAGATAGCTGTTGCGATGACATTTTGTGTAAATCTGAAACAATAGAGACTCATTTAGTTTTAATATTGCAATTGACTGCCTCGTTGGTCTAGTGGTTGTAGTAGTGCGACTGCTGATCATGAGGTCCTGGGTTCGAATCCCGGGTCGGGCCAAAAAATCAATTATTGAGTTTTTCTGTCAAGAAATTCTCAGTAGCCGCCCGGAGTCAGGAAGTTGGCGGTGTCTCACCCCCGTGCCTCTGAAAGCACGTAAAGCCGTTGGACCAGCGCCTGATCTCTCTCCGGTCGTGTCGATTTACCGTCCCATCGGGCTATGAGAATGAGGGAATTTTTTTAATTTAGAATTTTTGCAGGTATTGAATTTGTAAGTAGCCATTACTTAGTTAGTTGACATTATTGTTCTACCAAAATTGATTAGTGTATTGATAATGTACTCGTATTAGGTGTATTGATGATTATTAGAATTGAATTTATTATATAAACTTTACTTGCATGCCGTCAAAATGTTATAAAAATTATTAATTAAATTGCTAATTGATCGGGCTGAGATTGTAAATTTGCATGCCTCCTGGTAGAACATAGAGAGTCATTGTAAAACATTGTAATACCTCTGTATTTACCTGTGTTAAGCAAATAAATATTATTTGCTGAACATAGGGTTATTATTTTATTAGATTATTATTATCATTATTAATAATACTTGTAAAAAGTCATTTTTTTACTTTAAACACTAATAAAACTCAGTAGTGCCAACATACTGTGAAATTTAAGTCAGTAAGTATATAAATATAATAATATTTGAAATAAAATATTATGTTATAATACGCATGTAAACATAAAAAGTTTTAAGCACTTATCAATTGAACGCTGTAACAATTAGAAAATGTATTTTCAAAGCGCGTTTAATTGTAATTTAAATACATATTTCCGCCTCACGGAACATTAATATTAGCTTTCGATTGCACTCACGTCGTTCACAATTATAAAGAGTGTCGATCATTTTTTGCGTCATTTATCCATCGCTACAATTAGCCGTGTTATTGGGAAATTTTCTGTTCTATTGCAACACAATGCCGCAAGTCAAATGCGCGGGAACGCCTTGTGAGTTCGTGAATGAGCGTTAGATTCGTCACGACCCGGATCGTTCGAGGCTTCGGATTGCAATTTTAAAGGATGTTGTAGGGTTCCGTACACCGTACGATCCAGAATCTTCGAGATGTAGAATTGCAATATAAAACCTTAAAAGTCCTATGAAATAAGATGATTGCCTTCTGTAACTGCGCAGTGCCCTCTGACGAAACTTTTCAATTACTACCATTTCATTTTTCTTTATCAACAAGTAAAGGTCTTGAACTGGAGCTTCTCCCTTTGTTTTTTTTTATTGTAGGATAGGGTGACAAACGAGCACATAGTCCACCTGATGGTAAGTGGTTGCTGTGACCCATAGACATCTACATCTATTCTCTATTTTGAATCAAAATGCAGCTATGCGTTGTCACCCGTGAGGACTTGGAATGCCTCGTTTCCAGTAAAAAGGGTCTCCGGTTCTCTACACGCACCATATGAAGCACAGCAGAACAATTACCACTTGATTCAGCAAATAGAAGAAAAAAAAAAGAAAAAAAAGAAAAAACCCCCCCACCCCCCACCCAAAAAAAAAAAAAAAAAAAAAAAAGCGCGTTAATAGCTAAACATCTTCATCTCCAAAATGCCTTTTTTCTTTTTTAAAAATTTTCCTTTTTTTTAAAAAAAAGGCCAATCTTAATTTCCCCTCTCCCCCCCAAAAAACAACTTTTTTTTAAAAAAAAAAAAAAAATATTTAATAATTATTTTTTTTTTTGTGGGAGGTGTTTAATTAAAAAATAAAAAAAAAAAAAATAAAAAAAATCCCCAAAAAAAATACCCCATTACCCGCGCGCAACACCCCCTCTTTCCCAATCACCCCCCCCCCCCCACCCCCCCCCCCCCCCCTTTTTTTTTTTTACAATTTTACACTGTTATGTTGTGAGAGCGTTGTCCTAGTCCCGGTCTAACCGACCCATTCGTGCTACAACTAATATAGCTACAGCATGGCTCTGTTTTATAATTTTTGTTCTACAGTTAGCATGACGTTTATGAACAAAATGATGTATTTACAATAATTATAACTTAACAAAAATAAAAACCGACTTCAAATTGCTAAAAAAGAAGTTAGGTATTTATTTACAACCCTTAAGGGTGACATTTTTTCTCCAAATTTATATGTGGTCCCATATAACCCTTGAAATATAACCTATTTAAGAAAAATAACCATTGAAATCAGTTGTTTGTCTTCAAAGATATCATATGAAATTTCTTAAACAATAGTCCAATATGAAACTTTTTTCCCTATTTTGTACCCATGGAGGCGGAATTTTTTCTTCAAAATTTAATGGGACCAACCTCGAGGTAAAGCCTATTTAATTCGGATAAACATAAATTGTTGTCCATTAGTCTCGCTAAAACTCGAAACTGGCTCGACCGATTTTGATTAAAAAATTTCTGTGTTTGAGTGGGTTTCTATATATGGTTTAGATTTACAGTTAGACCCGGTAGATGGCGCTGTTGGCGAGATCCAGAAATTGCCCGTGCGAAGCCGGGGTGAATCGCTAGCCTTATCTACATAATAATATGTTCAGCTACCTAAGCTTTCTCAAAGTGATAGGTACATTATAATAATAACCTTTAAGAGTTAATACAAAAAACACAAATCTTATTGAACACCAAACTGATGCAAATCGCAAAAATTTAAACAGTCTACAATTTATTTAATATCTACAGAACCTCCTTGTAACACGTGTCGAGAATGTACCTTACCGGTAGTTTTTTTTTTTTTTGAGTTTGTTAAGGAATATGTAGGTACATGTTTACAGACATTTTGTCACGTTTATTTTTTTTTCGAATGTTACCTGAGATTCCTTTGGCAAATTTTTTGATGGGACTACGAACACGCTTTGTGTTGCAATGGGTATATCAATGTGATGACATATGAAACGGAAAAGGGCATGATACGTAACTAAGCAAATATCATCTTTTATATTTTTTTTCTTTTCAATATACTTTTCTATTTGGTATTATAAAGCGTTTACGAGTTAGGTCAAAGCATAAAGGAAACTTGTACCTTAAAATTAAAAAAATCCTACAGTTAATTTCATGTTTGCCCTACCAGCTCATGGGATAATCAATTCCTGTATAATATTATATTAAATTTTAATTAAAAATCAAGTATCTTTTTTAGAATTTATTTATGGCTGTATGAGCTAGGATCCCTTTGCCTTCCCTGCACAGTAAAATATTACGAAAAAGCAAGTTATGTAAACAAATAATTTTTTGTGTTTTTGTTTCCCCATATAATTAACAATACACGTTTATTTCGAGCTTCTAACACCTGTAGCAGTAAAATATAGTAAAATAAAAAGCATACATTGAAACAGAAATTTCTAAAGAAAAAAATGCTCTATGCCATAGTCTTGTAGAACGAGAAAGCCTATGGGTAGCAGTATGACTTAAATTAAATGGTTCCTAAACGGTCTATGAAAACTAAATCTTGTTAGAACATACTCGCAGCTCAGCAATATTGCCAGCAATACTCTTGCTGCAACACCTGGCAGAATATTTTTCGGTAATATTTCCACAACTATATTATAAGAGAGTGTGGAAAAACAATAAAAAGAGTTTTTAATCTGTACTAATGCTGTTGTTTCGTATATTATATAATTTATAGACGTTACATTGAGCTCGTGATATTCTTTAATTATAAAAATCTGACTTAAGAAATAAAAAGCATGTGTACGATTTATTACCGATAAATCTCAAACTTATTCGATGCTGTTTTTCTTGATATATTTAATAGTGAAGGAGGTTTATGTATAACGTGGTAGAGCCTCGGTGCAACTGTATTATGGTTATAGCCGAATGGGATGTCTCAACGAGGAAGGACCACGCTCTCGCAGGACACCAGCGTAAATAGCAGCTTAATGCTGCTGTGTTTCTTAAGGTTACCAGGATATTAAAACCAAAAACTAAAAAATATGTATCTTTGATCTAAGTTTCCTTTCAAATAACTTTATTTATCTACAGTGAAAGTAACAACAGATAATTATAACAACAGTATTTTTTATTATATTGTCACTTTCGCCTAGCTCCAACTAATAGTTATTGATTCTAAGAATAACGTACCGTATTCTTAAGCCACCTTGAGTCTGTCAACAGATTATCCCTAAAACCACAGATACTATCTAACCGCTAACTTCTTATCATTGGAATACCAACCTTATTCAATTTCAGCAAGTTGTAATTTACATTACACGTACTTAAAAAAAAGAAATCAAGTTACAAATGAAATTCGATTTTTTCGGAACGCAGTAAAGACTATTTTAGATTAAATGAAAAGGGGTTCTTTTTGCAAGGATTTCTGCTTGAGCGAAATTTTGGCGGCAACGTCTTAAAAGGTGTTCAATTGTATAACTAAAGTGCAGGCCACACTTGGGTTTTTCGTTTGGTACGTAGAAGTGTGTACGCATCATTAATTTTTAAATGTAAAAGTAAGAAGTCGAACGATAGGTATTAATTCATAACGAGTTAAACATCAAACTCTGTAACGCATTTTTTTAAATTAACAAATGACTACGCAGCCCACTTGATGGTGAGTGTATACCTACTATGGCCCAGACATTTTAATCTGTTCTCGATTTATTTTTGGATATACGTAGATTAAGAAATCGGAAATGGATCGAAATGTCTATTGGCCAGTATTCACCTACTATCAGGTGGACTGTACAGTCGACGCACGTTTATCGTCTTAATCTACAAACAGCCTAGCCTAGCTATCTTCATGCTAGTTGACGATCAATCCCAGATCAAGAGAATATTCCAGCTGAATATAATTATGCTGGGCGCTTTTAGCTCAAGAGTATCGTTCATATATAGTAGATACAATAGTAAGTCAGTACTTGGTACAATTTTGCATAAATTAATATCCAGGACCGATAAAATAAGTAAAGAAGAATAGGAAGTGTTATTTGAAAATTGTTTGTGTGGTGTTTAACTAAATTATTTTATTATTTTTAGTTCTTCGAAGTCGGATTTAAGTTTTTTTTATTAACTGTATAGGTTATTTATCATTTTCAGTAGAGTAAAGAATATCACAAATAGGCTTGTGTTTAGACGTCTATAGTTACAGACGTCCATAGTTAGTTTTATAAGTGGTGTTATTTATCACTTCTGTACCCAGAAAACACGGTGAAACTACGAGTATTTAAATACCTATTTTAATACACATTTATATAAAATTCGTCGCGAACATCAATTTTTTAAAAAATTACAGGAGAGCAAAAAACATTTATTAATCTCCGATAACTAGCTTTTTTTCATCAGAAAATTAATCGTATTTGTAGTTTTCCATTAAATCTAATATTTAAAAGCTAGTAATTGGGCAAAAAAATGTTTTCTCTCTCTCTCTCCCGTACCTACCTAATTAAAAAAACATTGAGGTTCGCCCCTTTACGGCTAGCTACGAATTATTTCATTACCAAAAACAAAGTTAGTCAAATTGAATCTATTTCAATTATTAAAAGGTTAAAACCAATAAGATTATCCTATATTTTTAATTAATAAAACTTTAGCAACGAATTTTGGTGATAAATTATTAATTTTTGTTCAATGTATCCTTTTATTGACAAATCATTAATTTTTTTCAATGTATCCATTCACGCTTTTCCCCTGTTCGAAATACACGGTGTCAATAACGCCAAAAATCTATTTGTCGGGGCGCAATAAACGCCATAAATAATATCGGAATGCAAACAGCGGCCATATTGTGTGGAAAACAAACATTTCGCGCCCTTTCTATGTAATTACTCGTGTTTGTGCAGTTGGCAGCGCTGGATGCTGCCGTGACAAATCGGCGGAATCCCTATACGATACAATGTTGCTATTATGGAGGTTAGAGAAAGTTGCTATGATTATTTATAATTATATAAATATAGGTTTAAAGATAGAATATAAGAATATAAAATATTCATATTAAAAATTTTATTTCATCATCATCATCATCATTACAGCCCTTCACAAGTTCACTGCTGAACATAGGCCTCCCCCAAGGTATGCCACAAAGCACGGTCCTGAGCCACCTGCATCCATCGACTTCCTGCATGTCTTACCAGGTCGTCACTCAATCTGGTGGGGTACCCTACACTACGCTTACCAATCCTTTTTTCCCCAACGGTTGTCGGTTCTTCGAGCTATATGGCCGGCCCATTGCCACTTCAGCTTACTAATCCGTTGGGCTATGTCGGTCACTCTGGTTCTACTGCGGATATCCTCATTTCTAAGTTTATCACGCAGAGAAACCCCGAGCATAGCCCTCTCCATAGCTCGCTGAGCGACTTTGAGCGTCCTCATACGGCCAACAGTAAAAGGTTCCGTAGGTCATCACTGGCAACACGTACAGCTTAGTTTTCAGGCTTTGAGGTACACCTAACGAGAAGATGTGTCCTAATTTCCCGAACGCTGCCCAGCCGAGTTGAATCCGTCGATTGACCTCTCGGTCAAATTTGGACTTACCTAGTCGGACTATTTGTCCCAAAATTTTATTTAATAATATAAATTTAATAACATACTAAGTTTTCTTATATTTACGCGAACACTACACATTTAAATAATAGTAGTCTCCCCCCGTGACCTTGGGTGCTGTAAAATGCTCGAAACGTCGGGTATTTTAAAAAGTTAATATACACGATAAAATCCGTAAAAACTAGTTTTATTTAAAGATACTACTTAGTTGTTTTTAGTAGTTGTTTGTAGAAGTTGGTTTTTTGCAACAGTGATCTAATTCTCAAAAAAAAAAACTATAAATAAATATCTAAGTTCATAAAAGAAAGAGTTAATAAGCAAGGTCTTGTTGTAGATTCAATCATTTTGCGGGACAGTTCGAAATTTGAATTTCAAATCAATAAAACTTTAATATTATGTCCCGTAATATTACAAGAAATGAAACTTATTTGTTTGTTTGTAAAAGTATTTTGACAAATAAGTATATATCTAATTAAAGATGTGACAAGTTTTGATTCAAATGCAACCTCATCTGCACAGTGTGCAGTGACATGATGGCTCTGGAGATAAAAGGTCCCAAGGTCTGTAGTATCGTCTCTCAACTCATGTACCGGCCTGCTCGCTGGTATGCGTATGGGCACAGTATACCTTTGTGCAGACCAGCAGTTGACTTAAAATTGCTGGGAACACCGAAAAGCTTATTTATTTAGGATGTATGCTTCTTCATATTAACGCTACTACTTACAAAAATGATAACTATGTTATATACTTTGAATTTATTTTTTATTAGTAAAGAGTATATTTTACCATGCCAGTGTTCTATATTTAAAGTTTTAGTAGCAATATTATTGTGAATATGTAGTTTTCCCAACACTAAAATTCATAAAGGTTTATAGAAAAAGTGCCGACAGCCCTCATTGTGGTTCCATCGACAAATGGTTACTCGGAAATTTAAAAAAAAAGCAACCGCTATTGAAACATTAATAGTGTCTCCCGATGCGAGAAATTTGTCACAATGGTGCCCCTAGTGGGCAATTATCACGCCCGAAATTAATTCTTTTGTCACAACATGGCCAGGTTCAATATGGTAGAGTTGCGTATACATTATATAAGAAATAATATATACCGTGTGATATATTATGTAAAGAAAAGTAAAAAGGTATATTGCATTACTAATATTGCTTTATTAAATGACTGTTATGCAATCGCAAGTAAGATTGTGTTCAAAATAGCTCTTGAGCGCTTTTTTGGTCCATTTTAAACTTGTGTTAGGTACATACATTATACATCATTTATCTAGAAATAGAAAGTATACCATTTTTTACAAAAGATAAAAGATAGTTAAAATTACAGCCTATGTACGTTCTACTGAGCTCGCTGGGCGTGCTGGGCACACAGGCTGAGAGGGTTTTCAGGGCAAAGAAACTTCACGTCTTCCAAATAATTTTTTCTTATTTCTCAGGCATGCAGGTTTCCTCACGATGTTTTCCTTCACCGCCAAGCAAGTGGTAAATCAGCACTTAAAATTGTAATTAACAATTTGATTGGCGCTGGCGAGGATCGAACTCGGATTGCTCGCGTACTGTGTAATTTACACAGTACACGAGCGCTTAGCCCCTGAGCTAACACGGCGGTATAAAAGTATCATAGAAAAATAAATAGAAGCCATGTATATTTGTTTTCGTATGTCGAACACACAAAAAATAATTTGATATCGGACACGCATGTTTTGAACGCAGTCCCAACGGAGCGGTGCATTGTTCACGATGACAGTTCGCTAAACATTCTCACTCTATGTTAGGCATTTTCACAATGGCCGCTTTGAAATTGGAATGTCTCTATTTCGAATTTCGAAAATTGAGCTGTTCGATGTAATGTTCGCCTTTGGTAAATATCATTTGGTTCATCGTTTTTTTTTCTTTTTTGAATGCTTTTTGAAGTAAAGTACGAATATATAATTTTAGTCGGAGTAATGTCAATAAGCTTTTTAAGCATAAGTCATAAAAAAAAAGTTACGAAAGAGGGAAACAAGCCGGGAGATAGGCAGCAGTGTCTTCCCAATAACGTCTAAAATATAAAAAAAACTGCGCTTGTCAACCTGACTGCAAAGCATGTCAATTACAGAATACCCCCTATAAGAATGTGAGACTTTAATAGGCTTTAACAGTAACAATAACGTTAACTACGAACGAGACTCTTTGACTCTTCTGTTGACTGAATGGAGACGAAAAGTCGCAACTCAAAACGTTAAGCCCATATTTCACAGACGGTTATGGGCATCCGCGTTGTCAGTGTGAGGCTATCATTTTGTATGTGGTAGAGCCACGCTGCAGCTATTATGGTTGTAGCATGAATGGGTCGGCTCGACCGGGGAAGAACCACGCTCTCACAGAACACCAGCGTAATATAGCAGCTTAATGCTGCTGTGTTTCGCATAGTGAGTGTAGAGAACCGCAGAACCGTTTTACTGAAATCGAGGCATTCTGTCTTAGTCTTCAAGGGTGACAACGCATCTGCATTTTGATTCCACAGCATTCACTTACCATCAGATGCACTGTGCGCTCGTTTGTCACCCTTGTCCATCGATCACTAATATAAAAGTTCTTTATTAGTGATCGATGCCCTTATCCTATAAAAAAATCAACTCTGCGCTCGTCATCCGACAGCGCATCGCGAAGAGTACGGGCCAGTTATGGACTTGAAAAGACTGTTCATGATAATGACGACATAAATGGTACACCACTTTGTCTTAAGACAATTGTTTCCGCTATTAATAAAATGACAGTGAAAAAGAAAACTCCATGTAATGAAATATAAAAGTCAGTAAATTAAAGAATACAATAAGGATTAAGCCGAAAGCCCTAAATACATGAGAGCAAATCACGTCCCAAAAGGCCAAGAGAAAACAATTAGGCGGGGCTGGCCCCAGTGGCGCTGCGGCGAAGACGAAATGCTAAAAGCAAATCAGTTGATTCCCGGCGGGCGTAACCGGATACCCTCATTACTTGTGTAACTATGAGATAAATGGTCTTTTGGTCCATGTGAGAAGAGTTTCGCGGGTGTATTTTTTCGAAGAAAAATTAGACTTAATCAAAAATGAAAATCGACTTCAAACAACTAAAAATAATAAAATGATTTCTACGTAAAAGCTTCAAAAGGTGGTGCTAAATGTGGGTCTACGCTAGACGATCCGAGCACGGACAGAGCATGAGCCGAGCACAAATTCGTGAATTGTGGAGAGACTTACAAACCTCGAACGAGCGCGCTTCGAGCATTTGGTTCGTGCTCGACTGTCGGTTTTTGACGAACACAAAGGGATTTACATCGATTTGCATGTTTTAAGCTCATTGTGCGTTCACAGTTGATACCGCGAGTAGAGCGGCTCAGCTTGTGCTCAGCTCTTGCTCAGCTCCTCTAGCGTAGATCCACCTTTAGTTGTATACAATTAAAGTCCAGATTATTTCAATTATTTTTCATAGTTTCTACGCATGAAAGGCGGCGCAGTAAACCCAGTTTATTTAATTACTTTGAGTGGTTATCAGGAAGATGCTGCTGCCCATCGCCTGTTCCACTTTCCCTCTGTCGCCTGTTTCGACGTCCACTGCATGATACTCATACGCAGTCACTACACGGCATGGTACGGTTATGATGATACAGTTAAGCCTTAAAAACGCTGTTTTCACTCACAAACACAACACAACGTAAATAATAAACTCCTTCAAAGTTTGCCTTTAAGAGATCGCTGTTTAGCGATAAGGTCACCTAATTGTACACAAATCTTGTTATATATAAAATTCAATTGCTGTCATTTAGTCTCGCCAAAACTCGAAAACGGTTCGAACGATTTTGATAAATTTTTTGTGTGTATTTGAGTGGGCCCCTGGGTGGTTTAAAAACTCAATTGGACCCAGTAGATGGGGCTGTTGTCGGGATCCAGAAATCACCCGTGCAAAGCCGCGCCGGATCGCTAGTATTATATAAATTAACATCATCATTATTATTACAGCGCTTCACAAGTTCACTGCTGAACATAGGCCTCTCTCAAGGTATGCCACAAAGCACGGTCCTGAGCCACCTGCATCCACCAACTTCCTGCATGTCTTACCACTCCATCTAGTGGGGGGTCGCCCTATACTTCACCTACCGGTACGAGGCTGCCACTCGAGAACCTTTTTTCCCCAACGGTTGTCGGTTCGGCCGGCCCACTGTCACTTCAGCTTACTAATTCGTTGGGCTATGTCGGTCTCTTGTTCTCCTGCGAATATCCTCATTTCTAAGTTTATCACGCAGAGAAACCCCCAGCATAGCCGTCTCTATTTAGTTATAATTGTTATATAAATATACATTAGTTAGCTATAAATGATTATGTAATACGTGTGCAGTAAAGAGTACAAACAAATCAAACAAATTGTTTTAGTAGAGACTCACTCCTGTAACAATCGCGCATCTTTTGACTTGCGCCACAATCCTCAGTACGGAGCCTCTAGAGACCAGGCAGGCTAATGGCGCGCGTGTTAGCAAATATTCAGTCACAGATGCGGTCACGGGGTCGCGAGCGACTGCCAGATAATTATTAATTTAATAGCATGAAAAATATTGAACGAATATTTTTTTTTCATAGCAACAACCGAATAATAAAAAAAGGCAAAAATAAAATATCACCGACTTGGCAAAAGCTGAGGCAAATGTTGCCGCACCAATGCTATTACGCCTGAAAATTTACGAGCATACTTATAACGAAACACTGGCCTAAAATAAAAACTGACTGAGCAAACAGAAAAAAATATAAAATAGATAAAAAAAACAAAATAAACATTTGGTAAATCCAATTGCCCTAAGCGCTCATGTTATAGTAAAAATTTTAAAGTAAGAATGTTAATACACACGTTTTCACAAATAATTTTATTACTCTGCCTCCTATTACTTCTAATTTTCCGATAATTTTATGTCAAGCGTCAGTAAGAAAAAATTTTGGAAGATCCAAATCAGGAAAATCCAAAATGTAGAAAAAATTAGTAAAATTATAAAATATTGTTTTAATTTTACTATGTTATTATTATCTACTGAGATTTAAAAAAAATACTATTGTTAATTGAAAAAACATTTCACAGAATTATATCTTACGACCAGCAATCAACCTAACTATTATTTTAATTTTTAGGTATTTGTACTCAGGCATTATCGTAAAAACTAATCTTTTTACCTGAGTCGTTAATAATTTTTTCTCATCAATTTGATTTCGTTTTGAAAAATTTTTTCATCTAGTCATAGCCAGTATTTTAATTTAGCATTCACCCAAGTCCAAGATGTGTAAGTATATTTGGGTTTATAAATCCTATGTATAGGTACCAAGGTACTTTTAGCGAAACAATATATTGTATTTAATGAAAATCTGTGATTATAAAAATAATAATAATATGATACATTGGTCATCTATGTATCAAATTTAGTTTTATTGAAATGTTTGTATTTCTATAACGATCGATATTTTTCATCACGAGCTGCTGTGAACAAACGACACAGTAACCCACTCACGACAGCGGCCGAGCCCTGAGTTAGTAAAAATGTATCTGTATTTAGTAAAAAATATTTTGACAAGACTGCTCAAGACACCTAAAATTTTGGAATTTATCGGCCGGAAAAAAATTATTAAACAAAACATAATTAAACAGCCATTTACCTACACAAAACATGCCGCAGTAGGTACCAACCTACTCCAATCTTTAAGATTTTTGCACATTAACAACGTTTTTTAAATGATATCACTTTAAAGAATATGCGTAATAGTTTAGTTTATTCCTTTTAAATCTAATTAATATAAGACATAGTTAATATTTGAGATAGAAATATGAATATCAACACTTTTCTTTCAAATTAACTTACCCGCCATAAAATCTGTCAAATATTTTACCTTATTCATAAGTGGTGCCACCCTAATGGCAGAAAAAGTTGTGGACGCCCTCATTTAATGCTTTATATTTCTTGATACATCTTTTAAAAACCAACCACCCAAGAAAAAACCATCTTAATTGCACTTTTATAAATTGTATCAATATATAAATCTCTTTGATAAAACTGCAAAAAGAGAAAATTCTTTTCATTTAAAGTACCCAACATGTTCATAAGCTGTTTTTGCAGCTCTGCGTGCAAAGTTACTGATGCATTAAACAAGATTTACATAAAAGTTTATTGAAAAAACATATAGTTCTTTAATGGGTTACAGTTTATGAAAGTCTTTATGCCGTAAATAGTAACAAACTTAGAAATTAAAATTTCAATAACTTTATTTTGATGTTCTCATTTGAATTTGTTTATTTAGTCTGTAAACGTTTTTGAGAATAAATGCAACATGACTATTGAATAAACACTAATAAATATAGGAAAACCCTCACAGAAATGAGAGGAAGCCCGTGCCAAGTGAATTTTTATTTATTTTATTTTTTATTTATTTTTTTAAAAACGTAACCCCTACACTAGGATTTTCTCCTATATCGTGAGGGCAGTTTACAAACATAAATTGCACAAGGACAAACATACAGACCCGGAACAATTATTTGTAGGCCATACAAGTACTTGTTCCGTGCGGGTTTCTAACCCCGGGACCCTCAGCGCAGCCACTCATTGCTAAGCCACTGCGCCACGGAGTCGTATTGGACGTATATAGGCTGTAATTTTTAACTTTAACTTTAAATATAATACCGTGTAGTGGCGGTATAAGAATGTACAACTCGCGGCACGAAAGTCTAGCGCTGACCGTTATTGCGCATAATTGGCCGTATTGCGCATGATTGGCTGTGCGTATCGTTCACACGCGCTCATTTGCTCTCCGGTCGCATTACGTACCCCGTACTGATACGACATTTGCAGCTATCCCATCCACGTCTCGTTCAGCGCTAGAGTTAAGTTCCGCGAGTTGTAGGTACACTACACCACATCGCGTTCCGTGGGTATCATATATGGCGACAGAGGGAAACGAAGCAGGAGATGGGCAGCAGCGTCTTATTCAATAAGGTTATTCTATAGATATAAAAAATACAATAATACAATACAATAGTGTAGTGATGTGTCTTACCTGGATTGAAGAGCTCTTCAATCCAGGTTAGAGCCGTGGTAGCTCAGTGGTTAACGCTCGCTGTAAATATAACAGAACGCGAGTAACCCGGGTTCGATCCCCGCCGGCACCAATGAAATTGTTAATTGCAATTTTAAGTGCTGATTTACTAAGTGCTCGGCGGTGAAGGAAAAAATCGTGAGGAAACCTGCATGTCTGAGGAATAAGAAAAAAAAATATTTCGAAGACATGTGAAGTTCGTCAACACGCATTTGGGCAGCGCGGCGGACACTTCCTTGCCCTAAACCCTCTCAGAAATGAGGGGAGGCCTGAGCCCAGCAGTGGGACGTATATAGGCTGTAACTTTACTTTTACTTTTAGCGGAAGGTTGCAAATTAATTACATTTTTATTATAATGGATTTCCGCAAAGTAACGCCTGATTCTATCAAATAAAGCAAATTTATGTTGCAAAAGTGAACGACATAGTCGAAAAGGGACGTCCTAGGCGAAAGTTTATCGACCAAATTGGCGATATATTGAAAATGGACAAAATTAAGAGGACCCTTAACCGACAAGTATGGTACCTATGCGTAGGTACACGAGTATGGACGTGGAGGAGGCAAGAAAGGTATCAGGATCGTGCCAAATGGAAGTGTGTTATGTTTTGTTTGTGTTGTGTTTTTTTTTTGTTTTTATGTTTGTTACCCTTCTTTGTATAGAAAGAATTTACTTTAAACATCAAAATATTTCGAATAATATCTGGTACGGTTGCAACACGAATGGGTCTCAGGGGAGGATCATTCTCATAAAGAATACCAGCGTAAAATAGATCATGCTGCAGTGTTTGCTATGGTGAATGAAGAGAACATTCCATTGTAAAGTAGAGGCATTCCATTTTGGCCTCAGGGTTTACAACGCATCAGCATTTTGATTCTTACTCCTAGTTGCCATCAGGTAGATTGTGTGCTCGTTTGTTACTCTTAGATATATTACAATAAAATAATTATTATTTTACATAAAAAACATCTATTTAAAAAACATTCATTTATACCTAAACATATCATAAATACAAATCTAATATCACATTTCGTATGAGTACCTATTAAATGCAATTTCTCAATTGGCAACACTCAACAATGCAGTGCGTGCGACGCCTTTGTCTAAAAAAATACACGCATGACAGAACTGAAAGATTGCAATCGGAACAAATATGGCTTCCTTTGCGCGGAAGTTATTAATTTATTTCTCATTTTCTATGCCGCCCTCCTTTCTGTGGCACGTGACGGCATTGTTGTTGCAGATTAATGGGGGTATTGATAGTTTAATCTAGGCTAGCTGCATAATTATTTTAATCTATTATAGAACGATAATTGGTTTTAAATGTGATGTGGATTTTCATGTGGCAATTTTTATGTAAGTAAGGTAAGGGTGACAAACTAACGAAGTCACACCAAATGGTAAGTAAGTGGTAATGCAATTGACCTTTCTGTGTTCTGTGCTGTTAGCCCATGGACACCTTCATATATATCCTCTATTTAGATGTCTTGCCACTTTTGAGGACTAATGGTGGCTGTACACGCTCGTCGAGACACCACGAGACAGGCCGAGTACGAGTGTGTACATGGTGCTCTCGTCGCGTCGCGTCGCGTTTCGTAAGTCTCGCGATGAAAACGAGAGCCTACTATATTGTAATCACCGTACCGTCAGTTACGGTAAATAAAAACCATCCACCATCTTCTTCTTCGCCGTGGCTTATTTTATTTTTATGGTAAATGTGTAAAAAATTATAATAACTAAAGCACAAAGGCAATACGCATCAACAGTTTCATCTAGGTCCATCTCAGCGGGCATACGGAGTTCACATGATACAACGAGTGTATACATGGTGTGTTCTCGTGTCGAGCCTCAACACGACGAGAGGCACGCGAGGCGACGAGACGAGCGTGTACAGTCGGCATAATTTGGAATGCCTCGTAACCAGCTCTCTACCAAAGAGTCTCGGGTTCTAGTCACTCACCATACGAAACACAGCACCATTATGTTGCTATCATACGTGTACGTGTATCATCGTGAAAAAAAACTAACGTGAATATAGCGAACATTGGTGATTTAAAATAATGAAATCCGAAATGATAACGGCCGATTATGTTACGTAGGTACTTATTTGTGTTTAAATTTGGTGTCCATGGGCTATTGTAGCTACTTACCGTCAGGAATATAGTTATCCACTTGGTACCACCGAAAATCTGTATCACCAAAGGTGGCGATTAAGACAAACCTTCTCAGCAACAGAGAGGCCTATTTCCAGCAATGGCCTTTACATGCTAGAACTACGAAGACTCAGAAGAAGATAAGGAGCACACACAAGATGGTGTTTTTTATAGGATAGGGTGACAAACGAGCACACAGTTCACGAGATGGTAAGTGGTTGCTGCGGCCCATAGACATCTACATCTATCCTCGATTGCGAATCGAGATACAGATGCGTTGTCACCCGTGAGGACTAATATGGAATGCCTCGTTTCCAGTAAAAAAGGTCTCCGGTTCTCTACACTCATCATACGAAACACGGCAGCGTTATGCTACTATTTCACGCTGGTATTCCGTGAGAGCGTAGTCCCTCCCTAATCAATTCGACCCATTCGTGCTACAACTATACAACTAATATAACTGCAGCTTGGCTCTATCATGTTTAAAGTAAGCACCAAGCAAGAGTCTGTAATCAAAAATGAGAAAAGTTAATTATCACAGAATTAATACGTTGTAGAGCCACTCTGCGGCTTTATTATGGTTGTAGCACGAATGGGTCAGCTCGACCGGAGAAGGACCACGCTCTCACAGAATACCAGCTTAAAATAGCAGCTTAATACTGCTGTGTTTCGTATGGTGAGTGTAGAGAACCGGAGACCCGTTTTACTGGAATCGAGGCATTCCATCTTAATCCTCAGAGGTGACAACGCATCTGCGTTTTGATTCTTAATCGAGGATAAATGTAGATATCTATGGGACACAGCATCCACTTACCTACACAGCACCACACCAGGTGGACTGTGTGCTCGTTTGACACCCTTATTCTATAAAAAAAAAACATAATATACCCAGACCGGTGAGGGAAAGCAGAGTTTAAAGAGCGAGACGACTGGTGTTCAATCGCCAACCTACTGAGCGTAGCGATTATGGCTAATCCTCCCTACGGTGGGAAGGCCTAAGCCCAGCAGTGGACTTTATCGGACTGGTGATGATGAAGAAGAAACAAGTTATTTGTTTTTAATAAAGGAATTAAACTACCTTTAACTATTTGACATTTTTATTACCTACTTAGTAAATATATTTCAAAAGATTATGCGCATTGCATAAATGAAAGCACAAACAAAAAGTAGCATCTGTGACATTGAAAACGTATAAAAACTATAAATTCACATTAGCAAGCTATTCTGCTACCGCACGACAAAAACAAAAGAAAACGACTCGGCTAAAAGCACCCACGCGAAATAACACCAAGCGCTGGCAACACCATAAATTCACCCGCAATTACATATAACCCGACAGATTGAAAAACCCCATTTTCAAAAGGCGACTTTCATAAAAGACTACAGACGGAATTCGGTCGGGTAAACAAGAGAGCGTAAAATCGATAGTTGAAGTACGAGCGAGAGGTAACAATTTACCACAGCATTCTTAAGTGGGAAAGAGAGGGATGGATTATAGGAGGGTACAAAGGCGTGGCGACACTCCCGCCTAGCAAGCAAAAATTCAATTTGAGATGTAGCATCGGTTCACGAGTGCTTGAGAAAGAGGCCGATATATATTTGTTGATACGTTTGGAACACGAGTATTTTAGTAGATCTAGTTTAAGACCTAGACAGATTGTAAATAATGTATGATATGGTATGCTTAAGGAATGTTTTCGGGTTTTATCTGAAAAGGCAAGTCTTCTGATAGGTGTAATTCGCAGCTATTATCCAGGTATATTAAAATTCTCATAAATTTTTATAAAGAGTGAAAAACATTGATCTGTTGTTTTCTCATCTTTCACAATTTTACAAAATCTATCGTGCAAATGTTTTTACCCAACTTCACAAAAAAGGAGGATTTTTTAAATTGACTGCATATTTCATGCGATATCTTCAACATTATTGTCAACCGATATTAATAAAAGAATAGAAGCTACAGCCTATATAGGTACGTCCCACTGCTGGGCACGAGCCTCCTCTCATTTTCTAGAGGGTTTTACGACAAGGAAATGTCAGCCGCACTAGCGCAATGCGTGTTGGCAAACTTCACTTGTCTTGGAATATATCTTTTTCATTTCTCAGACATGCAGGTTTCCTCACGATGTTTTCCTTCACCGCCGAGCAAATGGTAATGGCACTTGAAATTGCTATTACGAGTATCTAATATAATAGGGATTAAACCCAGATTGCTTGCATCCATTTCTAATTTCAATAAACATACCCCTAAAGAAAAAATAATGTGCACGACTAAGGACTGAAACCTATGATGATGCTGTAACATCTATCCTCAATTACGAATCAGAATGCAGATTCGTCGTTTCCAGTAAAAAGGGTCACCAGTTCTCTACACACACCATACGAAAAACAGCAGCATTAAGCTGTTATTTTACGCTGGTATTTTGTGAGAGCGTGATCCTGCCCCGGTCGAGCCGACCCTTTCGTGCCGCAACTAATATAGCTGCAACGTGGCTCTACCACGTACGTATCATTGCGGTTTGTTTACAAGTTTTGATACTGCTAGGTTCATTCAAAAGGTTCTAAAATATGAACTTAAAAAAAGTTAAAACTAAAATTTCAACCGTTTGTTTGACCGATGACTAGAAGTAATAAAACTAAACGGAGAATAAAACTAAACGGCTTCTCAAAAAATACAAAATTGACGTGCACAAAGTTCAATAAACTTTATTAAGGTAAGTTTGTATTAGAAAGGGTTATTATCTAATATTAAGGAATTTACGAATGATAATAGCTCCCAGGGGTTCGCATCAGATGAAATGCATTTTCTGAATAACATTCAGGCCGTAAGTTAAACGACGCCCTTTAGTAAAAATGCTATGCAGTTAACTGTAAGACCTAGTAACTCTTTCCCTGCCCCATTAATGATATCGTAGATTTCAATTGTTTAACTAACAGGTTTCGCGAACAGGGAACCTGTTCTTGAACAGGGAAGCTGGTTTGCTGCGTCTTACCAGGTTGTCCCTCCATCTAGTAGGGGGACGCCCAACACCATATTCAGCAGTGTACTTCTGAAAGGCTGTGATGGTGATGATGAAGATGATGGGGAGCCGTGGTTGCTCAAGGGATAAGTGCTCACCTTTAATCTCATAGTGTACGAGCAACATGCGTTGAATCTCGGAATGAAATTGTTAATTGCAATGTAAAAAAAATTGTATGTAACCTCAACGTGCTCGCCAGTGAACAAAAATATTTTTTTATAGGATAGGGTGACAAACGAGCACACAGTCCACCTGATGGTAAGTGGATGCTGTGGCCCATAGACATCTACATCTATCCTCGATTAAAAATCAAAATGCAGATGCGTTGTCAGCCCTGAGAATTAAGATGGAATGCCTCGATCCCAGTAAAAAACATCTCTGGTTCTCTACACTCACCATACGAATACAGCAGCATTACGCTGGTATTCTGTAAGAACGTGGTCCTTCCCTGGTCGAGCCGACCCATTCGTGCTACAACCATAATATCGCTGGTCAGTGTGGCTCTACCATCTTAATATCTACATCTTGGTGTGTACGTTTTACTGTATCTAAAATTATATGTGATAGAATATTTGCAAAAAAAATTTTAGTAATGTATTTATGAATTTGAAAATACACCATAACAAAACATAGCATCATTTTCGAAATAATGCATGATTCCTGTCATTTAAAAATCTCTGTTGTGAGTTTAGTAGATATAGATCTATTATTTATAGACAATATTTTTCTGCTATAAATCCACTAGTGTTATATTTGTCATGCTTGATAGGAGTGCGGAGTATTATAAACACCACGGTGAAAAAGTATACGCAAATCAACCCACGCAATGTACTTATATCTCAATATTTTTTGTTGTAAAATAATCTCAACTCTGGGAGGGTGAGAGGGTGGTGGCCGTGTAGTCGTGGCGTAATAAAATCCTCTCATAGAAATAAACTACGACTGTAGACATTACTTGTAACAACTGCGCTTTTTCTGGAGTTTATATGACAATAAATATGCTTGACAAGTATACCTTGAAGTGCCGGTAATATGGTCACATATTTATAACTCAAAAACTACATCCGTGTTTGCATAGATGGCTCTGTTATACGATAGCTATTCATCAGTCAATCAAATGATAAAGGGTCAAAAAAGCGCTGCGTTATCCACGCCATTTTGACAGTTGACATTATAGTAAATATTTTAGTCGATTTAATAGTACTGTGTAGTGTAATTAGATTTTTTTTAAAGTTTTTTTCGAAGTGTTCCTAATTATTGCAAAAGCTGGTTTGCTATTATTTTGTTAATATATTGATTATATTATACGACGTCGTGTTTTTGTCTTTTTCCTTTTTTCTAGTTTTGGTTTTATACGGCGACAAAGCAAGTGACCATATTATCCTCACGTACCTTACTCCATATCGTCCCGTGGGTGTCGTAAGAGGCGACAGAGGGAGACGGACAGGAGATGGGAAGCAGCATCCACCGGATAACAACTTGAAATAATAAAAAAACTGCGGTTGTCAACCGGCCCGCCAAGTGTGGCGACTTTGGCAAAATATCCTCTATGAGGAAATCTATGGGGGAGGCAATGTATGAACTTTTATAGGCTGTATGGATACTTACCAAGTTCACGTTTGACGATAATACCTACTATAAAAAAAAGTTGTTAGTAAGTAATGAATTAATTTAATTTTTATTGAGATTTTTTTCCTGGTTGGTTTAATATAGTACGCGAGTATAATATGGTCATTCGGTTAATATGATCACTTTCTTACTCAAAAACTACAGCCTTTGTGATATGATAGATCTTCATCAGTAAATCAAATATTATAGGGTCAGAAGGGCGCTGTTTTATCGACGCCATTTTGATAGCTAAAATTACGAGTATAGTAAATATATTAGTTGATTATAGTATTGTGTAGTGCAGTTAGTTTTTTTAAGTTGATTTTTCCGAGTGTTCCTTTGCCAAAGCTTGTTTGCTATTTTTTTTTCTTAATATATACACCTATTAGCTATAATAGTATACGACTTTGTGATTTTATCTTTGTCCTCTTACTAGTTTTTTTTTATAGGGCGGCAAAGCTTAATGTGACTACTACTCTATACTATTACCCTTATGTACCTTATACAAATTATTGTTAAACAGCATCATAGAAGTTTAACGTTTATGATATTTTAAAAAAACGAACGCGCGACAATAACCCGCCCGCGAACCGAATTTACGTAATAACATTATTTAATCTGTGACCGAATTTAATCATTTCCTCTACGTGACTTATAAAATGCAAGTCGCAGAGTTAATTTGTTCCGTTTCGCACCCGTGAATGACGTACGTGCAGCTACGAATGGAGCCCGACGTTTGTGTTGCCATAGGAAGAAGAAGTTTTTAATTGTTATTCGCGATCTGTGGGTTATAAATTAGATTTTAAGAATGCATTGAGGTACAGATCTAAAAAAACATAGCGTTAGAAAATATTTCTTCATGTCAAGTGAAATCGAAGAAATTATTAGTTACTTACTAAAATTAAATGAAAGAAGAAATAATAAAAGAAAAATATATTTCATATTTCAAAAATATATCATATAGGTAATATTGGTAAGCGTAGATTTGATCTCTCCTGTAGTAAAATACGAAAATGATGTGTCAGCACTAGAAGCCCAAAAATATGTATATATATATATATATATATATATATATATATATATATATATGTGGTTTTATTATACCAGCATTGGCCGAAGAGTAAGAGGATTATCAAAGACCCCGCATTACAGATACTCGTGTGAGTTAGAGGAAATAAAAACACACACAATTTGCAAATTAATTTTTTTTTCATTAATATTATTTTTTAAATGCGTTTTTTTGAAAAAATATTATTACTATACGTTTGGATACTGATTCTGATAACACACTTAACGGGAACCACAGGGTTATTGCTACATGTTGTATAGGTATATATATGTGCGTGTGTGTATATGTATAATTTTTAATGTATTTTGATTGCTATCTATTTTGTTGTCCATATAATACATAAATAAATAAATTTCGCCACGTAAGCACAACGTCATATTGTACATAATTTTTACTTATTTTCCAACGTTGTTTTTCAATGTGGCACATTTAAATAGTAATGTTATAAATCCGTACGGGTACCTACTCCAGCAGGATACCAGCCTTCTGTAATAAAATAAAGGAACAGTCCTTAAACTGAATTTGAGCACAGGCCTCTTGTCAATTTTAAGGGGGTAGAACGCAATTCCGAAGAGCAATGTACTCTCACGGCTCTCAAAGTAAAATATTTGAAAAACAATTTCTTCATACTTTTATTAACTTCTTGTGCAATGTTTTTAAACAAAACTCCACGTTTGGATCAGTCGCATAGCAAAGGGGAAGGGAGCTGTCCGAGCGGCATCTTGCATAAAAACTCAAATATTGAATAACTCTTACTTTTGTTTACAATATAACAAATATTGCAGCAATAACTTGAACATGAAACTTTTCAAAAAGTAAAAGTTGGCTTGAGAAACAAATACGGTACATTAAGGTAATATGGTCACGCTTTTACTAAATGAAAATAAGGATTAATGTGTCTTAACTTTTATAAGGTACGTGAGGGTAATAAAACCAAAACTAGGAGGAGGACATAGACAAAAACACAAAGTTATATACTATAGCTAATACATTAAGAACAAAAATAGCAAACAAGCTCTGGCAATAATTAGGAAAACTTCGAAAATGTACTTAAAAAAAATTAACTACACTACACCATAGTAAAATCGACGAAAACATTTACTACAATGTCAACTTTCAAAATGGCATCGATAAAGCATCGGCCCTTTCGACTTAATATTTGGTTCATTTATTTATATATTACACCAACCAAATCAATCAAATCATTGAGTTTTGTATAACTCAATGATTTGGTTAACCAATGAAGAGCTATCGTATCACAAAGCCAATCTGTGCGAATAAGGCTGTAGTTGTTGAGTTATAAGAAAGTGACCATACGAACCAGATGACCATGTTACGTACCTACTGTAATTATTAGAGAAAAAAAAATATACAAAGTTGTCTTTATATTGTCATTATGTTCAGAGTTACGTTAAAATTTTCTAGTATCCAGCACATCAGGAAGTAAGCTTAAAATCAATTACTTAATTCGTCCCGAACACATTGGAAACGTGGTAAAAAATAAGCCTATACCGCTCGATCCAGTCGACCCAAGCGTCGCAGGCACGTCACACAGCGACACTACACCCACACTAAATGGGACAAACACTAATAGGACAACGAATGGGACGCGTCGCACCCGCAGACGGGCACGACGCGTTCCAGCTCACACCGCGTACACACCGTACACCCGCGTTCCTGGACGGTTCTCACCGCCCAGACCACCGACCGACACGAGCTGAGCAGTCAGAGACGGGGGTCCGCACACCCCCCTTCGGACTGCGGTTAAATAGCTCAAAGAAAAACGCCTAAAAGGCGACATGATGATTGGTAACAATATCCAAATCATAAACCATCTCATCATCATTTTCACCTCATTGGCCTTTCCCTTTTTAATTAGCTCGCGGCCCTGCAGGGCGCGAGCCCTGAGACAAGATGAAGCTGTAAGAGTCGCATAGACTAACAGCACTAACATCAAGATAATAGAGGTAAAAAATAAAATAATTTTGCACAAATACTTCTGAAGTCAGAGCTAAGACGTAGGGTATCGAAGAATTTCAAAAGCTATTGTGTGGAATTTTTTTATTCCTTTTTGGTTTATTAACATTTTTTTTATTTAATACTTTACCTTTTTAAGTGGACAGAGGAATAACAAAAGTTAAGTTAGTTAAATAATTTTGCACAAATGCTTTTGAGGTCAGAGCTAATACATAGTAACAACAGAACACAGACTCCTTATGGTGGGAGAATTTTCTCTTAAGGCGAAATAGCATCGTGGACACGAGTGAGGAGCGGCAATATGCTCCTGTTTGGCCGGCCCGAGCGCAATAAGGTATTGCACCTATTTTCAAAAATTGTTTTAAATGAATCCTAGAGTGATAATGAACCACTATAATTTTTATATAATTTTTTTTAAAACCGAATAGTGCCATAAAAATTACTTTTAATCTATCGTTTTAAATTTTCGCGTGAAAACGCTAGCCGCCATGCTGTTCAACACGTGACGTCACTGTCGTCGATTTTGCAAAGGGATAAGGATACATTTTAATGTTTAATATTGAGTTATCATCTAAATCATTGTTGTGTTGTGCCTGAATGCAAAAATACCAGCATAAGAACGCCGGGAAAGAAATACTTGGTTAAAACTGGCAAGTACCTAGATACCCGAATACATTGTCTACAAAAACCAGACTATTCCTCTGTGAAGATCATTTTGATGTATGTATGACTTATATTTATCCAACTATAGTTTAATACAAAACAAAACATCATGAGGTGAAGGGTATCGCAAATCAAATTTTGTAATACATTACGTTAACTTAGATGTAATAACTAATGATTGCTAATGATTGTAATTATAGATTAACTAAACTATGCTTTATCAAAATACACTCTGACATAGTATTTTTTTTGTATAAACAAAAGTTGGTAATAGGTACTTACATGTCTTACCAGGTCGTCTTACTCAGGACCGTGCTTTGTGGCATACCTGGGGGAGGCCTATGTTCAGCAGTGGACTCGTGAAGCGCTGTGATGATGATGAGGTACTTACATTGATGTGTTAACATTCCTTAAATCAGCAGAACAAAAATTGGGATTGCATGCAAAAAATTTGCCACGTGATAGGTAGGTAGGTAATTCGCAACAATTTAACTCGAATTTAAAATAAATGAGAAGCTCATTTTTAATAAATTAATTGAGAAGCCGGTTTTATGGCTGGAGATAAACGCGACGATAAATATATATAATAGACTTTTTTTTTAATGAAAGAGTATGCATTATTAAAGAACGAAATATATTATGATATCTACCGTTTTTAACAGTATTTTTCAAGTTGGCAACCCTAGTTACAAACGTATAAAAATACAGTATGTTGTTTTATTCATTTTCAATTTTTTTTTTTCAATTAAATACTAAGATTATATTTCTAATAAGACTTATTGATATTCTATTAATAAGATAATTTCCAAAATAAGCGAGGAGTTAAGGCAGCATTTTGGTATTTTTAACTTTAACGGCTCCGGTTGGTAGCTAGCACCAGCTTGTTACGCCACTGGTTTGGATGTAATTAGAGCCCAATATATATTTTATGTGTGTAGGTACTACGTAAGTTGTAGGTATGTACGTGAATTTCCACAAGGTAGTCGTGCGAGGAAGAAAACTTATAAAACAATGCATAATGTTGGACCGCAAGGCATCCAAATGGTGTGGACAGTAGATATAAAGAATTTTAACTCGATGCGTGATGCAGAAATTTGGCGAATGGAATTAATCCTAACAATTCCGAACTCCAAACCTCCCCAAAAAAGTAAAAGATATAAATGCAAAAAGATGCAACATCTCTTCAACGCCAGTGAATCAAGCCGATCAGAAAGAACTCGGTCGTCAACAATTCGCTGAACGCGCTCAAGTGGAGGAAGTAGACACAGAGGTACCCTAGCCCAGGAATGATAACAGTATTCCGTAATAAATGAGGCCAAAGTTGCGTTGAAGACTTTAATATTATTAATTCCAAAATAGCCTAGTTAACACAGTTCAACCTATGATAAGATTAGAGTAAGGGTTTCCGTAATTACCATTCTTGGTAGACAGATTGGCGAAAGCAGGACCCATAGTTAACGCTTAGGTACTACGTTGTTGACGCTACTAAACGTCTAGAGGTTTACGTCAGACAGTTTATAAGGTTTTTTTTTCATCAGAGCTTACTTTGAAAAACGAAATTAATTTAATGTGAAATGGAATAAAGGCCCGATAAAAAAGCTTCACATCAAAAATAGACCAGAGAGAATTTAAAAAATATAAATAGGCAGATGTTCGTGTACATGGGGCCGGACGGTATCTGTTCCACTAGGTAATAACAATAAACGTTATAAACATCGGTACGCCCTTAAGCTCCCTGAGGGTTCTGAATGACGCCCCGCAACGCCCTTTGGTCGGGAAAAAAATGTTTTCGTCACCCGTCCCATTTGGGATAATAACAGTAATTATATTAGTTCGGCAGCTTCCACAGATTATATACGAATTTGTGTAATTATATTTCATATAAATCGTATTGGGTTTTGAAATATATTAAAAAAATGTAAAATTATATACATTTATATTGTCGGAAAGGGGCAACGTAAGAGATTTAAAAAAAAAACCATATCATACCGTAGGTATCATAATAGACGACCGAGCACGCATTTTCCTGATTAAAAACTCAAAGTAATAAAAAAATGTGGTTGCAAACCCATCTGGCAAGCGTGGCAACTGGCAACTACTACAAATATCCCATCGTACAGCCTTTTACCTCAGCCTAAGGTATTCTAATGTCTAAAAGGGGATATTATATGGAAAAGGCCTTTGTTCAGCTGTGGACTTTGATAGGCTTTAACGATGATGACATAGTTAAAAATTTAAAAAGCGTAACATACATACATCAGTAAACTGAAGTGGCAAATGTGACCAGCATTCAATTGGGATAAAAAGGTTCCCAAGGCAGCCTAGAACTATACTGAATGATTTTTTTACCAACTGGAAAAAAGGGTGTAACGTGTGAACGGAGTAGAAGCCTATGGCACTGATATTTTACAAAAGATAAAAAGAAAAATTTTGAATTAAATAAATAAATCAATTAAAATCTATCGAAATTCAAATCATATCCATCCTACTTTACGAACGGCAATAAAACAATACATTTAGTAGGCATCTTTGACCTTGTCACTTCGCAGGGTCACAGGCTAGGGTGGATATGATTTGAATTTCGATAAATTTTAATTAATTTATTTATTTAATACAACATTTTTGTTTTTATTTTATTTATTTTTTTGTAAAATATCGGAACCAGGCGTCTACTGCATTCATTTACACCCTAATTTTTCCAGACGGTAAAAGAGGTCAGCCAGTATACAAGAATAATTATTGAGTCATTAAAGGTTTACTATGCATATGGACCACAGCAACCACTTACCATCCAGCTGTGATTATGTGCTGGTGCACGTTTGTGACCATTACGTCTATATATCCTATACAAAAACAATGTGGATTAGCATTTTTATGAAAGGGCAACCACTTAGGTACCATCTGTACGCTTGTGGAACTCCTTGGTTTTATATATTCAACGTGGCCTGTGCCTTGTTTATTTAAAAAATCATCTCAAGGCTTATTTCTTGGAACTCTAATATTTCCCACCATATAATGATTTCTCATATTTATGCAAACAGTACACATGGAATAAAACTAATTTTACAGATTCTATGGCGTTTAATTTTAACTTTTTTATTTCCCTACGTTTCGGGGCCAGCGCTCAAAGTCAAGAAGGAGACTGAGGTGTTTCGCGTTCCGATATCGTAATTAACGAAGGCTTCAACTATTAAATATAAATTTTTGGTCCGTACGCAGAACGAACTTAGAGTAACTTGAAGTCTTGCTGTAGTATGCTTGGGTTTGAATTTAATTTTATTAAGTGGGATCCCAAGCTGATGGCAGCACCCATCCATCTTCTTATTGAAATTTGGACGTTTGTTTTTAATTTCAATAGCCTCGCGAATCATCCCTGGTAGGATCGGTGTTCTTTTGCGAGGATTTGTGGTTTATCAACATCCCCTCCCCCCCCCGTCGTACCATGGATGTTGAAAAGTTCGCGAAACGCCGTCAATTAAAAAAGTTAAAAACAAACGCGATAAAATTCATAAAATTGGTTTTACTCCATTACCCATCATAATTCGAGTACTTAATTGTATCTATATTATCTATATATCATTCCTATCACAGTCATCATCTTGTTTTAATTTTCCTTTGACTTTATTATCTAATTTATGTACCTACACCTTCTCTATTCGTTGTTAAGTTAGCGTTGTCGTAAGCTAAAGTTCATTGCGTAAAAAGTTGTCTGGAAAAAAGCCCTTCCAGAGCGAAAGACTATTTTATTTATACTAATTTATTTCATTAGATTTTGATTTTAATGTGTATTGATGTACAATAAAGAATACAAATTGATTGATTGATTGATTAATGTCTACCTTAGAGTTTATGTTCGTGCACGTTTGGTTTTTATATACATATAGGTAACTATTATGAATCAGTATTTTTAAGAGACACTTGCAGTAGCGTCCGAGATGGGTATAATAAATACTAAAGCAATGTTATTCAAAGCAATATATCACTGTCATGTTATAAAAGCAATTTGTTTAAATATAATTAATGTAAGAGATCTTCAATACGCCAATGAAGCATCTTCCGTTCGCTACTGCGATCTGTCACGAACAGAAGATATAGTAAGGTAAGGCTCGTCAGGCAAACAAAGAAGCAAGTTCTCACCGTGCCTGTGAAATTTAACGCGTATAATTTTTTTTAAAGATTAAGGGTGGCATACGAGCACACAGTCCACCTGATGGTAAGTGGATGCTGTGGCCTATAGCCATCTACATTTACCCTCGATTAAGAATCAAAACGCAGATGCGTTGTCACCCCTGAGGAATAAGATGAAATGCTTCGTTTCCAATAAACTGGGTCTCCGGATCTCTACACTCACTATACGAAACACAGTAGCGTACATTTACATTTAATCTCGATTAACAATTAAAATGCAGATGCCTTGTCACCCCTGAGTACCTACTAAGATGTCATGTTTCAAGTAAATAGGTTCCAGTTCATTACAATCACCATGCGAAACACAGCAGCATTAAGCTGCTATTTTTCGCTGGTATTCTGTGAGAGCATGGTCCTTCGCCGGTCGAGCCGACCCGTTCATGATACAACCATAATATAGCTGTAGCGTGGCCCCACCACATAAAAATGTAGTCATGTAGCATAAAAAACTAATATATTTAAAATTATTATACATATAGTCAAAATACGTTTTCGTCACTTCGACATGAAGCGATAGGTAGCAGTTTAGGTACTTTCAACTTGTCAAGGTAACGCCGTCAAGACACACTACCCGCTCCAATTAAATTCGGTATTATTTTTAAAGGGGAAACACTAATGAATAAAGGTGATGCTTTCCTTTGGGTTTTGCAATACGTATTATCATAAAAAGTCCAAAGATTTTTGAAGTAAAACTTTTTTACGCACGCTTGACTTGGGGAGTAAGCTGGCGAACCGTGACGAAAGCGTTACAAAAAGTGTGATCGGGCGAGGCGAACGGGAGTTGACGGGAGTTGAGTTGGGGGGTATAAGCAGGAGAGAGCAGTGCGCGCGCACATTTTCTTTCTCTCTTTCTCTCATGTTTCATATCAAATATATATATATATATATATATGTATATATATATATATATATATATATATATATGTATATATATGTATATATAAATATAATAAAATGTGTGTGTGTGTGTGTGTGTGTGTGTGTACACAGTTGGAGCTAAAAAGTCATCTTCAGTCGTGTGGTTAGAAGCACACTCGTTTTTTTTTGTATTTTAACTTTAACAACAATTAACATATAAGTTGAACGCCTATAATTTACTAATCTTAGATAATCCAGGTGTAAGTTAGTTAACTTTTGTTAACGTCTAAGCAAGTTAATCCCGTCCCATAGATTCAGATAATGTAATTTAATTGTTCGCGTTCGCTAAAGGCTTATTACGAAGTATCTAACAGTGATATCTCGATTTGACTTAAACTTATAGGTAATCCCTAGAATTCTTCTTTAATTGTTTCCCAAGCCTAACTTAGGTAAATATTCATTGAAATAATTGTTAATACATTCGATGGCTGATAACATTGTTGCACTTCGCGGCAAAGGATTGAGTTCAAGAATTTTGTGGACTAAATTTTGTTTTTTTTTACGTAGTAGATATATAACGTTAAACATAGTAGAGCCTTACTGCAGCTATATTAGAAGTATAATTGTGCAGCTATATTAGTGTACCTATGTTGTATAGTTGTATGGGTCGGTTCGACTGGGGAAGGACGCTCTCACAGATGGCGGGCCTATAAGGTCCTACTAAATAGGGGTTTCGAATACTGTATACTAAAATAATATATGACGCGAAACTTCTATATTTTAATCCTAGCAAAAACATAAATATGTAAACGGGGCCAATGTCGGTACAAACGACGTTCAGGATTGTGCAAAAGATAATTAAATCATATGATTTATGGGAATGCTCAATATTCATGGTCTCCCTCGTCCACATCTGGGCACAAATCTTTTGGACATGTATTAGAGAAAGAGTTAGTTGCACTGACTACGCAATTTTTTTAAATTCCATCACTATTTCGATGGGTGGTTGATGTGAGTGACTCGAAATTTAGTTAATTCAATCAAAAATTATGTCCGAGAAGTTTAAATTTGGAATCACAATCAATGTCCTTTAATATTCACCTTGGGCCACATTGTCGGTTTAACCTCACGAAAAGACATTTACACACAACCTCACGGCTTTGTATAAACAAATCTAATATTGTACAGAAGTAACACGGTAGCACTAACAAAAGAATACCTACTGACTCAGCACATCAGCTACCAGACATGTCCAATTAAAAAAAAGCGTGAAGAAGCCACAAGACCGTCCGTAAATACAATGGGAGTCTAAGGTTACAAACAAATACGAACAGACTTACTTGCTTATAGCCGATAGTCGTAGACGATGGAAGTTCGAAATTCAAAATTGTTTTTTTTTCAAGATTTAATAGCTAAGACAACGTAAAACAGACTAAACAGATAAATTAAACAAAAAAATATACTATTTAAATTATTCTTGAAAACTTTTCGAAGAAATCACGCGGTTCTTAAAATTTTTAAAATAAAGTAAAAAGTAATTAAAACTTTACGAATTGCTTCGGCAGAACACAGGCTTTTTAGGTTTGTTTTTTCGAGGGTTATGGAATAAGAAATCATTTAAGATGCTGTTTGGATTCAGATTGGTGGACTAAACATTTTTTACTGTGTATCATATATCAACGTGGCTCCTTAACGCAGTAGTAAGTGTTTTATCTAGGCGCGTCACTAATGTATGTTCATAAAAACAGAAGTAGTTATAGTAAGAAAATTGATATACACTCTGTAAACACTAGGAACAAACACAAGCTAGTGATACCAGTTTATAGACTCCACAGAGTCAGTAATTCATTCTTGGGGCAATAAATACGCTATTATACAACAAAGTTCCAGAAAATATACAAGGTGTCTCTATTGGTAATAGATTTTATATATTACCAATAGAGACATCGATGATATTAGTTTAAATATGTTCTACTGTTCTACGTAATTAACTTAGTGGTATGAAAATATTAATGGTCAAGTTACAAACATATCAATATTTATCGAACTCAGTAGTGAAAACATGGCTTTGTCTATCATTATCGGATTTCGTAATCGTTTTTGTATTTTGATATGGCGCCGCTGTTTCACATCGTTAGTAACATAACAACTACAATGTACATATAAACAAAGTTACCCGGCGTTGCGTTAACATCGAATTATTTTTTTAAATATTGTTAAAGCAATCAAAAAGTCGTTAATATCGCGTTAAAGAGGAATCACCAATGACCGTGTGAGAGGTGAGTAGTATTGACCGTAACAGTTCAGACTTGTAAACTGAGACGTGTTGTTTTTTTATAGAATAAGGGTGACAAACGAGCACACAGTCCACCTGATGGTAAGTGGACGCTGTGGCCCATAGACATCTACATCTATCCTCGATTAAGAATCAAAACACAGATGCGTTATCACCCCCGATTAAGGTAGAAGGCCTCGTTTCCAGTAGAAAAGGGTCTCCGGATCTCTACCAAAGATTTAAATAGTTAGATGCGCCCTTACCATAGTATGACAACTTCGAAATGTTTCCATTCTCAAATGAGTGAGCTCACTCATTCGCAATCAGTGCTCATTTGTGCGACAGAGAAAGTAGTATACTTAATTTCTGTAAGATAATAAGAGATGACACTATTGCATTAGTGTGCGCGCGTCAGCGTCTTGCAAACGAACACATCCAATAATAATGCCACAGTTTTCAAGGTGAAGGCGCATCTAACTATTTAAATCTTTGATCTCTACACCCACCCTACGAAACACAGCAGCGTTACGCTGCTATTTTACGCTAGTATTCTGTGAGAGCGTGGTCCTGCCCCGGTCGAGCCGACACATTTATGCTACAACTATAATATAGTTGCAGCGTTGCTCTGCCACGTAAAATATTTATATCATAGGTATTACCACTAACTTATTTAGGTAAATAATTTAAATATTAATAAATATATCTTTCACATTTTTAAACCTACTATATATTCGGTATAAGCTTTTTCTAGAAAGCGATAAATAGCGTGCGTTACCTTAAAGACATAATAATATAACGCCTTAATAAAAACTAAATAATATTTCTACTCGTAGTTTTCAATTATTCTGCGGTTATCAGATACAATTCAGTTATTGATTGCGCATGAGGTCGCTAATGAGCTGTACGTTCCGTCACTAACGCCACGGACTTGACGCCATTAGTGATACCGCCAGTAAATAATGTCTAACCGCCGAATGAATGGGTGCCACAGATTACCTCCTAAGGAGGTAATCTGTGATGGGTGCGTTTGGCAGAAAAAAGCGCTAGCAAGCGCTCACAAGCGCTAAAATAGTTTTCCGCCAGGACACGATTGCTACTTCATTAGCGCTGACATAATCCGCCATTTTGCTTATTTAATTTGTTTGTTTTGAAGTAGAGTTTAAAAGTTGTTTTGTGCAATATTAGTTTTAAGTAATATAAAGACATGAATAAACATATACATGTTATTGAAAATTCATGATTGGTAAGTTTTTAATATGAATACTTTAGCAACATATATTTAAATTAGGTTAGGTTCCCTGGTTAAAACTAACATCATGTCCTAGAGGAAAATAGCTACTTACGATTTGACAGCACTTACCTACAGCTAACGATCGCCATTTTGCTTACAAGCGCTTGCTAGCGCTTTTTTCTGCCAAACGCACCCATTAATCCTTATTTTCATTTAGTAAAAGCATTAAAATTGCTACTTACAAGATTAGTTTAACGTTTGTTTCCCGATAACTCACTACGAAAATCCGTATATAAACTTGTCCGAAATAATCTAAATTCTCACAAAATTACTTATAATCTGGCAATAGAACTGTATTACGGGTGTTATTTCCAACTTAGCCGCGAATCTGGAATGGTTTTATCGGATAATTACTAAAAAATAAAACCGATAAGCGATACGGTATTTGGAAATGTCTAGAGATGTTATCGGTGACACGAACCGATATCAATTATTGATGAGCAAGTTTTATCTAAATACAAAAAATTGAACAAATATGGCTAGATAATATTGTTCACGTTGTTAATGAGGGTTAATTATACCTATACAGTTCATTAGATGTCGCTACTTGGAAGGTTAACTTATTAAAAGTAACAATAACTTTTTTTATAGAATAGGGTGACAAAAGGGCGCACAGTCCAAGGTAAGAGGTTGCTGTAGCCCATAGAGATCTACATTTATCCTCAAGTACGAATAAAAATGCAGATGCATTGTCACCCCTGACGACTAAGATGGAATGCCTCGTTTCCAGTAAAAAGGGTTTCCGATTCTCTACACTCACCATACGAAATAAAGCAGCGTTAAGTTGCTATTTTACGCTGGTATTTTGTGAGGGCGTGGTCCTACCTCGGTCGTGCCGACCCACTCGTGCTATAACTATAATATAGCTGAAGCGTTGCTCTACTACGTAAAATATTTCTGGTACTTCCCCGGTTAAGCCGACCTATTCGTGCTACAACTATACTACTACGTATTCTGTGAGGGCGTGGTCCTACTTCGGTCGTGTCGACCCACTCGTGCTATAACTATAATATAGCTGAAGCGTTGCTCTACTACGTAAAATATTTCTGGTACTTCCCCGGTTAAGCCGACCTATTCGTGCTACAACTATACTACTACGTATTCTGTGAAAGCGTGGTCCTACTTCGGTCGTGCCGACTCACTCGTGCTATAACTATAATATAGCTGAAGCGTTGCTCTACTACGTAAAATATTTCTGGTACTTCCCCGGTTAAGCCGACCTATTCGTGCTACAACTATACTACTACGTATTCTGTGAGGGCGTGGTCCTACCTCGGTCGTGCCGACTCACTCGTGCTATAACTATAATATAGCTGAAGCGTTGCTCTACTAAGTAAAATATTTCTGGTACTTCCCCGGTTAAGCCGACCTATTCGTGCTACAACTATACTACTACGTATTCTGTGAGGGCGTGGTCCTACTTCGGTCGTGTCGACCCACTCGTGCTATAACTATAATATAGCTGAAGCGTTGCTCTACTACGTAAAATATTTCTGGCCCTTCCCCGGTTGAGCCGACCCATTCGTGGTAAACGCATACTACTATTTAATACAGTTGCAGCGTGGCTCCGCCACGTAAAAAATTATTAATTTTTCGGCTTCTTGTGTACGTATATACACAAAACAAAACCTTAATACTGTATTTATTTATTTATTTATTTAAGCTTTATTTGCACACATAAAAGAAATGTACAAAAAGGCGGACTTAATGCCTAAAGGCATTCTCTACCAGTCTACCTTTGGTTTGTGCAGAGAATCTAGTGATGGGTGCAAAACTCATAATTAAAAAAAAAAATTAAAGGTTTAAGGAAAAAATACAAAATTATAATATAATGATAATAAACAATACACATACATATACATTTACATTACTACTTACATGCATACAATATTATTTTATATATATACACAAATACCCACAATAAATACATACACAATAAATAAATATGATATTTTTATACTATACATACTTGAGAATATAACAGTTTCTGAAGTTTTTAAATTTTTTATTATAATCCGAAACTACTACTGCTTCTTTAAGTAATATTCCCAGAGTAAACGTTTAAAGATAGGTTTAGTTTTTGCTTCTTTTATATTTCTAGGTAACATGTTCCAGAGTCTTACTGCATTTGAAGTGAAAGAATTGTAAGAGAAGCCCGTGCGACAGAAAGGAACATGAAGAGTTAGATTTTCCGCGGAACGAAGACATCGGTTGTGAGAATCGCCCTGATACTGAAATTTGCATTTCAGATATGCAGGGACAAACGGATCGTGTAAAATAGAGAATAGCATAGAAAGGATTCTAAAAGATCTACGAAGTGTATTCTTTAACTTTAACTTTTAATTCTTCTACTTTTATGAATATCCGTAGTTTGGTTTACCTATTCCCATCCCATTCTAACCCATTATATCCATCTTTATCTTTATATAAAATATAACAAGCCTTTAATCAAGAGAAGAACCATTCTTCTTGTACCGACTGTTTTTGCGTGGATACTTCTTGTGGCGACTAGTTACGTTTTTTTTTTAATGTTACTAAGTACGCGAAATGACGCGTCACTTCATGCATAGCTAAGTTCATGAAAGACTTATAAAATCTATAACCAAATTGCCTTTCTAACCAAATAACCTTATATATACGGTATACGGTAAACTCCTTTAATATTTCTCCCGCCAACTAGCAGTGCAATAATTCCATAGATAATAATACTATTTAGGGCATAGATGAGCCACTCTACAAATTATTTGGTGATGAAACGAGGTGTTTCTTTTTCGGTATAATAAAAGGCGTTGGGATTTATCAACTTGTTTCAGTATAATATCGTTTTAACATTCATAGTTAGAAGTTAATTATTGAATTCGCTATACACAAAACTTTCTACGCAGTTTTCATTTAGTCAATAACAATTATTTTGTATATATACCGCAACATTTCAAAACTTTAATAGCATGATTTAGGTTTCGTTATAAATAATAAATGTAAGCAGTCATTTATTAGTTAGTGCCATCTTTTAATAATAGTAGAGAAAATAATGCTTTTTACGACTGTGAGATGGCGATAGTAGGTACTGAGGACTTTCATGCCCCTGGCGTAAACCTGCGCTCCCCTCTCCCCAAGGGGGTCGCTTCCGATACGGCTGAAAGACCCTACCAGGTTAAAGCCAGTCTTAGGTGGTGTTTAGTGGGTAGGCACTGAGGTTTCTCAGTGAGTATTCACCACCTCCCTCCCCCGCTTACCGGGGGGGTTAGCCCTTTACTTGCTTCTAGACGCAAAAAAAGTATCACACGAAGCATTGGCTGCTGCCTCGGGCAGAACATTTTACCCGGTGGGATATTTTCCCCTTTTCCTTTCACGCTCATACAAGTAAAGGTAACATGGGTATTGTAAGATGCGACAGAGGTAAATGAAACGGAAGATGAAGCATCTGTTTACTGTTAAAACACAAAATAATAAAAAACTGCAATTGCTTACCTGCCAAACGTGGTAATATAAATATCCCTATGAGACAATCTATGGCGAGAGGTCTTCAGTTTTATTAAATAAACAATATGGTTACTAACAAACCAAATTAATTAACAGATATGTTTTATTTGTAGGGACACAAAAACTATAATATATCTATAGGATTTCCAGCGTTAATTAGGCAGCATACAGACGGCGCGGCGCGCGGTAACCATTTGTAAGGAACTTTAATTAAGCTGCGTACAGTAGACACGGGTCAAACGTTCATGCACTAACAACGTCAGATAAGGCCAATTAACCGGCACAAAGGTTTTTTTTTGATCAGCAATAGACAATTAAAATCTACAATATATTTTAAGGGTGAAGGATTTTCCTGAATGACAATGCACGCTTTCGAATCGCATAAGCAATTTAAAATATTTTTTTTTATTCAAATATTATATTTTAGAAAATTGTAAGGATATCATAAGGCGTATTTTATTATTAAATAATATACTGTTGATTTTTTTACAGTCTGGAAAAAAATAGGTGTAACTGGTGAACAAATATATATGTAACATTAACATATTATGAAATTAATCTATCAATAAATACTACTAATTTGAAATAGACTTTCGGTACTAAAAAATTGTAACCAAAGACTATTGTAACAAAATTTTTGAACGAAATAAATGAATCAATTAAAAACTATCGAAATTAAAATAATAAGTACACAACAGTAGCATTTATTGATAGATCAACTTCATATGTGTTAATGTAAAATAAAATGAAAATTGTAAAATATCAGTGCCATAGGCTTCTACTCCGTTCACCTTTTACACCCTATTGTTTTCTAGACAATAAAAAAAATCATCCAATATACTTAAGTGAAGTTTTACACTTTTTTATTTTTACTCTTAAAACTTCACTACTGGACCTAGATTTCGCGCGAGATTACAAAGAGGCGCGTCGGAGAGTTAATTAAACGTAAAACTTATAAATTTACGGATTCTATCGCATTTATTTAACAGATTTTACTTATTTTTAATTCCCGACGTTTCGGGTGCTTTACAGCAACCATGGTCACGGGGGGGGGGGACTGAGATGTTTCACGTCCCAATGTCATTGTCATGTTACTGAAGGTAGCCGGGCTAACAATGACCTTTCATGTGTTTATTATTCTATTAAGTTAAAAGCCGTGGTAGCTCAGATGGTTAACGCTCGCTGTAAATATAACAGAATGCGAGTAACCCGGGTTCGATCCCCGCCGGCACGAATAAAATTGTCAATTGCAATTTTAACTGCTGATTTACCACGTGCTCGGCGGTGAAGGAAAACATCGTGAAGAAACCTGCATATGTGAGGAATAAGGAAAAAGTATTTCAAAGACACGTGCAGTTCGCCAACACGCACTGGGGCAGCGCGGCGGACACTTCCTTACCCTCTTAGAAATGAGGGGAGGCCTGTGCCCAGCAGTGGGACTTATATAGGCTCTAACTTTACTTTAACTTTTATCTTATTATTGTAGATAAGCAGCTCTGTTTGCAATATATGTTTATATATTTTATCAGTACTCATGCCACGCAACCAGATGAGAAAATAGAAATTTCCCAAAAATAATAATAATAATCTTTATTAACGGTAAATTATTTAAATTCAACGGACTTAATAACTTATGGTATTCTATACCAGTCAATCCTGGGACAAAAATAATTAAATAGTTTATAGTGGCAGCCCCGAATTGATAAGCGAAATGTAGAGTACGCCACTATATGGAGTAACGACCTGATAAAAGAAGCAGAAATGGAATGTATGCAGGTGGCTCAGGACCGTGCTTTGTGGCATTCCTTGGGAGAAGCCGATGTCGAGCAGTGGACTTGTAATGGATTGTAATGATGACGATGATGACGATGTTTGAATCAGACGTCTCGTACCTTTAACGCTGCTCATATAAAGATTCCAAAAAAAAAATAAGATTTGCTATTTAACCTAATCTACTCCCACACCCACGGAATAAATAGAAATTTCTTTTACCGCCTACATACAAATATTAATAACGAAAGTAAGGTATTGTATATGATACAACACAGGCCGAGAGCCGTGGTAGCTCAGTGGTTAACGCTCGCTGTAAATATAACCAATGAAATTGTCAATTGCAATTTTAAGTGCTGATTTACCATGTGCTCGGCGGTGAAGGAAAACATCGTGAGGAAACCTGCATGTCTGAGGAATAAGAAAAAAAATATTTCGAAGACATGTGAAGTTCGTCAACACGCATTTGGGCAGCGCGGCGGACACTTCCTTGCCCTAAACCCTCTCAGAAATGAGGGGAGGCCTGAGCCCAGCAGTGGGACGTTATATACGTTATATACGGCTGTAACTTAACTTAACAACACAGGCATTATTTATTTATTTCAAAGCACTTGAATGTATATAAATTACGCTTATGTAAGGTATGTTTGCGTGGTAGAGCCTCGCTGCAGCTATATTGTAGCACGAATGGGTCCGTTCAAACGGGGTAGGACCACGCTTTCAAAGAATACCAGCGTAAAATAGCAGCTAAAGGCTGTTGTGTTTCGTATGGTGAGTATAAAGAACTGGAGACCCTCTTTTACTGGAAACGAGGCATTTTATCTTAGTCTTAGAATCTTAATCGAGGATAATTATAGATGTCTACAGGCCGCAGAATCAACTTACCGTCAGGTGGACTGTGCGCTCGTTTATCATCCTTATTATATAAAAAAGTTAACCAATCGATATCGGCAATTATAACAACAAACCTGGTTCATTACCGCGAACCCTTCCGTGAGATTCGGAACAGTTAATTGGCCACTTGCAGTCTCGTCTTTGAATCTAAACGCCAGATTAAACGATTGAAGGGTGGCTTAGGAAAACCGGCTTGAATTTTGTTTGCTTTTGTTGTCATATCAAAGTTATAATGATGTTCGTGTCATTAGATGCAAATGGGCTGGATTAAATCAATACAGATGTGCATCAGAACAATAGTAACTCACATATTTTCAATTTGGTAGGATTTTTTTATCTGCTTAGAGTCATCCAGGATACCACTTTTTTACCTTGAAATAAAACCAGTTTTATATTCCCTATATTCTCTAAATACATTGAGTTGTATGTACTACGTACTAGAGAAGAGCTATTCCAAACAAAAAATGTGCACTACTCTGTATCCGAAAATGCGGATACAGAGTAGTGCACATTACAGAGTAGTGCAAAATAATTTAGATTGTGTTGTTAATCGACTACATTTTTTAATTTTTGTTTATTATTAGCACCGCTCCGCACTCCATGAATATCGAAGCCACAATAACAGGTGTACTGATTGCAGTACAGTTCAGTTGAACATAGTGAGTGTTCGAAATGCTATAATATCTAGTGCGTAGTATATATATATATATATCGATGCCTGAATATAAAATAATTTAAGATTGCATATATTAACATATTTCCTATATAGGATGCAGGTGGCTCAGGACTAGGGTTGCCACCTTTTTTTTTTTTAAACAAATATAGTATTTTTCCCATAAAAGATGAAAAAATATACCTAGTACTTTTGCGAAATTGAAGAGAAGAAAAGAACACATTTATTTTTAATCTTTACGTATTTTTTCATATAAATTTGGTATTGCTCTTTGCTTTGGCTATCAATGATCTAACGACCTTACCTTTTACCTTAAAATAATTATAGGTAGATCTGAGCAATTTAGTCACATTAAAATAAATTAATAATTAATTTTTAATTAAATTAATACATGCTCTTTTTCTTTGTTCTTTCAATTTTACATTTATGATGGAAAATTATTTTTGCGTAAAACTTACTTGTTCCAGCCTTCTAATCATAGTTAATATAAAAAAGCGCGACAGTTGAATTAGGGATAAAAATATAGTATTTTATGTGTCTATAATATATTATATGTGGTCCTTCATTGCTGGCCGTATGAGGACGCTCAAGATCGCTCAGCGAGCTATGGAGAGGGCTATGCTCAGAGTTTCTCTGCGTGATAAACTCAGAAATGAGGATATCCGCAGTAAAACCAGAGTGACGACATAGCCTAACGGATTAGTAAGCTGAAGTGGCAATGGGCTGGCCATATAGCTCGAAGAATCGATAACCGATGGGGAAGAAAAGTTCTCGAGTGGCATCCCACTAGATGAAGTGACGACCTGGTAAGATATGCAGGAAGTCGATGGATGCAGGTGGCTCAGTACCGTGCTTTGTGGCATTCCTTGGGGGAGGCCTATGTTCAGCAGTGGACTTGTGAAAGGCTGTAATGATGATGATGATGATATATTGTAGTACGGGTGGCAACACCACTCTGGGCCGTGCTATGTTACGTTTCTTGGGAGAGACCTATGTTCAGCAGTGGACTTGTGAAGGGCTGTAATGATGATGATGATGATATATTGTAGTACGGGTGGCAACACCACTCTGGGCCGTGCTATGTTACGTTTCTGGGAGAGACCTATGTTCAGCAGTGGACTTGTGAAGGGCTGTAATGATGATGATGATGATATATTGTAGTACGGGTGGCAACACCACTCTGGGCCGTGCTATGTTACGTTTCTTGGGAGAGACCTATGTTCAGCAGTGGACTTGTGAAGGGCTGTAATGATGATGATGATGATATATTGTAGTACGGGTGGCAACACCACTCTGGGCCGTGCTATGTTACGTTTCTTGGGAGAGACCTATGTTCAGTAGTGGACTTGTGAAGGGCTGTAATGATGATGATGATGATGATATATTGTAGTACGGGTGGCAACACCACTCTGGGCCGTGCTATGTTACGTTTCTTGGGAGAGACCTATGTTCAGCAGTGGACTTGTGAAGGGCTGTAATGATGATGATGATGATATATTGTATTATAGTACGGTTGGCAACACCACTCTGGGCTGTGCTATGTTACGTTTCTGGGAGAGACCTATGTTCAGCAGTCGACTTGTGAAAGGCTGTAATGATGATGATGATGATATATTGTAGTACGGGTGGCAACACCACTCTGGGCCGTGCTATGTTACGTTTCTTGGGAGAGACCTATGTTCAGCAGTGGACTTGTGAAGGGCTGTAATGATGATGATGATGATATATTGTAGTACGGGTGGCAACACCACTCTGGGCCGTGCTATGTTACGTTTCTTGGGAGAGACCTATGTTCAGCAGTGGACTTGTGAAGGGCTGTAATGATGATGATGATGATATATTGTAGTACGGGTGGCAACACCACTCTGGGCCGTGCTATGTTACGTTTCTTGGGAGAGACCTATGTTCAGCAGTGGACTTGTGAAGGGCTGTAATGATGATGATGATGATATATTGTAGTACGGGTGGCAACACCACTCTGGGCCGTGCTATGTTACGTTTCTTGGGAGAGACCTATGTTCAGCAGTGGACTTGTGAAGGGCTGTAATGATGATGATGATGATATATTATATTATAGTACGGTTGGCAACACCACTCTGGGCCGTGCTATGTTACGTTTCTGGGAGAGGCCTATGTTCAGCAGTGGACTTGTGAAGGGCTGTAATGATGATGATAAATATTATATAGGAAAAATAAAATAAGTTACGCGATAAAATGCGTAAAAACTAGTTTTATTTCAATATGTAGTGTTTGCGTAATCATAAGAAATCATTACTCTCTTACCTACAAACGGTTTCGTGTTCCGATCTGAAGGGCGTAGAGAGCCAGTATTATATCAGGCTGTGAGGCATTCCAATTTAGTCCTCAGTGGTGACATCTGTAGGCTTTTTGAAGTGAAATCTGATTAAACCACTTTGAGCGATTTTTGGTACTCGTAGAGGTAAAACTTATGGGCTCGCGTCAACGATAACCTTGGCATGTCTTCTATGAATCGCTAGCCTGTACGCATGTAGACGACGTCATCTTCCAAACACAAGTTTTTCAACTTTTACAATTATTTCTGGCGTGGTAGCCTCAATCGGCCGTCCAGGTCGGGGGTCCTCTTTATGGGCAGTCTTTTCCTTGTTTGAAAAGGGCGTGCAATTTATAAATCATGGTTTTCTCAGGAGCGGAGTCTCCATAAACATCTGATATCTCTTGTAAAAATGGTTTAAGGTGTCTTTCCTTGTTTGATGAGATAATCAATTTTCTCCAGTGGCTATTTTCTTCCCGACTGACTTGTTTACTCGTTGATAACTCAAAAGCTAATGACCCGATTAGACTGAAACTTGGTATATATACTAACAATGGGTCACTCAACTAGATAGAAGATAGGCGCTATCTAGATGAGTAAACTCACCTTCACCAACCCTGCCATTTCGCGAACTTTTGTACCTCCCGTCGTATATCATTAAGTTTTCACTTCTGTCGACAGTCCTTATGACTGCTTTTGTTTTTTTTTTGTTTAAAGTTGGTTGCAGTTTTACATGTGCCGCAGTTGCTTGTAAATGATCTGTTAAGTATTAGATACGCACAATGTTCTTACTTGTTGAGGGTAATAAGTAAAGTAGGTGTACAATTACATATCGTTATTGAAAGGAAGTCTGTAGCAATTACACATCGTTCATATTTGCAAGCAATTTGCAAGCAAAAAAAAAGATGATATTTTTATGTTAATGGTTATATTTTAAATAATAAATTAAAGAAATAACATTAGCTTTTTAAATAAGTTATTGGTGTTTAAAATCGTGAAAATTTTTTAAGATGTGGTGCTTTAACGTTTTTTTGTATAAAATAAAGGACTGGATCTCTTTTATGTTATTAGGCAATTTATTATATAACTCTGCTCATTTATACAATAATTATAATTTAAATTTAATGTACAATAAACAAAGAACAAGTATTGTGAAAGGGTATGATAAAACAATTATAATATCGACGTACGGCGGTAGTTGGTGATAATGCCTCGATAATTCTTTGTAGATATAACACCTATCTACTGACAAATTTAATACTCGATTTATCAAAAAATAATGATTAAGTTTGGCACCATCAACTGTTTCTAAGATACGCTGTATATTTAAAAAAAAAAAAAACAATTAATACAGTGACGGTGTAAGAATATCCACTATCCCCATACATCCCGTGGGTGTCGTAAGAGGCGACAGAGGGAGACAGGCAGGAGATTGGTGGCAGCGTTTTTCCTACTTAAGGGGAAATATAATGTCAAATGGCTTAGCAAGATCCTTCGTTATGCCGAAAATATTGCAGCATTAATTTTGAAATAAATATATGGTAAAGTTGAGGATTAATGTTAATGATTATGTTAGACGAAAACACGATTTCGTAAAATTTTCTCTATAGAAAAAAAAATCCAAAGTTACCTCCAAAATAAACAATAAACCGCTGTTATTCATAAAATACTTTAAATAAGATCATGAAACTTTGCATACTAACTGAACTAACTATAAAGCAGTGCTTATGTTATTTACTTTTTTTAAAATACCATTATTTTCACTGTAAAAAGAAATTACCTACACTATCGGCGCGTAAGCTTGATTCCTGTCGCCCCGTTAGTATCGCTTAGGCTTTTGAAGGGAGAAGTTGCGCCCAAAATACACATTACGCAACAGTACGACGTAAAATTAAAATGGGAAATAACCGTTATAAAAATAAGAAGCGACTTGCTTGGCGTTAAGAAACAGGCATAAATATGATAAACCTAATGAAATAAGTATCTAACGACCTATCTACTTACAGTATTAGTGATTACAAACATATCGGTACATAGCATACGACGCGCGGGGAAGTGGGGGCGAAATTAGAATTTGAGCTGACTTACTCTATCCTCTTAATAAAAAAAACTGCGTTTGCCAACCCGCCTGCAAAGATAAAAGTTAATTTTAAAGTTACTGCCTATATACGTCCCACTGCTGGGCACAGGCCTCCTCCCACTTCTGAGAGGGTTATAGGGCAAGGAAGTATACTCCGCGCTGCCCCAATGCGTGTTGGCGAACTTCACATGTCTTCGAATATTTTTTTTCTTATTTCTCAGATAATATGCAGGTTTCCTCACGATGTTTACTTCACCGCCGAGCACGTGGTAAATCAGCACTTAAAATTGTAATTAACAATTTAATTTGTGCCAGCGGGTGTCCAGCCTGGAATGCTCGCATACGGTGAAATTTACAGCGAGCGCTAACCATCTGAACCACCACGGCTCTGCAAAATTTGGCAATGAAAAGTGATGCAATCTATGGGGGAGGCATTTGTTCAGCAGTGGACTTTGAAAGGCTATGACGGTAATGTTAATTAATATGAGAGGGAGAAAGAGACAGAGAGATGTAGATGAGATTTGAGATGCTTGATTTCATATTTGTTTCCAGTTCTGTGCCAAATTGAGCAAAACACTAGTGGTAAAAATAAAAAAAAATTGTGAAAATAATTTATGCATTAACGTAGAAAAGACATGTTATATTCAATTTAGTAATTATGGAACATTGAATAATAATCTTAATATATATTGCAATGGACAATCTGTTAATGAAATGACTGAAACAAAATTTCTGGGAATATTATTGGACAAACATGTTAACTGGAAAGCCCAAGTTGAAACAGTCTGTTCTAAAATAAATAGCTACATTTTTCTTCTTAGCAGACTGAGAAGAATTACATCTCATGAAACTTTACTAACGGCGTACTATGCATACATTTATTCTGCACTCGATTATGGTCTTTTGCTTTGGGGTAACAGTACAGATGCTATTAAAGCCTTTACAGCCCAAAAGAAATGTATTCTAGCTATGAATGGTTTGTCACCAGATTCATCGTGTAAACCGTATTTTAAAAAATTACACATTTTGACGCTGCCATGTATATGTACATCCTAAATTTTTGTTAAAAGTAATATACTTTTATTCACAAAGCTAAAAAATACTGCACAGAGAAACTTGAGGCATACTGAAAGATTGTCACATAGTGTAATGCCAAGCACTAGCCTCTATAGGAAAAATTGTTCCGCTATGTGTATAAAAATTTTCAATGCACTGGCTACAGAGTTTCAATCACTCCCAAAGGTACGTTTTCGTAGGATTGTCAAACAATGGCTTGAGGAGCAATGCTTCTACTCTGTTGAAGAATATTTAAATTTTATGATTAGGATTAGGTATCGATATTAAAATGAATTAAGTAACTACTAGCATATTATTTTAATTAAATTAAATGTAATAAAATTATTATGATGATTTTGAAAACATGTTATTAATTTATTAGTTGTGAAAATGTAATTAATGTATTAGATAAATATTTGTATGTCAACATTATGACAAAACATGCTGGACTTAAATAATTTACCAACCTGTAATGTACCATGTTTTCTGCAAATAAATTATGATTATGATTATAATTACAACCGACTTTATTACGACCGAATCATTGTATTCGACGTCAATTAAATACTCATTATGAAATAGAACTCAAAAACTACTGGTCAGATCTTCATTAAATTTATATAGAACCATACGAGAAGCACCAGCTTTCAGATGAAGAAAGAATCATCAAAATCAGTTAACACAGAGAACATACAGCAACACATAAAAAACATACAGTCGAATTGAATACGTCCTCCTTTTTGAAAGTGGTTAAAATATTTCCAAGTTTAAATGCAGTTACTAATATAGGCGTGAGGCTAGAAATGTCGATTTTTACCGGGGATAAGTTATAAGTGAGTAAAAGAAATACTTGAAATATATTTGGAAACTATACCGTGTATAAATTATAAGCTTTTTGAACTGCTGTGTAAATCCAATATTTTATAATTAATGATTTCTTATATTTACTCGAACAATACACATTTAAATAAAACTAGTTTTTATCGATTTTACCTATATTATGTTCCCGACGTTTTGATCACTTTACAGCACCCATGGTAATTTGGGGGACTGAGGTGTTCGACATCCCAATGTCATAGTTAACCGCGACTACCTTCAGATAATTTTTTTTGAATCCGTAAAAACCAGTTTTATTTGAATTTCATAATTAGCTTTATTTTACATTTTTTTCAAATAAAAACTACGTGACATAACTTTCAATAAAGTGTACAAATCGATTTCAAGGCGAAATAAATAATTTCTAAATAGCATCTGTAGTCAAAGCTCAAATTATTTAGTAAGCAAATAATTAAAGCCAGTAACACTAGTAGGTACTAAGTGATGTCCAAGCACCGACTTACCGATTATTTTACCTTTTTTGATTGCTGTAAGTAATATTAACAAGTTCAAGGTAACAATTATATTGTCTAAATAGTTAAATTAAAACCTTCATTGCGTATTTTTACCGACTTCTAAGAGGATGAGGTATTCAATTCGACTGTATATTTTTTTATGTGTGTTACCTCAGAACTTTTCTCTGGGTGAACCGATTTTTGTGATTCTTTATTTATTTGAAAGCTGGTACTTCTCGTGTGGTCTTATATTTTATTAAGATCAGACTAGTACCTAGTTCTAGAGATATCCTTAAATAACGCGTATTGAATTGTCTTCGAATAAATTGATGATGTTCTCATTTTATTTGGATTGAAGTAACAATTTTACTAGGTACTTGTTAAAAAAAAGGAATTATTTTCAATATAGCCGTCTCTGAAAAATTGGTGAACATTAAAAAAAAACATATGCGTCGAAATGTAGAAACTTCTCGTATTTGAACTCGGTTAAAACTGCTGTTCCCCAAAGTATCTTTAAAATTATCATTGAGAAAAAGTTTCATAAATATATCTTTAGGTACTTAGTTAAGTATTCCCGTGGGGAATACTTAACTAAGTAGAGATCTTCTTCCGTGTGGAATTTATTATGATTGGATTTCATGCGATTTAAGTTATTTTTTTGCACGGGACCATAACTAAGTTACTCCTTATAAAATCAGCTATCTGCCAGTGAAAATCCCGTCGAAATCGGTCCAGCCGTTTCAAAGATTAGCCGGAACAAACAGACGGACATAAAAAAATTACAAAATTTGTTATAAGCTATTGCATAGCTTTTATCGCAGGCTTTGAGCGCGGCGACCGAATCAAGAAATTCCGTAACGAAAATAACCTAAGACCCCAAAACGTAACATCGTCTAACGTCGTTCCAGTTCTGCAGACTTCGGCACGGTGTTTGTTTGCGTGCGACTAGACGTATGCGTGTAGACTAGTTGCATGTATTGTAAGATAATAAAAATATTTTGTGCAATAATATAGATTATTGCAAGAAGCATATTCTTTGGATTTATATGAGTCGTCGTCTTGCTGGCAACTTTCGTGAATTTAGAGTAGGTACTTAATAAACACAGACTTTACAGAAAATTATCGTCTGTCGGAAGAACTCGTTAATTACCATAAACCTTTTAATATCAAAGATAAAAAACTGCATAAATAAAATCCTATACCTTTATACCAGCAATTCTTGTATATATAATCGGTATATATATATATAATCGGCATCAACACTATTTTCCTAATAACAACTAAAAATAAAAAAATTGCAATTGCCAAACCGCCAGCCAAGCGCGTCGATAAAACCGTGGCAGTAAAATCAATATCCTTATGAAGTGGAGGAAGTCTATGTAAGGTAGAGTAAGATTCCGATTATATATATATATATATATATATATATATATATATATATATATAATCGGAATCTCGGAAACGGAAAAAACTATTAAGTTATTTTTGCATGTTTTTTATACACTTCCCGAGGGATTCCTGAGCTTCTGAGCTTCTGACTTCCCGAGCTAAAAGATTCTCAAACAAAATTTAGGTTTGACATAGGGCCGATAACACTAATTGTGGATTTGACTGATGTAAAAAAATAAAATAAACCTATCATTAAATTATGTATTACTGCCTATAAGAGGTCTACTGCTGAATATAGACCTCCCCCATAAGCTGACCCAAAGGGAAGATTTTGCCACAGTTGCCACGCTTGCAGGCGGGTTGGCATTCGTTTTGAGATATAAAACTATTCTCTATGAGACATTTATGACAAGACTACATGTGTGGGCTACTAGTTGATTTCAAGCAAACGTGTAAGACAAATTGATAAGGATTTACTGAAGCGTTTTAACCATAAATATAACTTTTAACAACAAGTAAAAACCGACTTCAAATTGCTAAAAAAGAAGTTATTTATTTGGAACCCTTAGGGTTGGAACTTTTTCTCCAAATTCATATGGGACCACCCTAGAATATATTTACATGATATTTCGCTATAAAACATTTTTTCCATAACCTAGATGTAGTGCACTTTTATTAGGTTATCAAGGCATTAGATCACTTTTATGTCTAGCCCGGACAATACTTTTTCATTTACATTTTTTTCTTTAAAATATTTATATATAAATATATATATATACATATATATATATATATATATATATATATATATATATATATATATATATATATATATATATTAATTCTTTTTTTGTACTCAATATATTTATTTACTTTATTCTTCTCTGACTATTTATTTAAATTTAATTTCATAGCATTTTAGCTTCATATCTGTTATTAATTAAATGTTTGTGTTCTCTCACGTACACGGCTCGCATAGGTAGGGGAAGGTGGGGGGAAACCGGACAGAGGGTGAAACCAGATAGTTACTATTTCATTACCCCGCGTATAGCTGGCTCGTTCTAGCTAATAGAGAAATACGCGCGAACGCTTAGTCAGTGCTATTGCAAATGGCGGAGTCGGTAACATCTCTGCGCGTGCGTCTATAAACGAAAATTAAAAACAGAGGTAAGTTATCTAATATTTTGTTTTTTTGAAAGTACTATCATTAAGTTTAGCTATGTGCTATCATAAACAGCTGTATATTAAAAGAAGTAATACATATTTAAATTTCTAAAACGGTATTTGGTATCGCTATGAGTGTCAAGATAACCTGTTAATTATTACAATTTCAAACATGGTACCTGTGGGGTACAAGCGGACGGGGTGATTTCGACCATCCGATTTCACCCCGATTGATTTGTATGTAGGTCTTGTGGGTGTTTGTTTTACATCTTCTTTTAATTGCTATTTTCTTTTTACTTTTTACAGAGTAAGAGTGTCAGCATGCCACGAACATATGTGAGAAAGTCAAATAGGGTTCAATGGTCGGAGTCAGACATGCTTTTAGCTATAAATTCGGTGATGGAAGGTAGAATGGGATATCTTTTAGCGTCAAATACATACAATGTACCTAAAAGTTCATTAGAAGATCGTATAAAGAAGATAAAACGTGGAAAATCAAAATATGAAGTGTTCCGAAAGTGCCCTGCTACTGAAAAATGCGTCTTTACTGATGAGTTGGAAGGTATGTTAGTCAAACATATCAAAATTATGGTATCTCGACTATTTGGCTTGACTAAAACAGATTTGCGACGTTTGGCATTCCAATTAGCTGAGAGAAACAATTTAAACCATCCTTTTAATAAAGAAACCGGACTCGCTGGCTTAGATTGGGTTAGTGGATTTCTAAAACGACATTCTGAATTGTCGCTAAGATCACCTGAAGCTACATCAGCTGCAAGAGCAATGGGATTTAATAGGTCTGTAGTGTCATCATTTTTTAATCTTTTGGATACACTTTATGTTAAGCACGCTTTCAATTGCACCCGAATATATAACATGGACGAAACTGGATTGACCTCTGTACCAAAAAAAATAGGAAAAATTATATCGGTGAAAGGTAAAAAACAAGTTGGTGCACTAGCTTCGGCTGAACGAGGACAGTTGGTAACGGCAGTGCTTTGCTTTTCTGCAGCTGGACATTATATTCCACCTCTTATGGTTTTTCCTCGAGCACGAATGAAGAGTGAGCTTTTGGATGGTGCACCACCGGGCACAGTAGCTGTATGCCATCCAAGTGGTTGGATGCAACAACATATTTTCGCCGAATGGATGCGCCACTTTATCTCCTATGTAAAACCAAGAAAAGAAGATCCCGTGCTTCTTGTTTTAGATGGTCACGCCACACACACTAAAAACCTAGAAGCTATTGAGTTAGCTCGTGCGCATGGTGTCATGATGCTCTGCTTGCCACCTCACTGCACGCATCGCTTACAGCCACTCGATGTTGGTTTTATGGGGCCATTGAGCACGTTTTACTCGCAAGAAATCCAGTTATGGCTTCGAAATCATCCGGGGCGTGTTGTCACCCAATTTCAAATAGCATCTTTGTTTGGAACTGCTTATAATCGTGCCGCTACAATGCAAAATGCAGTGTCTGCTTTCGCCAAAACCGGAATTTGCCCTCTGAATCCCAATATTTTTACAGACGTAGATTTTGCACCATCACAGACAACCATACCATGTGTACCAACCACAAATGAAATCTCTCAGGATTCATTGCCGCGAGAAAGAACTCCATCCCCGCAAGCAGGAACATCTAAAGAAGGACAAATATTTCCAGATCCTATAAGTCTTGTATCGCCGAAAGATATCATGCCGATTCCTCATTTCAAAAAAACAATCCGGCCATCGACGCGTCGAGGAAAAACAGCAATTTTAACTGAATCGCCGTATAAAAATGAACTGGCTGGAAAATCTACGCAATCAGTTATCAAAATAAAATTTAAAGGCAAAGGTAAAGGTATCGGGAAAAAGACCAATAAAGAAAACAATCAAGAAGATTCGGAGTGTTTGGTTTGTGGTGAAAAGTATAGTCTAACTAAGTCCACAGATGAATGGTACCAATGCACTGCTTGTCTTGAATGGGCTCACGAAAGTTGCATTGGTTGTTCTGACCAAGAATTATTATTTTTTGTATGCAAAAACTGCGAATAATTTAAGTATTTTGTTTTATTGTTAGTATCTGTATTCACCCCTGTAATATAAAATGCCTATCCGGTTTGACCCATAGGTGTGGGGTGAATTCGGATTTGTAATTTTTGTTTAAAATTGTTCTAGTTTGTAGTAATTAAAATTGATCTCAAATATTTTCATACCAAAGTTATGCCTAAGGTATACTCAAACATTTGTGATATTGATTATCTCAATAAATAACATAGTGATTTATTTATTGTGTCTTTTTCTTAACTATCCGGTGTCCCCCCACCTTCCCCTACATACCTACATGATCATGACAATAACTAATGTCATTTCATTCACTTCTTTACATTTATAGCATTTCTGCTCATATTATTTATTATTTAATTGTACAGCCTACTTATCTAATAAAAAAGAAATCATCAAATTTGGTTCACAATCTACGAAAATATCGCGTAATACGTATACATAAAAAAAACATACACTCGAATTGAGAACTTCCCCTTTTTTGAAGTCGGTTAATTATTAAAACTATGAAATGGAAAAGAAAGCACTTGCATATTTAAAAGTATTTTTTATGGAATTTTTATCATTAGGCAAAAACCGGTGATTATTTTGTATAGATACCTATATCAGGAATCGGCTTACTCAATACAATTTCGTACAATTATTATAAAAAAGGTTCTCGAGTGACAGCCTCGTACCGGTAGCCGAGGTGTAGGGCGACCCCCCACTAGATGAAGTGACGACCTGGTAAGACATGCAGAAAGTCGATGGATGCAGGTGGCTCATGACCGTGCTTTGTGGCATTACTTGGGGGAGGCCTATGTTCAGCGGTGTTGTTGCTTGTGAAGCTTGTGAAGGGCTGATGAATGATGATGATGATGATTATAAAAAATTTAATTATTTAATAAAAAAAGAGAGGAAGTTTTTAGAGGTCTCACTTTTGAAAACGGTAGACTTGACGTACATTAGGACGTATAAATAGGCTATAAGCTTAAACTAAATAAAATTTTGATATTAAAAAATATTTTCTAAATAGTTTGTACAAAAATTATACCAACTCATGGTTTACCGTAAGTATAGGTATAAGCAACAATACATCACACAAACACCGAACGGTGCAAGCCAAAAATCATAAATTACAACCCCAATCCGGGGGCGTGTCGACCCGCGCCACGCCTCTGCAAAACTTAGGGGTGTTTTATGCCCCCAAAGTAGACAGGAGAGGCGGTTTGGCCACGACAGGGGTTTTGAAGTGCCTTCTATTCTTGTAGAATACAAGATTTATTACTAGATAGTCTGAGCGTAAGAGTTTGCTTAAAAATGCTGCTGGATTTGAAGCTATTTACATATAACCAGTAACAACTATTACTATTTAGACAGCCGCGGATTCGAATCCTGCACGGAACAAGTATTCGTGTGGCCTACAAATAATTGTCCAGGGTCTGGACATTTGTCCTTGTAAAATTCATGAATGTAAACTGCCATCACGATACAGGAGAAAATCCCGGTGTGTTACGATTTAATAAAAAAAAAGAAAAGAGATAAAATAATATCAAATGAGAGTAGGTACGTACCTATTAGGTTGGTACACTATAATTTAAACGAACTTTAGACAACGACGCTTATCGTAATTTTACATTACGCATGCAGCCAAACTTCCTATGCCCTCGAAATATTTTAGTTCTTACACTTGCAGGTTAATTGCAAAAAAAAATTAATTGGTGTCGGCAGGGATCGAACCTTAGGCGCTGAGCTACCACGGCTCTTTTGACCGTGGAATGTCTGAATTAGGAGAGTTTAATTTCAATTATTATAGTGTGTACAGGTATAAAATGATCCAATCACTATATTATGTATAAATAATTAAAATTTTAACATAACAAGAAGTGGTAAAATAAATAATTTTGTGCAACCGACTTCAATATAATTAAAATGAAAACAGTCAATAAAATACGCATTAGGTATTAATTATAACTCGAAACTACTGGTCAGATCTTAATTAAATTTATATGAGACCACACGGGACGTACCTACCAGCTTTAAAAAAAACAAAGAATCAACAAAATCAGAGAAAAGTTCCATAAAAAACATACAGTCGAATTGAATACCTTCTCCTTTTTGAAGTCGGTAAAAATAGAAAATAAAGTATCTTTTTATATTTGGTATTAGAAAGACAAATAGATTTATGACCTACGGTGACATTAGGGGCTGACCTGTTTACCTACGGGGTATTGCTATAGCATCAATCATATAAGTAACACATCTTAATCTTAATACATATAAATTACTTGTCACGTTGTTTTTCCGCGATGGACTCCTAAACTACTTAACCGATTTTAATCAATTTGCACACCGTGTGCAGTTTGGTCCAACTTGAGAGATAGGATAGTTCCCATGAGTGACACACAATTATTTTTTGCCAATTTAAGGATTTTTAATAGAGCATGACAAAGGGTCGTAATATATAAAATAGTAATATATATATATATATATATATATATATATATATATATATATATAAATAAAGTGTCACATTGTTTGTCCGCGATGAACTACTAAATTACTCAACTGATTTCAATGAAATCTCGCACTGAGTGCTGAGTGTGCAGTTTGGTCCAACTTGAATGATAGGATAGTTTTTATCCCGTGACCCTCATTTTTTTCTATTGCGAATTAAAGGTGTTTTTTAGAGGAAGTGTCGTCTGATACGGCAGCGCAATGTCTGCCTGGCAAGCTAGTATGATATAAGTGAAAACATCAAAGTATTTAAAAAAGTAAAAGTCTAAAGTTGGAGCTTTTAAAGTAGGGAAAATTTTTTTGGCTTCTTTAAAAACTTCTCTCAGTGGACTGTCTACAGTTTTATAATAAGTTTATAATCGATTATGGTGCACTTTATTAAATACACGAATTCAGTCGTAATTTATTTAATAAAAACATATTGAAATTTCTAAGTTAACAAAAGCATAAAATTGAATAACAAACACTAAGTAACTGTTTGATGACAAAATGTGAACGAATTGAAAAAATAAATTACCGCCGCGTCGGTGTTGTCAGTTCCTCAATTCATAATGATGCAACTACGATCTGGTATTAGTAGTGTTATAATAAATTTAACCCTTCAAGCGCCATAAAAATCCCATACAGTCGCATGCGCACGGCATATTCCGAGCGGTCGCATGCGATTGCACACACCCAGAGTACTTAAAACCATTAAAACTTATATTTAGAGACTACTACTCTATGAAGAAGTTTAGCATTATAAATTTATACGAAATTCTCTATCTTGTGGCCTAAACAAAAGTCAGGTTTTACTTCATTACAAAAAGATTTTATTGTATTTTGATAACAAAAAAAAAAAAAACATACGAAGCGAGTTTCGGCAGCGTGAAAATCACAATTCGACCTATACGTAGAACAAAGGTACATGTGAATATGGAACTAAATCATTATTATTGTATTTTTGAGTCTAAATAAACCTATTTATTTAACTAGTGAAATCATTTTTTTTCTTAAATTAGTAGGTCCGAAGATTGCAGTCGAATAATGGCACATATGGTTTTTCCCTCCAAAGAACAACGTTACGATTTCACATGTGTCACTAATCTCTGTCGGCATTGGCTCAAAGTAGCCGCGCGCGCAGAGTCATATATTCAATCGCGCCTATATTCTGGGGAAAGACGGTTGCGCGCACGTCTGTTCTGTACACAGTTTTTTTACGTATTGTAGAATTATAATAATAATAAAGTTTATGTATTTAAAATAAAAAGTACACGTTCTGAACATATGTTAAGTCTACTATTAGGACCGTTGGATAAAATGAATACTGCATCTGATCCTGCGGCAAAAAGTTATGAACAATTGGATTTCTCAGGTAAGTTAATCTAATATCTTATATTAATTGTTATATTTTGAGTATAAAGATTAGTTTAGCATAATTATTTTTTTATATTTCTTATTAACAAAAGTTTTATTCACAACAATAAAGTTAAATGATCCCATGAGCACATAGACCTTTATTCCACATAGAATTTACCTTTTCTTTAATAACAAAAAAACAAATAAAAATTAAGATGAATTTATGTCTATTAAATGTTTAATAAAATTTTATGGTTACATTTTAGTATTAACAGATGTGGTTATATATTCGAACATATTATGTTATTCCTCAGAAAATTACGTAAACAATGCTGGTCTATGCACACATGTCACTTTGTTGGGGGGAAATTATTTTGAAACTATATGGTCTATGTGTAAATGTAACTTTATTCTTCGTAAGAAATTGAGATATATCTTTTTCCAACTCAGAATTACCATGAAAGCCTGATAAAAATAATCTTATTTTTAGATTAATTATTTATTTAGGACTACTTATGATTAATATTAGTTATTTATTTGGTTTGAGTGATGCAATCTTTGAAATATATTTATTTTTGTTTTTAGAACATAACGTGGACAATCGCGCAGTTATTCCGCAATCGCCACTGCCGCAAGAAGCTGAGAACATCCATCAAGATATGGCTGAGGTATGTGAGGACGTGTTCGGTCCACCACATATTCCACCCTACGTTACCTCCGACAAAACTGGCCTAAAGTCACTGCATGCAGTTGAAAAATTTAGAGACATCAAATCTATCCCATTAAAGCCTGCAGATAGCGAAGAACCTTTGGCAATGAAAGTACCTTCCAGTTTTGAAAATTCACCCGAAATCGGCTTTGGAGACTTGCCTTTGGTTTCAGCACCTAATGTCCCGACTCCTGTGCCTTCGCCATAGAACTCACACGCAGATTGCTGTGATTCCTTTAGTTCTATCTGTGAGCATTGGACTCAGTCGCCTTCAGCTACTAACACATCTAGTGCACCTAACAATTCTAGTGATGATGAATGCTCTGCATCAACCAAGAAAAGAGTAAAGAAACGAGTACGCCGTACATCTGAATGGTCAGACGTCAAAAGAAAGTGCCTTAAGAATATCGGTAAAAAATACGTAACCAAAAAGGGAAAGATAGTCTATGACAAAATTTTAGATGTACCATGTAAATGCCGGTATCAGTGCTTTAAAAAGATATTCATGACCAAAGATACGATTGTTTTCAGAAGTTTTGGAGTTTAGGAAGCCGGGAAAAACAATGGTCTTTTGTAGTGAGGTACTCTAAAAAGGATCAAAAGAATAGATGTTTAAATCGAGAGGTACCCAACAATCGGAAATGTACATTTAAATACTTTCTGCCAGTATCAACAGCCAAATCAAACCTGAGCCAGAATGAAATGGTTAACGTTTGTAAGACTATGTTTTTGAACACGCTGTCCGTTAGTGGCAAAATTATTAAAACAGCTTGGGATAAATATGATGGCAGTACTATTATAGAAGAAGATAAGATAGGACGCCATGCAAACCACTATCAAGTAATAAAGCCTGACACGGTCAAAAGTGTGTGTGACCACGTTAGATCCTTTGCTCCAATTGAATTACACTACATCTGCAAAACTTCGACAAAACTTTACCTGGATGGCAGTCTCAGTATCTCAAAGATATTTTAGCTATATAAGGAATGGTTTGATGCTTCGATTTATTCGAGTATGTCTGCTACTGAGCGACAATATCGAGACATTGTCAATAAGTATTCTAATTTGGGATTCTTCATTCCCAAAAAAGATCAGTGTGATACTTATCATGTTTTTAGAAACAGGACTGATCATACTGACCAAGAAAGACTGGATTATGAAAAATATTTATCCCATAAAAATTCATATCGTAAGTTAAAGGATCTCGACAAACGTGATGCCATTGAATCAAATGGTACAATACTGGCAGCAGGTTTCGATTTTCAAAAAGTTTTATCGGGTTCTCATGGTCAGGTTAGTGTGTTTTTTATAAGTGAAAATTGTCTTGCTTGTCTAAGCAAAGTAAAGTCTTTCACCATTTTTGACATGGGTAGAAAGAGGGCAGTTTGCTATATGTGGGATGAGACAGTGGCAAAAAGAGGGGCAAATGAAGTAAGCAGTTGTTTGCTTGACTATATAGAGAAGAATGTAAGAAATGGAGTTACAGAGTTCAGGTTTTGGTCGGACAATTGCGCCGGGCAAAACAGAAATCGTTATGCGTCCTTTCTCTATGTTTATTCGGATTCAAAGTTTAACGTGACTATAAGACACCGGTTTCTCGAGAAAGGTCACATTCAGAATGAAGAAAACAGTGTGCACGCTCTTATTGAACGAGCAGCCGAGAAGAAAACCATTTACACTCCAGACGAATGGCGTTTGCTTGTTCACTGGGTCAAATGCACAGGAGATCCCTATGTAGTCCGTAACATGACACAAAATAATTTTTTTTGAGCTAAAAGGTCACGTAAACAACAAAGTCTGGTGCAAAAATACGGAAGGCGTAAAGATTTCATGGAGCCGTGTCAGAGAGGTATTTGTAGATAAGTCAGAGCCTAATAAGCTACTATACAAATATGATCTCAGCGAAAATCATTATTTTAATGTTTTAATACGCTCAAATACACGCAATGCACTTTTCTCTCTAGAACTGACGTACAAAAGACCTATCAATTTACCCAAAGATAAATTTAAGGATCTCATTAGTTTAGTCGATTCTCGAATAATACCTTACCAATACGCAGATTTTTTTACCTCTCTGCCAGTGAGCACAAATAATATTAGCATTATCAATAGCGATAGTGAAGATGAATGATTTATTATTTTTAATGCTCAATCAACAATGAACCCTATTGCTGCGGTTAAAATTTAACTATAAAAGGAGAATGCGCTTATTGTTTTTATTTTCATTCATTAATTAGTATTTACACTATTTCATATTTGGATATAATATAATTTTATATGTTTGTGCATTGTGAAACTGTCACGTCTAAGTTTTATGTTTTAATATAATTAAAAAACTTTAAATTTTAGTTCAAAGTTATATGTCATACTCTCGTATTAGTTACCTACTTAAATTGTTATCGATTTTTTTATTACTATTTGTTATAGTTCCTGTAAAATAGGTTAGACGCCTAGTACTTAGTATGTTGGTTTTGTAATTTTTGATTATTTTGTTCTTATTTGTTGATAATAAAGTTTATAAGTCTAATACACATTAAACATTATAGAAATAAGTGACATTTAGTTACACACTGAGAACTATTGATCAATAAAACCTTAATAACAAAAAAAAAAACCTTTTATAATTTACTTAATTAGTATATACCTTTTTATCGTTAAGACCTTATGGTTGTGTATTTACTTATAATAAAGACATATGTGCGCATTTAACCAATAATTTTCCGAAGAACAAGGTTATGTGTCTATATGTGACCTACAGACATCCACAATAAAACGTCACATATGCATATAGGACAGGCTAGATTTTAAAATACAGTTCTTTAATTAACGATTTTAATGAATATCCATGCTTTATTATAGTCTATAGTACATACCAAAAAACTAATTGTCTAGTTTAAAAAACAAAAATGTTAGAGCGAAAATTGTGCAAGACTGTGTTCAAATCGCTCTCCTGTAAAGTAAAGGTTTTGCAAATGTTACTTTATTCTACGGATAGGTCGAATTATTTCAATGTAATATTACTCGAAATTATTTACGTAAAAAGATAAATTATATTCACACAAAAAATTTCGTTACAATTTTATAATAAAACACCATACTAAAACACTAGAAAAATCTAATAATCAACACAATAACATTCACGCGAAAATGGCGTACGTAATAAACGTAGATTATAAATAAATATTCACAGGATAACAGTTTTTTTTATTGCACTGGAGGATAGAGTATTTCATATTGATTATATAATGCCAACCTTCTTCAAAGAAAAGTAATCTCTATTATCGTAGTTTTCCTAGGTTAAAGTACCTACTGTGGGTGGGTGCGACCTCATGAGACCGCTAGGGATTTGACAGAATATGGCCGCGGTCTCTTGAGACCGCTGGGGGTTGAGAGGTTAATGAGATATTTCTTAAAGAAAATATGAATATTTGAGAATAATTTAATTGCATTGTGTATGCAAAACTCCAAACCCATTGCACTGTGATTTTTTTTATTATAGAATAAATGGTACGTGGATGCCACATATAGCTGCAGCGTGGCTCCACCAGGTAAGAGATGTAAATATTAAAGCAGTAATCTACCAAAATAAATGCAGCTTCTTTAATCTTTGGTTTAGTACCTATTACCTACCTAATCGCCTCACATTTCGTGTTATCGAAATGTTTGGACAAATCAAATAATGAATACTGCACAGCTGAGTATTGGAAACTTGGATTTTATTTTTATCTCGTAATAAAAAACATATATGGACCGTAAATCGCACGTCACATAATTATTTAAATTACATGTTTTAATATAATTAGTATAATCAGGTGTTCGTTCAATGATTTATTATTGGGTGCGTTTGGCAGAAAAAAGCGCTAGCAAGCGCTTGTAAGCAAAATGGCGATCGTAAGCGGTAAGCGCTATCAAATCGTAAGTAGCTATTTTCCTCTAGGACACGAAGTTAGTTTTATACGGGGAACCTAACCTAATTTAAATATATGTTTGTAAAGTGTTCATATTAAAAAATTACCAATCATGAATTTTTAATAACATGTATATGTTTATTCACGTCATTATATTACTTAAAACTAATATTGCACAAAACAACTTATAAATTCTAATTCAAAACAAACAAACTAAATAAGCAAAATGGCGGATTGTGTCAGCGCTACTGAAATAGCAATCGTGTCCCGGCCGAAAACTATTTCAGCGCTATTAAGCGCTTGCTAGCGCTTTTTTCTGCCAAACGCACCCAATATTATATTCTTATATTTATATCAGAAAGAAAGAAAGTAAATGGTAGTTACTCTACACTCTATTGTGAAAAGTCATAATGTGTCAAAAAAGGCACGTATGGTAATTCACAATGCTGTGTTGGTCCCTACTTTAACGTATGGTAGTGAAAGTTGGGTGTGGCAGAAGAAGCACGAGAGTAGAATAAATGCAGTAGAAATGCGGTCGTTAAGAAGTATGTTAGGGCTGAATCTGAGTGACAGAGTGAGAAATTGTGTGATAAGAGTTTGGTTTGCTAGATGATGTTGTGACCAAAATGAAGAAAGGAAAACAGGAAAGAGTGACAAAGCAAATTAATAATGCAGAAGTGAACGGAAGAATCGGAAAGGACGTCCTAGGCGAAAGTTTATCGACCAAATTGATGATAGGTATATTGAAAATGGGTCAATATATATATATATATATATATATATATATATATATATATATATATATATATATATATATATATATATATATATATATATATATATATATATATACCTACCCTATTTAAAATTACAATTAACAATTACATTGGTCGTCCGGAATCGAACACAGGTTGCACGCGTATTGTTAAATTTATAGTAGCGCTTAGCTCCTGAGCTAATTACCTAATTATCCTATGCTATACCTTTTAATCCTATACCTTTAAACATATATATATATATATATATATATATATATATATATATATATATATATATATATATATATATATATTCGAAATCTCGGAAACGGCTCCAACGATTTTCATAAAATTTTGTGTCCAGGGAGTTTCGGGGGGCAATAAATCGATCTAGTTAGGACTTATTTTTAGAAAATGTACTTTTGTCCGTGTTTTTAGGCAATAAAAAAACTGCTACAATATAAGAAGGTAAATTTTGACAGATCAATAACGATCGTAATAGCTCAGTTGGGATGTCGGTCGGGCGCGATATCGGAGTGCCTTTTCCTTTTTTTTATCAAGTTCTCTTCTTTTGAGAGAAAATCTATTATTTCGAGCCCTTTTTTTTAGTTTTTTTTAATTAAACTAATTGCCCTCATGATTTTTTATTCAAATAACCAGTTCTGTTTTTTCTATTATGTCAATAAGATCAAAAAATATGATTTATGTTTCATCAGTATGTAATTTATAAATGTAATTTCAAAAAAAACCGAGCAAAGCTCGGTCATCCGGGCCTATATATATATATATATATATATATATATATATATATATATATATATATATTATATTATATATATATATATATATATATATATATATATATATATATGTATTCTTACACGGTAAAACCAATCTTAGAATGTATAGGTACATATTACATTATTTTACGATAATATTGTTAGATTCACTTGTTATTATATGAATTCTTTTGTTATCTATTCTTTCGATAACGACCTAAATTATAGATAATATGTAGGTACTTGTTTAAATACATGTTTTTAAAATAGTGAAATAATTGTTAATAAAATGTATACTTAGATAGAAATATATTTAAACTTATGAAAAGTTCTGTAGTTTGTGACGCATTTTTATAATAAATGCCTACATTATAATATATCATAGTTGTAACACGAATGGGTCATCTCGACCGGGGAAGGACCACGCTGTCACAGAATATCAGCGTCAAATAGCAGCTTAACGCTACTGTGTTTCGTATGGTGAGTGTAGAGAACCGGAGACGCTTTTTACTAGAAAAGTGGCGTTTCATCTTAGTCCTCACGCGTGGCAACGCCTTTGCATTTTGATTCGTGATCGAGGATTGATGTAGATGTCCATGGGCTGTAACATCCACTTACCATCAGATGGACTGTGATCGTTTGTCACCCTTATCTAAAAAAGATTAATTCTTTAAAATGGCCACAAATGAATATTATCTACAAGTATTGCCGTTTACGATACGAATTACAAAAATAAAACTATCATAGGTAGATACTATAAAGTTATTATATTTTTTACAATTACTATTTAATAAACCTTTGTTTTTTGTTATAGGTGCTATTGTTGTGTATCTTCATTTACTTATTTGGTTAAGCACTTGTAGTATCTTCCTGGCTGGATTTTATAATCAATACATTAGTAATTTAAAAACAAATATTTTGAAGGAAATCTCATTGTTTTTTTAATTATCATTGTGTCAATCATCTCATCTCATGATTGTGTTTTTTTTTTTAATTAATTGCTTGATTGTTTGTCTTCCGCGTCTTTAAAAAGTTAAGTACCATTCAGACCAATTACAAGTTTGTCATTTACAAATAAAAAATATTTCATTACAGTCCTTCACAAGTCCACTGCTGAACATAGGCCTCCCCCAAGGAAAGCCACAAAGCACGGGCCTGAGCCACCTGCATCCATCGACTTCATGCATGTCTTACCAGGTCGTCACTCCATCTAGTGGGGGGTCGCCCTACACTACGCCTACCGGTACGAGGCTGCCACTCAAGAACCTTTCTTCCCCATCGGTTATCGGTTCTTCGAGCTATATGGCCGGCCCATTGCCACTTCAGCTTACTAATCCGTTGGGCTATGTCGGTCACTCTGGTTTTACTGCGGATATCCTCATTTCTGAGTCTATCACGCAGTGAAACTCCGAGCATAGCCCTCTCCATAGCTCGCTGAGCGACCTTGAGCGTCCTCATAGGGCCAGCGGTGAAGGACAAAGGAAAAATATTTAATTAAATTAAAAAAAAAATAAACCTAACATTATTTTAAATATTTTGTAGGTTAGATTAAGCAAAAATGTTCATGTTTCATCACTTATAAATTGTATAACATTAAAAATATGTACATAATAAACATTAATCACTAGTTCTTTTTTTATAGGAGATGAGGCAAACGAGCATGCGGCTCACCTGATGGTAAGTGACTACCGCCGCCCATGATCAACCGCAACACCAGGGGAATTGCAGGTGCGTTGCCGGCCCTTTAGAAAGGAGTACCTAAGCTCTTTTCTTGAAGGTGCCTAAGTCTTATCGGTCCGGAAAAATCGCCGGTATTAAGTATTTAGTTATGAAAAAATTGCCGAGTAGTGTCGGTGCAAGATTATTTACTACCCCATGTGATCCCACGGGAGTCGTAAGAGGCGACACTGTAAAACTGAAAACGGAGATGGGCACTAGCATCTTGCTCAAAATAGCTGAATAAAAATAACAAACTGCGGTTGCCAAATGCCAACTCGGCTGCCAATCGTGTCAAACAATGGCAAAATCCTCTACCAATTATTCATACTAAATACAAGGTGGCGGCCTAAGTTCAGCAGTAGACTTCAGATAGGCTGTAGGTGCCTAATAATTGAATGCATGTAGGTAGTATTTTTTTAATACAAATTGTGTACCTACATCCTTTCCAAGTTCTAACTCCAATTTTAATATTTTTAAAAGATTTTAAAATTGGAGTTAGTTTTACCTACCACGCAAAAGTAGGTATTTTTTAAATTTATAACTATTGTAGGTATCCAGGTATGTATATAATTATCTAAATGAATAAAAGCATCCATAATTTGAGTAAATGCAGTTTAAGAGTTAACCACCCTAAAAAATAAAATATTTCTATACCACACTCCAACTGAAAATGAATCTTAGGTAGGTACTATAAATTATAACAGAGTTTAACCTCTCTACCAAATTAGTATCTTAATTTATTATACATATATAGAATGGCGTGTTTGTGTTCATATCATATTTTATTATCCGTTAATTGCATAAGCAATTTTGACTTTCATTTTTTAATTATAGCATTGAGTGACAAACGAGCACACAGTCCACCTGATGGTAAGTGGATGCTGTGGCCCATAGACATTCACATTTGTCCTTAACTGAGGATTAAAATGCAAATATATTGTCATCCCTGAGGACTAAGATGGAATGCCACGATTCCAGTAAAAAGGGTTTCATGTTGAAATGTGGTGCATAACTTTAAGTTGAATACTACATATTATATATTATAATTCTGTTAGTAAATGCAAATGTTTACTAATAGATAATATTTTATATTTGTTTAGTTGGTAAGCCTAAATAAATAAATAATAATTAAATAAATATGTTGTATCACAGATCACAAAGAATGTACTACTAACAATAATACAGTTTACTTATTAAAAAAATCATTATGGACACTGCTTTATCCCTTTTATAAATCCATTCGTAACGATTTTTGCCTCCATTTTTACCTCAATAAAAGTGTAAAAATTTATCAATAACAATTCGGTATCTATATACCTAATTGTTTTATATCTTTTAAGTACTGTTATCTATTATATGCAGGTGGGCAAAGAGATTGTAAGCAATTAACAAACGATTTAGGCCTACCATAGGCCGGAAAGTCGAAAAAAGAAAAATTTTAAATACCGTAATAGGTAATTTGTTCATTAAATCGATAAACAAAAAAAAACATTTTAATATACAAAGATTAAAGACTAAATTATGAATACTCGCTCAAATATAAAAAATAAGAACGCACGCATTTAAAAAGCGCCTTTAGGCCTAAAATGTTTTTTCAAATAATATTGACCACTTAACTTGCACTTAAGTATATTTTCATTTCTTTCGCTTATTATTGTCTATCAAACATCCACTGCTGAATATAGTGCTCTGCCATGGATTGCCTCATAGATATCTGCTATAGTTGCCACTGATTGCCACGCTAGGCAATCGCAGTTTTTTAAATTGTTATCAGAAAGACGCTGCAGCCTATCTCCTCTCCAGTTCCCTTCTGTCGCCTCTTAAGATACCCAAGAGATGACAATATGGGGTAGTGAAGTCATCTACACCAGTACACGGCACTACACGGCTCACGGTACCTATATTTTCATTTCTAAATAATATAATCGAACAAATCGTAAGTCAGTAATACTTTTTGTAACTATTATTTATTCTGTAGTAATACCTATACCCAGGGTTTATTTGTAATTAAGGTCAATGCAGAAATGCGATCGTTCAAGTCTTCTTGTAATGCGGGTACTACTATAATAATTTATATTTTTATACGTCACGTATCAACAATGTCGAGAATCAAACAATTTTTTTGTAGAAGGAAACAGTTATTATAACATCAACCACTTTATATTATTTCATACAAAACTTACCTCTTTGATCAGGAAAATCCAAACTTAAAAGCCCCCTCACCAAACACTGAAAGTGAAAAACTTGAAAAATGCACTTAGATTTAAAACGTCAATACCGACCAATCACTTAGCACGAACACGCGGAGAGTGTTTTGTTATATCTTATCTGTGAACTTTATTATTAAAAAAAAACACTTGCAATAAATTTTTCTAATTACGCGTCCTTGATGATGACAAGAAATCGCTTGGTGACGAACGTCTTAATTAAATTGTATATTATGTATATTTCATTGATATTTAGGCCTTAAATATTATAATAATATTAAAATACAGTGCACATTGTCCGAGAAATAGATGACGAATTCAAAAACAGTCCACATTTGATTCGACCGGCACAACCGACACAAACACTCGCGTGGCTTAAACCAGACTGCCGCGCGTCATTGCCCCTCGCGTCGCCGCCCCACCCCTTCGCACTAACAATATTTCAGGTAAAAAAATGGGGAAAAAAACAGCCTATGTTTATTATTTGGCGACATTTCTTTTACCTGGGATAGAAAATTAGCAGTTGTTTGTGGGTGGAACAAAGGCGTGATTGTTTGTAGGTGGTCCGGTTTGGTCGGAAGATTTGCGAGCTTCTCCTATGTTTTAGGGGCGTCATTTGTTATATTGAGGGCGCCCGAGCACGTGCGGGCGCTGGCCTAAATAATATAGTTTTATTTGTATATCTTTACTCCTCAGACATGGAATCTATATGGTTTTTTTATAGGATAGGGTGACAAACGAGCACACAGTCCACCTGATGGTAAGTGGCTGCTGTGGCCCATAGACATCTACACCTATCTTCGAGTACGAACTAAGATGGAATGCCTTGTTTCCAGTTAAAAGGGTCTCCGGTTCTCTACGCTCACCATACGAAACACAGCAGCATTAAGCTAATATTTTACGCTGGTATTCTGTGAGAGCGTGATCTTTCCCCGGTCGAGCCACCTATTCGTACTACAACTATACTACTAAACTACTAATATAACTGCAGCATGGCTCTACCACGTATAAAACTCACGATGTTTACAAAGCACATTGTAAATAAGCATTTCAAATTACAATCAACAATTACATTGGTCGTCCGGGATCGAACACAGGTTGCACGCGTATCGTTAAATTTATAGTAACGCTTAGCTCCTGAGCTAATGCCTAATTATCGTATGCTATACCTTTGATAATACCTTTAAATGAGCAATTCTTATATATATATATATATATATATATATATATATATATATATATATATATATATATATATATATATATATATATAATCGGAATCTCGGAAACGGCTCCAACGATTTTCATAAAATTTAGTGTCCAGGGAGTTTCGGGGGCAATAAATCGATCTAGCTAGAATTTATTTTTAGAAAATGTCATTTTGTCCGTGTTTTCAGGCAATGAAAAACTGCTACAATATAAGAAGGTAAATTTTGACACTATGTTATTGATCGTAATAGCTGAAGTGGATATCGGGCACTCGCGAAATCGTATTGCCTTGGTTCGCGTCCTGTCTTCGGTCCGACTTTATTTCCTCTTTTTTCCAAGTTCCCTTCTTTTGTGAGAAAATCTATTATTTCGAGCCCTCTTTATTAGTATTTTTTAAAAATACAAAAATTTTAATTAAACTAGTTGCACTCATGATTTTTTATTCAAATAACCAGTTCAGTTTTATCTATTATGTCAATAAGATCAAAAAATATTATTCATGTTTCATCAGTATGAAATTTGTATTTAAATGAAATTTCAAGAATAAACCGAGCAAAGCTCGGTCATCAAGGTACTGAATATCATTAACGAAACAATATAAAGTTAATGACCAATAACTACCTAGTTACAATAGTATTCGTGGGAATATCCCATACCTAATAGTACAATAGACTAAAATAGGGTGCCTCGCTTCCATTAAAGTTTTTCTCGGTTCTATATACAAAACAGAGTTGTTGTTTCACGCTGGTATTCGGTGCGAGTGCTCGACCGTAGACTCGAGTAGGTACTTGAGTGTAGCCTCGGTTCTAAATTTTGATTCTTAATCAACATCTTCCTGATAACAACTTAAACGAAATAACCACGGTTGCTAACACATATTATGCCAAACTAATGAATTATAACGTAGTAATGTCTAATTAGTACCTTGTATGTAAAATTATTTTAAATTGGTTATGATTTTGTTTTTCAGTTCTGCTTTTCTTCATCAACCTCCGAAAGTGCATACAGACATACAGACCACTAGACAAGGGGCGTCCGTGTCGAGGATAAATGTAAATGTCTATGGAATATAGCATCCATTTACTGTCGGGTGGATAGTGTACTCGTTTGTCACCCATCACTACTTGCGTAAAAAGATGGCGCATTATTGAAGACCGATGTACCCACTAGTATACCAGTGAACTTGAAAATACTACGATATTATGTAAAAATTGTCAATTGTTTACGTGGTAGAGTCATGCTGCAGCTATATTAATAGTATAGTTGTAGCATGAATGGGTCGGTTCAACCGGGAAAGGATCACGCTCTCACAGAATATTAGCGTAAAATAGAAGCTAACACCGTTTACGTAAGGTAAGTGTAGAGAACCGGAGACCCATTTTACTGGTAACGAGGCATTTCATCTTAGTCCTCTCGGGTGACAAAGCATCCGCATCTTCATTCGTAATCGAGGATAGATGGGTGTATATGGACCGCAGCAACCACTTACCATCAGGTGGACTGTGTGCTCGTTTGTCACCCTTATAATATAAAATAAAAAATAATTGTGTTACAGTGAATGCCTGGGACGGATCTGTTTGCGCATGACACTTCATTATTATTTAAAGTTCAAATAAACGACTTCCACTTGTATGCCTCAACGGAATAATGAAAATTGTTTCCAAATTATTTGTAGCAAATATTTTTCTTCTAAACGCAAAAAAACAAGTTTACTGTTCACACCAGTGTCAAAACTCTGTAATACCTAAGTCATTTAATTAGGTACAAAATAAACTTTAAATTTTGGAAGTTCGTCCGTTTTTCTTGGAATTTCTATTAATTACAAGCTCGAATGGGAGCCGGCAGTGAATAAACCAGCTTAGAAACTAAGCTCTGCAATCTACGCTATAAAAACGACTAGAAAGCCGACTGAGCAACAAATACCTAAATTAGTTCAGTTTGTTTATTTCCACAGAATTATGTCATATGTTACTTTAGTGATCTGGGTGCAGCTGTATGGAAAACAATATTCAAATCATCAACATTGCAAAAGCAAGCAAGCCACTCTATATAGGTACAGGGTTATTTTTCAAGAGTAGCCAAATTATTAACTTAAGTTCATATATATCAATAATGATACATTATTGCAGTTTTTGAAAATACGAGTAAATAAGGCTTAGAAGCCATATTTAATCGAACTCCAGTTTTATTTGAAATTATCCTTTTTTATACAATTAAGTGACGGACGAGCGAACAGTTCACCTGATGGTAAGTGGATGCTGCGGCCCATAGACATCTACATTTATCGTCAATTAAGGATCAAAATGCAAATGCGTTGTCACCCTAAGCACTAAGATGGAATGCCTCGATTCCAGTGAAAAGGGTCTCCGGTTCTCTACATTCACCATAAGAATCACATCAGTATTAAGCTGCTATTATACGCTGGTGAGAGCGTGGTCCTGCCCCTGTCGAGCCGACCCATTCGTGCCACAAATATAATATAGCTGCAGCGTGGCTCCACTACATACAATATATCGCGTATCCTAAATTGACTGTGATTTTTGGGCGACAACGTTTTTGACCTTTGCGAATGTGTGCGTGCAAATTATTTAAAATTAATCATTACCACGCATTTTGAATTTAAAAGATAAAAAGGACAGAATAGTATTTGAGATTATATATAATTAACTTTTCTTCACAATTTTCGTATATTTCTTAGGTTACTACAAAATAGCCCTGGACCTTACGAGTCACCATACATATCATTAACGCGACCTTTTCTAGGAGACTAATATTTGGACGTTTCCGTCGCAGTTTATTTTTGAAAATATGATGTAAATGCAGAAAAATATAGATATATTTATAAAAATAATAACAGTTAATAAAATTATCACAGAGATAAATTTATTTAAAAAAATATATTTACAACGTAACACTACGGATTACCTCTTCTTAAGAAAGGGTTGAGGTGATTCGTTCGTGGCTGAACTAGTCTTCTGAGTAAATACAAAAAAAATTTACAATAAAAAATTAAAAAAATTCTGTTTAAATGACTATAAATTTTTATTAATGACTATAATGTTTTTCGCACATCATCGCTTAATTGCTAGTCGGCTTTTTAGACAAAATTTCCTTAACATTGTAATTTTTCTCATTTTTTTTAAATATTAGTAATCCTATTAATTAAACATTACAAATTTGTGTTAGGAGTGGTTCACGACAGTAGTCGAATGACGGATTCGAACCCACGACCTATTTGAGTTCGCGGTCCGCGCCCTGCCATTAGGCTACTGTCGCTTTATAAATTTATTTGCATAACATTGAAATGAACATTATTTAATACTACAAATAAATACTAAATGCCTACAATGCATTAATTTAAAATAAGTAAAGTAAGTGAAATTGTAAGACAGTTTTTTTAAAAACCCCAGAGTTTCTTGTCAATTCTTCTCTGAGGTTTTATTTTTCGAACCAGTGTGGAATTTGACGCAAGCCTAAATTAAATATAAAACTTCGACTTTAATTGTGATAACATTTAATACACTGAACCTTTATTTTTATTTCAAAACGTTACTTCCTCACTAGGATATTCTACAGTATATGGCCAGTTCACATACATTAATTGTAGAAGGATAAGCATCCAGATCCAGAACAATTATTTCTAGGCCATACAAAAGACTTTCGGGGATTCGAACACGTGACTCCCAGAGCTGCATCTCAATGGTAAGCCACTGCCCCTAGGAGCCGTCTAAAATTCCGTCTAAAAAGCCATAAAAAATTACAGTTACCTTCACCATAAAAGACTTCACTGTAACCGTGAATGTGTATCTGAGACTTTTCTCATCATGTTCAAGGCTGTCTATCCACCGGAGCCGTTCTCGTTATTATGCCCATTTAACCAACTCTTCTAGAAGTTTTTGGAGCTAGTGCAGAAGAGTAGTGTGAGAATCATCCGAAAACTAATATAGGTATTGTATAACTAGGTCGAATTTTTCGGTAAGCTGTTTTTATTTCAAATATTTAGTTATTAATCCTTTACCTTTAAACGAGCAATTCCTGTATACTTTTATATATATATATATATATATATATATATATATATATATATATATATATATATACATATAGTACCCTGATGACCGAGCTTTTCTCCGGTTTTTTTAAGTTACATTTATATACAAATTACATGAATAATAGTTTTTGATCTTATTGACATAATAGAAAAAACTGAACTGGTTATTTGAATAAAAAATCATGAGTGCAATTAGTTGAATTAAAATTTTTTATTAAAAAAAGGGCTTGAAATAATAGATTTTCTCACAAAAGAAGGGAACTTGAAAAGAAAAGGAAAAAAAGTCGGACCCGAGACGGGACGCGAACCATGGAACACCGACACCACGCCCGAACAACATCCCATCTGAGCTATTACGATCGTTGGTAACCTGTCAAAATTTACATTGTTATATTGTAGTAGTTTTTTATTGCCTGAAAACACGGGCAAAAGGACATTTTCTAAAAATAAATCCTAGCTAGATCGATTTATTGCCCCCGAAACTCCCTGGACACTAAATTTTATGAAAATCGTTGGAGCCGTTTCCGAGATCCCGATTATATATATATATATATATATATATATATATATATATATATATATATATATATATTTTGATTTTCGTAAAATTTAGTGTCCAGGGGGCAATAAATCGATTTAGCTAGAATTTATTTTTTGAAAATATCTTTTTTGTCCGTGTTTTCAGGCAATGAAAAACTGTTACAATATAACAAGGTAAATTTTGATACTGTGTTAATGATCGTAATAGCTCAAGTGGAATCGAGAGGTCGCGAAATCGTAATGTCTTGGTTCGCGTCCCGTCTTGGGTCCGACTTTTTTTCCTTTTTTTTTCAAGTTCCCTTCTTTTGTGAGAAAATCTATTATTTCGAGCCCTTTTTAGGGTTCCGTAGTCAACTAGGAACCCTTATAGTTTAGCCATGTCTGTCTGTCCGTCCTCGCTTAATCTCTGTGTCTCTGAAATTTGGTACCAATATGTGTATCAATCACGCCGACAAAGTGGTAAAATAAAAATTGGAAAAAATGTTTTATTAGGGTAGCCCCCCTATATGTAAAGTGGGAAGTGATTTTTTTTTTAATTTCAACCCTAACGTGTGATATATTGTTGGAAAGGTATTTAAAAATGAATAGGGGTTTACTAAAATCATTTTTTTATAATGTCAATAAATTCGGAAATAATCGCTCCAAAAGTAAAAAACAATGTGTGTCCCCCTCTAACTTTTGAACCATAAGTTTAGAAACATAACATAACATAAACACTCACGCCTGTCACCCAGAGGGGTAGGCAGAGACTACAGACTTCCATTTGGCACGATCCTGACACACCTCTCTCGCCTCCTTCACATCCATACACCTACGCATACATGCTCGTCGGTTAAGGGTACTCCTAATTTGGCCCGTTTTTAATAAATCGCCAATTTGGTCGATAAATTTTCGCCTAGGACGTCCCTTTCCGACTCTGCCATTCACTTCTGCAACATAAAATTTCTTTGTCAGTCTTTCCTCATCCATTCTTTCCACATTTGTCATGTAGAAAGTTTAGAAAATATGAAAAAATCAGAAAAGTAGAATTTTATAAGGTCTTTCTAGGAAAATCATTTTGAACTTGGATGGAAACAACAGTACCCACTAGCGGGAGCAGTTGCAGGAGCGCGGAGCGCTGCTGGAGCGCGAACATAATGGATACCCACCTTTAAACTCATAAGTGGGAACAATTATTGTGACGGACGGGAAACTACGGAACCCTACACTGAGCGTGGCCCGACACGCTCTTGGCCGGTTTTTTAGTATTTTTTAAAAATAGGAAAATTTTAATTAAACTAATTGCTCTCATGATTTTTTATTCAAATAACTAGTTCAGTTTTTCTATTATGTCAATAAGATCAAAAACTATTATTCATGTAATTTGTATATAAATGTAACCTAAAAAAAACCGAGCAAAGCTCGGTCATCCGGGTACTGAGTATTTAATTGACGTCGAATACAATGATTCGGTCGTAATAAAATCGGTTGTACATTTTTTTTTTACCACTAGTGTTTTGCTCAATTTGGCACAGAACTGGAAACAAATATCTCTCTGTCTCTTTCTCCCTCTCATATTAATAAACATTTTAATTAAACTAATTGCACTCATGATTTTTTATTCAAATAACCGGTTCAGTTTTTTCTATTATGTCAATAAGATAAATTACCATCCCATCGGATAATGAGAGTGAGGGAATAGAGAGTACCTACGCTTGCGCATACACTTGGGCACTATAATCCTGTCCTGCGCCGATGGCTAGTCTCCGTTGAGGCAGGCCGCCGTGACCGAAATTCGGTCTGGAGGACATTATTATATTAAGAAATAATCATCAAATATTCTTTGGCAATAATTAGGAACACTTCGGAAAATCTACTTACTACTAAAAAAAACTAGAGCTACACTACGCCATACTATAACTGGGTAAAATATTTACTATAATGTCAACTATCAAAATGGCGTCACGTCATCTATGCACCTATACACACCTGCAGCAAACTTCAAATAATGAAGGCTGAAGCCTCACAACTAATACACCCACGAGATATAATACTCGTATTTATACTATAATATATTTTATGGTATATTACTATCTTCTGGAGGCTATGAAGTCCTTTTGGCCTTTCCATATTCACCTGTTACGTCACTCACGTAACGAAATGAGTACGTTTAACGTGGTAGAGCCATGCTGCAGTTATATTAGTAGTATAGTTGTAGCACGAATGGGTCGGCTCGACCGGGGAAGAACTACACTCTCACAGAATACCAACGTCAAATAGCAGTTTAACACTGTTGTATTTCGTATTGTGAGTGTAGAGAACCGGATACCTTTTACGAGGTTTTCCATGTTAGCCCTCACGGGTGACAAAGCTTTTAAATTTTGATTCTTAATCGAGGATAGATGTAGATGTCTATTGGCCACAGTATCTACTTACCATCAGGTGGACTGTGTGCACGTTTGTCACCCATAACTTAGGTGGTAGGACTACTTTCCAGCTAAGGAGTTCGTCTTAAATACCACCCTCTTATCTGTTTTTGTCGTCTAATGAATATAATTATGTGCGTGCGTTGCTGTTTTCCGTTGTGATAAGCATAATGAGAGTTTTTTTATAGAACAAGGGTGACAAACGAGCACACAGTTCACCTGATGGTAAGTGGATGCTGTAGCCCATAGACTCTAGATTAAGAATCAAAACGTAGATGCGTTGTCATCCTGAGGACTTAGACGGGATGCCTCGTTTCCAGTAAAAAGGGTATCCGGTTCTCTGCACTAACCATACGAAGCACAGCAGTATTAAGCTGCTATTTTACCCTAAAGCTGGTATAATTATAGGCTGTGAGGCATTCCGATGAAGTTACAAATCATTTGTGACTTTCACCACTTACCAGGTGCGTTGTAAGTTCGTTTCACTTCTATTTTATTAAAAAAAAAAACTGATATCTCAAATAACACATTTCAAATACATCTGAGCCATGGTTAGCACTCGTTTTAAATTTCACAGCACGAGTAACCGAGGGTCGATCCTTGCTAATGAAACTGCACCAATGGCACGAAATGTTCATTAAAAATTTAAGTGCTGCTTTACCAAATGCTCGACGGTGAAACATCGGCAAAACATCGTGAGGAAACCTGCATGTCTGTGACATAAGAAAAAAAATCTTTCGCAGACATGTGAAGTTCGTCTGCAGGCGTTGGGGAAGCACGGCGGACACTTCCTTGCTCTAAAACCCTCTCAGAAATGAGAGGAGGCCTGTGCCCAGCAGTGGGACGTATATAGACGGTAACTTTAACTTTTTAACTTTAAATATATCTGACCCATTAGGTACAGCAACATATAACAAGAATTAATCATAAATAAGTAATAATGTACTTCAGACCTAATTTCAGTCACGGCCAGTCTCGACGGAGACGAGTATAAGCCATTTGAGCAGGACAGGATTATAGATGTACAATTCACTCTCTATTGATATACGCCTCACACTCATAGTTCCATAAGACGTCAATTTGACATGATTGGAGAGAAACCAATCGCAGGACCAAAGGCTGAATGTGATTTTTGAGGCACGGGGGGTAAAACAACGTCAACTTCCTGACTCCTGGCTACTGATGAGAATTTCTTGATTGAAAAACCCACTAACTCGCGCTTACAACCACTAAAGAAGTAATATATTATGTACAATAATAAAATTAATTATTTTTCTAATTGACATTAAATACAAAGTGGCGCCTTTTTAACTTTTTTTTTTAAAGAACAAGAAAGTGAACAAGATTCTCACAGTTACAACCCAAAACATTTAGCAAGCGAGAAATTTACAGAATGAGTAAAAATAAAATTATGATAATCTTTATTGTTTTCAATACAAAGGTAGTAGTTAGAACTTTTTGTTGCAGAAAAATGCAGGAAAAAAAAGCAACAAAGAAAAGAGTGGCACTTCTAAACATTATACCTACCTCCTAATAACAGTTTTGCTAGCCACAGATTCAACTTACTTTTTAAAACGTAATCCGCTAAACAATGAAAGTAGATATTTCCATACAACATATAGCGTAGAAATAATAAGTCTTGGTTTTTTATCTCATTTCTTTGTCTCCAGCACTTGCCAGTGACCAAAAACTATAATGAATTTATAATCTTGTGATGAAAAACACCTATTGGATTTGTTGACAGAGTACCTGCACTACTGAATCGTAAGGTCTTCGGTTCGAATCTCAGTAAATATGTAAAATACCACGTATAGTGACGGTGTGAAAAAATCAATGATCAAATTTCAGCCTATGTGTGCCAAGTATTCCTACACTTGGCACACATAGGCTGAAATTTGATCAAGTATGGGACAAAATAAAAAGACCTCATAGCTTTCGATAGACAGTATACCATCTCGTATATGCTAAATGAATAATAATCGATTAATACTGAAGGCTTCTGTTCAGTACTGGACTGTAACGAGTTGATACTGAGGCGGTGCAAGCGTGTAAGAATATCCACTACCTACCCATTTCGCCCCCCCTCCCCATGAGGCTATACATGGGGAGGCCTAAGTTCAGCAATGGACTTTTCATATGGCGTAATAATACCTAATGGTACTTTAATTTAACAGTAATATGTCCAAAGACTTAACCACTGTAACATTAAATAAAAGACTGGAAAATAGAAAAAACATTCCTATAAATGTATAATGTTCTATCTACAATAGTATTCACTAAAGATATTTTTTATAGTATAGGATGACAAAAGAGCACAGAGTCCGGTTCTCTACACTCACCATACGAAATACAGCAGCGTTAAGCTGCTATTTTACTCTGGTATTCTGTGAGAGCGTGGTCCTGCGTTTTGACAGTTGATATTTAAATAATAAATATTTTGGTCGATTTTAGTACGGTGTAGTATAGTTAGTTTTTTTAAGTAGATTTTTTGAAGTGTTCCTAATTATTGCCAAAGCTCATTTGCTATTGTTATCTTAATATATTAGTTATAATATATGGCTTTACTTTTTTTGTCTCTGTCCTCCTCTTAAAAGTTACAGCCTATATACGTCCCACAGGCCTCCCCTCATTTCTGAGAGGGTTTTAGGGCAAGGAAGAGTCCGCCGCGTAGCCCTAATGCGTGTTGGAAAACTTCACATGTCTTCGAAATACTTTTTTTTTCATATTCCTCAGACATGCAGGTTTCCTCACGATGTTTTCCTTTACCGCCGAGCACGTGGTAAATCGGCACTTAAAATTGCAATTAACAATTTCATTGGTGCCGGCGGGGATCTCGAGGTTCGAGGATAGCGCGTTACTCGCGTTACAGTTACGTTACGTTACAACAACGTTACGTTACTGCGGGCGTTAACCATCTGAGCTACCACGGCTTTCGTCCTCTTAGTTTGGGTTTTATAGAGCGGCAAAGCAACCATATTACCCTCACGTACCTACTTTAGTAAGTTTAATGAATAATAATAATAATAATAATAAAGTTTATTTATTAAGGTATCAACCCACATATGTTAAGTACATTTTGCGTCAAAGACAATGAATTAGAGTATTATACACATACAAAATTACAAATTAAACTCTATTATGAGTTAAAATATAGTACTTTAAAACAATTTTTTTCATCCCCTATAGCGTCTGATGCATACCCTGCCAGTGTTTATAAAATATATTGTCAGGAGACACTTGAGCAACGACCTTAACTAATTAGTTTGTTGAGTTACGTACAGTTTCCCAGAAACTGGCCGATTTACAACGTAACACTGCGTAAAAGTCTGGGACGGCCGCCTCTGCGAACATTGTGGACGCACTGCAGTACCGTGGATGTTTCAAAAAAAAATACGAAAAGCATCATTATACTGTACTCTGAGGATGTTATAGGATTTTTTGGTGTAATTTATCCAAAGTTGTCCGGTGTAAAAGCTAATGCAATAGGCTTTAAACAGAGTAATCTTAACATCCTCAGAACACGAGGCAAAGCGACGCGCCAGCATGTTACAACGTATAGCTAGAGCTCTACGTTCACGCTCAATATCCAAGTCATCACTCAGGTTCTCCGACAACATATGACCTAAGTACCTGAAATTCTTCATAGTACGTACCTGCACACCGTTTATGCTTACTGGCGGTACTCTCCCCGGACCCTTTCCAGCACGAAGACAAGCATTTCAGTCTTAGACTCATTATATTTTAATCCATGCTGACGAGCATAATTTTCGCAGATGAATATAAGCTTTCTAAGACCGTTGATCGATGGGCTAAGGAGCATCATATCGTCTGCGTAGCTAAGGTTGTTAAACGCTACACCATTAATGTGACATCTAATTTTGGTACTCCTAAGCTCCTCGATCAAGCCGTTAACATAAAGATTGAAAAGGTCCGGAGAGCTCAGCCCTCCCTGACGTACCGCACATTCTAGTTAAAATATATTGGTAATAATAGAATAGCTAATAAAGCTACCCATCTCCCGTTTAATTACCCTCTGTCGCGTCTTACGACCATGGGATGATGGATAGTGAAATTTCTTATTCGCCGCTTTTACACGGCACATTTTTTGTTGGGACACGTACTGCAATAAATTATTTATAATCTACATTCCGATTATTGAAGAGGTCCGCGCGGAATCAATAAAAATAGAATATTTCAACACCCGTCACAATTTACATAATTACTGTTTTATAGCTCCATATTTTGGCGGCAATAAAAATATGAAATTAATTTGACAGTTCGAATCGTTCGTCACCCAAAAATGTGACCACACTAAAAATAAAATAACGATGTCAATCACATTGCAGCGTTTTTTTTTATGATTATTTGTTAATATATACAATTCCAATTTCACTACCAATATACCAATATAAATAATAATTTTTGTTGGGGTTGGGTTGTTTGCGCACTTTGAAATTTACTTTATAGAAAGGACAGCCTTCTTCTTTTTTTTAAATCACTTGAAATAGGTGTGCTTTTAAGATGATACTGCTAAAGCTATAACTCATTGCCGTAACGTTTTACCTATTCTAGAGCCATGCTGCAGCTATATATATTAGGTACATAAATAGCTGTAGGTATGGCGAATGGGGAAGGACCACGCTTTTCACAATATATCAGAGGAAATAGCAGATGAGTGTGGAGAACCGGAGTGCCTTTTTACTGAAAACGAGACATTTTACTTTGGGCTTTAAGCGATGACAATGCATCTACATTTTTATTCTTAATCGAGGATGTGTCTATGAGCCATAGCTAGCTAGCATTTCACATGGTCCATATGTGTCCCTTTATAATAATTAAAATTTAATATTTAAACGTAGTAATGTGCCGCTGCAAATTAATATTTTGATATTTTATACATAAGTATATTGTATTAAAGTATTATACTGTGGACTGTGTTTGTTTGTCAATCATCTACACTAATATTATAAAGAGGAAAGATTTGTTTGTTTGTTTGTTTGTTTGTTTGCATTGAATAGGCTCTGAAACTACTGAACCGATTTGGAAAATTCTTTCACCATTAGAATTCTACATTATTCCTGATGAACATAGGCTATAGAACGTTTTAAAAAAAATTAGGGATCCGTATGAAAACTTCGTTAATGTAACCCAAGGTGTGAAAAAAATACCAAAAAAAACCTTAAATCGCGTACGCTGCGGAAATAATTGACAATAGAGCAAAATGATGTGCTACAGTTTTATGGAGGACATCAATATCTACATAAAAGTCTGCAATACCATATGTCTAACTATTATAGTTATCTCACAATAACTACTTTTCCATGTTAAAATATTCAATAGTAACGTCGAAAAATCCTTATATCGCGTACACTGCCAGCACCATGCGATGCGGGTGTCACTGGGGTGTGATATTAGAAATAAAAATAAAATAATCAAATATTAAAAAAGAACTAAAAATATAAAAAAAGATACGTAAAAAATAATAAAAAAAAATCATTATCTATACTTATATATATAATATTATAAAGAGGAAAGATGTTTTTGTTATTGAAATAATACTAGTTTTTACGGAATTTATCGCGTGTATTTAACTTTTTAATTACCCGACGTTTCGAACGCTTTACAGCACTCATGGTCACGGGCGGGACTGAGATGTTCAACGTCCATATGTCATAGTTAACCGCGGTTACCATAGATTAAAATTTAACTTTTGTTCCGATCTATGCAGTATGAACTTATGGTATCTTGAAGTCTTGCAGTTGTATGCTTGGGTTGGGATTTAATTTTATTTATTATAGGATCCCAAGCAGATGGTAGCACCCAGCTATTTTCTCTATTGAAATTAGGATGTTTTTTGATTTCAATGGCCTCGCGAATCATCCTTGGAAGGAATCGGTGTTCTTTAGCGAGGATCTGCGGTCTATCAAATCTGATGTAGTGACGGGGGCGATCCTGTACGTGTTCACAGACTGCAGACTTCCCGGAGCGTCGATTCTTCACATCAGCTATATGTTCTTTAACGCGGGTTTTTATTGATCTTTTAGTTTGTCCTATGTAGGAGAGACCACATTCACAATCAAGCTTGTACACTCCTGCATCTTGCAGAGGGACATTACATTTGACCGATGGTAAAAACTGACCAATCTTCTTCAGCGGCTTGAAGTATGTTTTGATGGAAGCGCGCTTCAAGATGTAGCAAATCTTGTCAGTGACTCCTCTAACATATGGCAGTACAGCAGGTACACGCTCGACTGTGGCCGGCTTCACTCGTTCACTGTGAAGTAGGCGCGGGACTCGAAGCTTGTTGTCATGCAAAACTTGCTTGATATGGTGGAGCTCTGCAGCCAGGTGTTTACTGTCACAGATCCCTCGTGCTCTCTGAAACAAAGATTTACCCACGGTAGCTAACTGTGAAGGATGGTGGTGAGAATCACCGTTTAAATATCTATCTGTATGGGTCTTTTTTCTATACACAGTATGGCTCAAGGTGTTATCAGGATTCCGAATTACTAACACACCTAGAAAAGCTAAGGAATTGTTTGCCTCTAACTCCATTGTGTGTATAGAAAAAAGACCCATACAGATAGATAATTAAACGCTGATTCTCACCACCATCCTTCACAGTTAGCTACCGTGGGTAAATCTTTGTTTCAGAGAGCACGAGGGATCTGTGACAGTAAACACCTGGCTGCAGAGCTCCACCATATCAAGCAAGTTTTGCATGACAACAAGCTTCGAGTCCCGCGCCTACGTCACAGTGAACGAGTGAAGTCGGTCACAGTCGAGCGTGTACCTGCTGTACTGCCATATGTTAGAGGAGTCACTGACAAGATTGGCTACATCTTGAAGCGCGCTTCCATCAAAACATACTTCAAGCCGCTGAAGAAGATTGGTCAGTTTTTACCATCGGTCAAGTGTAATGTCCCTCTGCAAGATGCAGGAGTGTACAAGCTTGATTATGAATGTGGTCTCTCCTACATAGGACAAACTAAAAGATCAATAAAAACCCGCGTTAAAGAACATATAGGTGATGTGAAGAATCGACGCTCCGGGAAGTCTGCAGTCTGTGAACACGTACAGGATCGCCCCCGTCACTACATCAGATTTGATAGACCGCAGATCCTCGCTAAAGAACACCGATTCCTTCCAAGGATGATTCGCGAGGCTATTGAAATCAAAAAACATCCTAATTTCAATAGAGAAGATAGCTGGGTGCTACCATCTGCTTGGGATCCTATAATAAACAAAATTAAATCCCAACCCAAGCATACAACTGCAAGACTTCAAGATACCATAAATTCATACTGCATAGATCGGAACAAAAGTTAAATTTTAATCTATGGTAACCGCGGTTAACTATGACATATGGACGTTGAACATCTCAGTCCTGCCCGTGACCATGAGTGCTGTAAAGCGTTCGAAACGTCGGGTAATTAAAAAGTTAAATACACGCGATAAATTCCGTAAAAACTAGTATTATTTCAATGTGTAGTGTTCGCGTAAATATAAGAAATCATTATGTTTTTGTTAGTTTGTTTGTACCAAATAAGTCTGAAACTACACGACCGATTTTACACAATTTTTACCAATAGAAAGCTAAATTATAGGGGAGGGGGGGGAGGGTGAGTGGATAAAATTTAAATTTTCTGTATAACGTGTGTATGCCGTTAGATAAAAGTACTCCATTAATTTTGCTAATTTTTTAGCTAAAATGATTGAACTAAATGAGCGAGGTGTCATATCAGTAGTTAGGTTGTACCAGTTCTGGCGCACTTGTAGAAAGGTTGTACCAGTTCTGGCGCACGACGTTCGTCGACTCACAATCCTAAAAAAAAAAAAAACAAAAAAAAAAAGGTTTTGGCATGCTCTGATCTGCGGTCCATTTTTGCGTAGGATGCACGGTTCCGGAGATGTGCAGATCAATTAACTCTTATCTAATTGATATCCGCTGCGAGCCTCAATTGTCCTTATCTACTTATCTATTGTTGATTGACTACCGTCATTATCTATTATTCGTCAGCGTGTGGGTCGGCTTATGCTATTGTATTATACTCCTTTGTTCCTATCTACAACACTAATCTGAATCATCAATAAAACACATTACCTAATTTTGTTAAAATTTTTATTTATAAAATACAAAATCTTATTACTTATTATCTATAAAATAGGAGTGAAACATCTCATCCACTAAAATATCGTTGTACAATGTGTTCTCTGTAAATATACTCGTAAAACTATGCATTGAACATCCCTGAAACTTATATAGCAAATACATGAAGCAATATTCGCCACAAACTGAAGTCCACTCATTCTGAATCCTATCAACATTCCAGTTCCATCTTTTACAATTTCTTTTAAAAAAAACTCTAGATGATATCGTACAGGTGCCCGTCCGAATGAATCAAAATATTGACCGACGTCATTCGTATCGATATATAAAGCTACCCAATGTGACCCTGGTTTATCATCTGTATCCAAATTGCATATTATATACGTTGGTACGTGGGTGTACATGGGTAGTTTATTGGCAGCATAAACATTATTTTCTAGAGTGGGGTGAATCTTTTTCAGATGTTGTTGTACATCTAGTGTATCCATAATATTACTGCTATTAGTAGATTATTACAGTACCAATCTACTCAATGACTAATATAGGAATGATCAATTATAGTGATATCTAAATATTAAATTGCTTTCTTTGTGTTATACAAAACGTATTTGAGTCACCAATACACTGAACAAGACACGACAGGAAGGACGTAGGAATGTAGAGATAAGCAACAGAATGTAAGGTAAGCTTGTTGACGCATAAAGATACTATCAATTCTACTGCGGAAATTCTTTAGATTAGAATTATTACTCACTGGTACTATATAAGACCAAGCAACTGCAGTCATGGAGTTAGTGTATGGTCGTTTGACCGCAGTGGATCTATCAATACTACGTTTGTGTTACTTCAACGCATCAAAGGCCATGGATGTAAGTGTTTATTCTATTGACAAACTTACTTTTCTTTCTGTTATTTTCTTACGTGTGTATGATTTAGTGTTAACAAATTATATTTAAATATTATGTGTGTGTATATGGTTAAGCCGTGGTAGCTCAGATGGTTAGCGCAAAATGTAAAATTCATAGTACACGACCCGGGTTCGATCCCCGCCGGCACCAATTAAATTGTTAATTACAATTTTAAGTGCTGATTTACCACGTGCTCAGCGGTGAAGGAAAACATCGTGAGGAATGCATGTCTGAGAAAATTTCGAAGGCATGTGAAGTTTGCCAACACGCATTGAGGTATCACAGCGAACATTTCCTAGCCCTAAAATCCTCTCAGAAATGAGAGGAGGCCTATGTTCAGCAGTGGACTTTAATAGGTTGTAACTTTAGCTTTTTTAACTTTTATGATTAAGTGTTAACAAATTGATATTAACATGATAACTGTGTTGTTGCAGAAATCATTGAGCTTCGATGAAAATACCTATAAACAGTATTACTACTCGCCACTCTCCCCTAAGAAGAGAGTGATGACATCGTCATTAATAATAACACATGCGATGGTGGAAAAAGAAAATCGCAATCGATTGATCATTTTTTTGAAGCTGAATCAAAAATAAAAAAGAGGAAGCTGTTATCGTCAACCGTAGCACGAGCCGCTAGAGATGGTGTATCATACATTTCTACTAATTCTGACGACGGAGACCAAGCGACGCATCTCATCAAAATTGAAATGTACGATATGAAGAAGCTATCCAAGATTCCAACTACTGATCATTGGAAACATGCTTCCACGAGGATTAAATATTACGTAAAGACTAATAAGGATAGCATCTACGACAACACAAACGCCCTCGTATACAATATTACAACGACAATAGCAGAAAGTGAAAAAGTTAAAAAATACTTTTTTAACAATGACATTCATTAGCTGATCATTAGTGAATGTGATTCTGTTTACTTAAATTACAGGAAGACAAGAGCAGAAGAAAGAGATGAGTGTGGCATACGTGTACAGAACACATCATTGAAGAACAAAACTACAACACTGAGTGGAGATGAAAACGAGAATATGCAGTACTCAAGAGCTGAATATCCATTCTTCAGTTCAAAATCTAGCCGGTTGCTCAGTTTCGAAAACTGGCCTCTCGTTATGCGACAGAAACCTGAAGATCTTGCAGAAGCCGGTTTCTTTTATACTGGCCATGCAGACAGGACCAAGTGTTTCCATTGTGGTGGTGGCTTAAAAGATTGGGAAGATGATGATGATCCTTGGCAGCAGCATGTTCAGTGGTTTAGTCAGTGTGCTTATGTAAAATTTAAACTCGAACAGAGTTTTGTATTAGATTAAATAGAATATTTATAAAGAAATAAAAAATAATATATTGCATACAATTTGTTTTATTTAATTTTATAATGTTTCTCATAGTTACATACACACAAAATGCATTACACATAACTCATAAACTCTAACACACAACACATATTATAACCTTAACTACTATAGTCTACAGTAACATTTCTGTTTTTATTTATCTCAATAATATTATGAAACTCAGCATAAACTATACAGTTAATTGTTTGTATTAGTGAGGATTCAAATCGTACTTCTAATCTTACACTACCATGCTTTATGAGATTCCAATGAGCTGATGAGTTGGCTGATAAATCAGGAGTTAAGTCAAATGCTAATAGACAGTAACCTTTGGCATACTGTTCACAAGAGATTCCATTTCCTTCATTAAGAAAGTGAATACCAGTTCCCGAGAATAGAGTATGATATGCTGATGTAAATATGCTATTATTAAAAGATGGTTGCAAAGCTTTTGAAGGTATTTGTTGACCATCAATATATAAGCTGAAAGAATTAATACCATAGTTTTCAAAGTTAAATGGATTTTTAGTAAGGGAACCATTAAATGCAGAATTGTTCACAAATCCAATTATACATCTTTTGGGTACCTGCCCTAAAAATATATTATCAAGAGTTTTTCCTTGAACACCCGATGGAATTGTTAAAACTTTTACTTCAGCTCGAGTAATAGGATATTTAGCAGTGGTAGAAGCTAAAACTTTTTGATGTGCGAGTAATACACTTGGATTAATTCGTGCTCGTCGAACAATAAGAGTTGCGTCCGTAATGCAAACTTTAAACTTTACATCGTTTGACCCAGCAATTAAATTAAAGCTCTCTCTCGATCGAACCAATTTAACACTCATTTCAACACCATTAATTAAAAATTTATCTTGGTTGAAAATGTCACCGTGAAGATGACCAATCATTTCTATTTCCTTACTTTCACTAATCAATTCCTGTCTTTTAACAAATCCTATGTTTTTACCATCCGTAGAATCCATTTTTCCTGCTGTATCATCATACCAAAGACTACAAGTAAGATGAGATTGTTTAGCAGCAGGAGCATAGTTTAAAAGGGTTTCCATGTATGCTCGATATGCATAGGTATTATTAGGTGGTGATACAAGTTTTTGGTTTAAATAAACATCAAGTTGACTAAAAAGTGAATGCAGCCAATTATTTACAGGTGCTACTATTGTAGTAGATATCAAGTTAGTTGAATCTTGATTTAATTCTTTTGCCTTTATGTGGAGTAATGTATGAGACAAATCTATGTAGTCATCGCCTGTCCCAGGAACTTGAAACTCGATAGGTCCATCATCACCAAAGAAATGAAATTGGTTTATAATGAATCCACAATCTATTTTCAATGCTAGTTTGTGTAGACGGTAGTGCAAACAAATCCAGTTCTGACTTAACGCACTCGCAAGAATGATTATGAAGGAAAGACATATTTAATTTGAAAATATATCTTTGTTATTTTTTGGCTTTAGACCAAGTTTTTTCGCAGCTTTCACTTTAGCAGTTAATGGTGGAATGAACGAGGTCAATCGTTTTCTTTTAGTTTTATACCCAGATCCTGTCATGTTAAATTGATCAATTTTCTCATCAGCCTTTCGTTTTAAATTCGTACTAACTTGCTTTAGACGATCTTTTATTGAGGCTTCCATAGGACGCGCTTGAACCATATCCGATAAAAGTCTTACTCCAGCGCTTAATGCCTCCTTACCAATCACTCGAGCACCACTTGAAAGTAAAGGTAAAACTGATCTAAATAACCCCCCTAAGAAGCTCCCAATACCATGACCGCGTTGGTATGGTGCACCCTTATAAATTACTCCAACTCCTGACCCAGCTTTATGTGTATAATAATTTTCATATGGACATTTATGATGATCACGAAGAGAATTCATTATTATAATTTTCGGAAATGTAGTTTAATACACACGGTTCCAAACTGGAATGGTTTTTTTTGTCCTGTGCTCGATCTTATAACTATTTCCAGCGTATCGAACTCTCTTCGCATAACAGGTAAGTAGTGAGGTTGAGAGAAAACGTGCATTTTATTTGCACCATAAATGTATTTTGTAGGATCTAATGAAATGACTCTTAGTAAAGGAGTCATAACGTCACCCACAATCTGAGGATCGATAATGTCGCAATATATAAAGAGTTGAGATGGTAACCCTAAGTGTAAATTAGCAGGACACTTTCCAAAACTTCTCTCTAGGAGATTTTTATTTGGTTCATAACCTAGTTGTAAACTTAATTTGGGTGATAATGTTACGGAAGTTATATTTTTATCCAAAACAGAAATAGACACAAATTTTGTTATTTCATCATAGCGAAATTTCAAGTTCTCTCCGATACCATTTAACACTCTTAAAATATGCTCAACGTTATCATAGTTGGTAGCTGGAATATGTTTTTTGTAGTACACTGTGGATGGTTTATCTTCATTAGGCATTAACATAGATTTTGTAATGTATATAACATTTTCATGATCTTGAACAGTAAACATGGTACATGGATATTGAAACTCGACAACTCCAACCGACCATTCACCTTCTAATTTAATAGCTTTCGGTAATTTCGTTGAAAAATTTGTGGTCTTGTTATCAGGAAAGTATTCCATTGAACTATTACTGAGCAAAGTTAAATAAAAACTTTCTTTATTCATATTTCTTTTAAACTAGAAGCTAAAATCCAACTGTTAAATTTATCTGGATAACCTTTCCACTTCACTAATACTTCTTTTCTGTTACCTGAGTAACGAGTGTCAATTATTTTATCTATTTTATATTGTGAGGTGGGGTTGTAAGTGATTTTCTGTAATTCTCTTTCATAAAAAGTACCAACTATTGGTTCATTTTGTAAATCTGTTATTGTATAAACAACCCATGGAGATCTATCAATTATTGAAGATATAATAAATATTTCATCACTCCAATTTGATTCATATCCTTTTTGGAAAGCATGTTTATATTTAGTTATTCGAACATAATCACCCACATTGAAATTTGGTTTACGATTTTCTAAAGAAAGTTTGTTTGACCGTCTTTCATAAAGATTAGTCCAAACTGTCATAATATTGTTGGAATTTACATCACATGGGCACATCTTAATACTAGAGTGAAAGCTGTGATTGTAAGAGTATATTAAATCTTGTAAAACATCTATATATCTATAAGTATTATTATGAGTGAAATAACGCCACATTTTTATTTTTAGTGTTCTTTGAAATCGTTCAACAATACTGGCCTTAATGTCAGGATTGTTAGTGGTATAGTAATTAATCTTTTTTGGATTTAAAGTATTTTTGTACATCTTTTGAAACAAATTCTGTACCTTTATCAGATTGTATGTGAGTAGGTGTTAAATTACTTTCAGTAAATATACTTTCAAAACATTCTTTAGTTGTTTCTGAGTTTTTCTTTTTCATTGGTCTTGCAAAAGCATATTTACTAAATACATCAATAACACAAAGTATATACTTGAAACCATCATTATATTGAGAATAAGTTCGCATATCACTTAAATCAGCTTGCCACAGTTCATTAATATTTGATAGAATGTACCTATTACGCGGGAATTTTTTTCGAATGGGTTTATGTAATGTGTATGTTTCTTGTGATTTTAACCACTCCTTTACTTGCTTTTTATTCATTTTACCCTTCATGGCTTTTGATAATTTATCAATACTACCAAAACCAGCGGGATTAGATGGATCATAATAAATCCTGTTAATTTCTTCTAGTACGGGGTCCATTTTTCCCACTCAAGCCTTTTACGTATTTTTGTTGTAGACTTTTTATCTCTACTGCTCGGTGTAGAAAACTCTTGAAATTCAATCTCAGAGGGTTTGTTCAGATCTTTTGCTTGAAGTTGGTTAATAAACTCACATCTCTTTGGATTTCCAATATAAGTAAGTGGTACTTTAATATCTTTTAATGCTTCAGCAAATCTATCCCACCCTACTGGATCACTTCTTTTTAAGGGTCTTAGTGAATCATTTATTAAATCAACAATATTACTTCCAGGAATTTTTTCATTATCAATTATGACTGTACCTTCATTATCCCAATGTATTTTACCTTTACTTGTTTCCACTAAGTTTAATAATAACTGTCCTTTTTTATTATAAGTTTTTGGTATTAAACTGAGTATTTGAGCTGGTGTGTAAAGTGGATTTTCAAAATTTTCTTTACTTTTGATGGATCGATTCTCCTCCAACAAAGATTCAGCGTCAACGGAAGTTTTTAGATCTCTATCTTTATTTTTAAAACCAATTTTAGACTCGTTTGAATCTTCATTAGATGTATCAGAATAAATTGGTAATCTGAGTGGTTGACGATCCTCTTCGGTAAAATGAAGGTATCTTTGCAGTGTTTGTAAATATAACATCCATTTCTTTCGGTCTTCCATCTTACTATTCATAATATTTTGCATTTCAATATCTAATCGAGATAAACTACTACTCGTATTAACCTTATTTTCTTGTTTTAATTTTTCAATCAATCCAGGTTCGATAAGTATCATTTTCTTTGCATTTTCCATGTTAACTGGCTAGTCCACTCACTAATCCACTCAATATTGCACCTAATATTATTGGTAAGAAAGCCCCTCCTTTTTGTATAATTATATTTTTTCTTAGTTTATGTTTACACTTACGCACTAGTTGACGGAGTATATTTTTGTGTTTATTCAATTTTTGTTTATCTTGATCTTTAAGAGATACTTTTCCTTGTAAAACGTTATGAATACACTCACAAATACAGTTAATTTTTTCTTCATCACACGTTTTAAGTAATGCTCTTTGATATTTTGGTTTAAGCGTATGCAAAGCGTTTAGCAAATGTTTATGCGTTGTGAGTCGACGATGCATCATTTAGCAATGATTTGAATTGTTTGATTCTTGGTGTATTTAAACTCTTTTGTGGGGACGTAGACTGTGCAGAAACCATATAATGGGAAGACATTTGTCTTGATACGACAAAAATCATTGGTATTTTGTTTTAAATCTACCATTAAATATCCATGCGCCTCTAGAGTTGCATCCCAGTAGGCATCTTCAATAAATTTTGGGTTATCTGGTGACACTTGTCGTGCTAAATATCTTATTTGAGTTTTATCTCGAGGGTTTTTAAAATATATTATATAACTTGAGTTTAAGGATATGTCTCTTTGCCCTTTACCCTGATGAAATAAATTTTGTGTTAAATAAAATACACTAAGATTCCTGTGATGACTACCTTTTGTAAATATATCCACAATTCTTCCATCGGACTCTCTCATTAGATCATCAATAATAACAAGATGTGGGTTTTCACCGTCATACATATTAACATTTGGAATTCCTTGATGGTAGTTAACATTTGGTAAATTATATAAAGGTTGCATTTCATCAAAGCACCATGTGATCTGATTAAAATCACAATTACATATTTCTGTAACTGATTTTATAAAATTTGATACAAAATTTGACTTCCCACATCCACTTGGCCCCGCCACAATAGCAGTAAACGGATGGATAAAGTGAAACATTACACACGTCTAAAGTTCTAAGGGGTGAAATAAAAAATGAAAGTGTTGGTGTTAACAACTAATATATATTGCAAACATTATATAAAACAGAATGATCTGTATACTATTTCTAACATAATTAGTACATAATAATTTTACAATCAACTCAACCTCAAATAAATGCACACATACACACGCAAATATAAACAACAATTAACTTAAATTATTTACAATAAATGAACGATTAAATATGTAATAAACTCTACGTCATATTATACTATTATCATTATTTTACAATCAATACAAATTTTATTTACTTGCAGACATAAAATTAAAAACTATCAACACATAACGCAGTTTATAATGACCCCAAGCTAATGTTTCAATATTATTATCTAAAATATGTCTCTTTGTGTCATTATATGATAAACCAATCTTATTTAATTTTTGTGTAAAAATTGTGTGTTTAATTGATTTAAATCTAAGCATACTATAATATTGCACTTTTTCATTAAATAGAGAAGACTTATAATTATCCATGGTCATCTTTTTAGCGATACATTTATTTACCCCTTTTGCCTTGGCTATAGTCTTATTCTCTAAGTTAAAAGCGTACATTTTGGATCGTAAACCCACAAATTCTTTCATGATTTTACCATTATTTTCATCTTTAAAAAAACCTAATTTCTTTTTATTTAATTTTGAATATTCAAAAATATTATTTGCATCATAAGCTGAGGTATCAAAGTATGATGAAAGGTCAGGTTTTATATCAGAGTAAAAATCATCTGTAAATATATGATATATTAAACTATCCGTATCTGTATACAATAATTTGATTTTACTAAACTTTTTAACCATATAGTTATAATGAAAATCATACATTAATATTTTTGAAATATCTAAAATGCAAAACCCTAAATAAATTGGTTTGTTATATATTAACTTTGTTTTTCGCAACTGAACCGCAACTAGGTTTTCGGAAAATACTGAAAGACTATGAAATTGTGGTTTAGCGATTAGATCTTGAGCACCTAAAGCTTTGCCCCGGTTCTCCCAGTGAGTAACTAATTTTATGTTAACCCTTTTTTCAATATTCGTCTTTCCGAAGACTGAATTATTCATTAATTTATAAAAATCTTTTTCGAAATCTGATTTTGCTAACGTTCTTAATTTTGTGTTTAGATCTATGTACATCTTCAATCAGCGAGACTGTTTAAATTTTAAAACTCTATGAATTTTAGTTAATTTCACCCCCATTTCTATGCACTGCTTTAAATTTCTGTAATGAATTACATATTTGTCTTTATTATTTACATTTGGGACTAGTTTATTTTCATTAATATTGCCTGCACAAATGTTTTCGGGGCATAAAAGAAAGTCCGAATGTAAATCATGAAGTTCATCTGGATATTCCAAATCAACTTCTAAAATAAAACCGAAGTTCGACGTCTCAGACACATTAAATTCTGTATTCGGATTTACCCATTCGAATCCACCAGTAGGAAGACATTGAGACATAGCCCAACCATATAAATTGTTGGCATCAAAATATGTGATATATGAATTTGGTTTCCCTACATCATAATCCCCCATATATTTGTTATTAGCTCTAGCATAACGATTACTACATTGAGATACACCACCCCTGATACCTGATCTAATAAATGCAAATTTCTCATAATCTGTTAAAAGTTCTAATTCTATTTTTGTATATTTTAACATTGCATCCGAACTTAAACCGGGTGCTGTGTAATAATGGGCAGGGTCTAAATCATAAGTATTAATACATAACTTTCTAAAGTTTTCAAATACATCGGTTAAAAGTAAAACGTCTGTTTTTAAATACAGGTTTGAATAATCTAGCATATTACAACACCCAAAGTGTTCCCAAACATCTTTAGCATGATTGTAATCATCATTTGAAATATGGGAATCTGTGAGCGAGCTATAAAAAAATTTTTGTTCGGGGAGCGATGTTAGGCTTAAACTATCATAATTAGTCATAAGTTCATATGGATAAACGCCTTTCCGTTTTAAACGAAAGAAATCTTCATCATTAGGATAATTTCAACGTAATTCTTGAAATTGATCATTACTGAGATTTTTGGCCAATTCTTCTAATTTACATGATAAAAACTTAAATGAATCTATGAATCTTAATATAATTTCGTGGTTATTCATTTTTAATTTTTTGGAAAAGGATATATATTTTTCTTTATTTTGAGGGATAACTTCGACTTCACCATCACAAAAGTTTAACGCGTGAACAATAAAATGAGCATCATAGTGACTAAGGTTGTGTAAAAATATTGGTATATAACGAGGTTTCCTGAACTTCGAGCTACATGATTCGTGAGCAACACCTATAAAACTACCAGTGTACCAATCAAAATCATAAAAATGTTCTGCTAACTCTGTTTCACAAATATGACAAATGGTTGCATTTGAAATTTGGTTTTTGTCTTCATTTGTTAGCTGAAGTGGAGGATATTTTTGAAGTCTATTTATTTCTTTGAGATTGTTAGATAAAATTTCCATAAACACTTGTGCACAGTTGGGTCCGCAATACGTTACATATTTTGATAATTTATCATCATATGAACATTTTATATAATAACCAAAACTATGTACTTCATGTTTCTGAATATTGTGTGTGAAAGGTTTGGAAGGATCGTTAGAACATGATTCTATTGGTTTTAAAAATGCTTCAAAATCAGCATAAACTACGAATGGTATCTTCAACTTTTTTTCATAACTATCAAATTTAATTTTATCATTTGAAATAGGTTGACCAAACCAATTCTTTTTTTTTAAAGTTTCACTGTTTGGTAATTCTGTACAAATGTGGGCACAATCGTATTGTTCATGGTTATTTAAACTTTCCTTAGATGGAAAGTGAAGTAGACATGCTTCGCAAATGTACATGATGTGACCGTCTTTTGAAATTTGTTTACTAACTAACCGCGATAAATTTTTTATGTAACAATAATGATTTTTTGTATCCTTGGAAAAAAATAATAAATTGATATGTCTATCTTTACGACACTTTGTTAAAAATAATGGACCTACTATAGAATTACATCGTTTTTCTTTATTATATTCTAACCCAAAAACATTAATACTAATATTATTTAATTTCTCTACTTTTGCTATGTCAGAAATTTTAACTGGAAAGGAAATACCATTAAATTTAAGTTTATTTGCATGTTTAACGTACGATGATACACGATCCGCGTCTTTGTTTACGGGATATAACGCCGAGAGTAACGCCCATTTAAAACAAAAATAATCCTTGCTTTTTACATTTATAACAGCCTTTTTTAATTTTATGTCACGAGGAAGATCTATGTATGAAGTACCGCGTAGGGGGTTAAATTTATTAACATTCATGTCTATAGATTTTATGTTTTTTAGACTCCATCCACTATCTTTTTTTTCAAATGCACTAATTTTAGTAGTAATTGTATCATTTAAAGATGAAAAAAAAATATTTAAGTCATCTCCTTGAAAAATAATATAGTTAAGCGTTTGAAAATCGAATGTATCATGAATATCTTTAGTTTGTTGAACAAAATCAGGATGCAATATGAAGTTTATTTTAAAAATTATGTGTTGATGAATACACTCTTGTATTAAAAATAAAATATCATCTTTAATAGAATTTAAAAATAGTTCAGGAGTTTCAAAATTTACCAATGTCGAACTATCTACTCTACTATCTACTCTTGATTTTATAAGTTAAAATCCTATTTCCAAAAGCAGATTCAATAACACTAACGTTTGATAAAGAATTATGTGAATTTAAAAGATTATTTTTGTGAACATTACTTTTAAAATGATTAGCTAAATACCGTTTCTTGATAAATATATGACACGTTAGACATTCCACCTGATCTTCGTTACTGATACTGTTCCCTGCAGAGGTAGGCGCTTCTGCTTCCGTTGTTGGTTTTTTGATGATCTTGGGTTCTTTGCTGCTCGTTCGCTCCGTTCCTCTTCCAAGTTGTAGTGGTTGACTACTAAAATGTTTAAATTTATTAAAAACTGCACAAGACATTGTGTAAATTATGATCGAAATGAATGTTTATTTTACTTACTTAAACTGTTTTTCAACCATCGCACAGTGATTATACAATTCATCATCATACGATGAATCGAACAGTTGATCCTTCTCCATTTCATCACAAACTTTAGACAACTTCTGATTTAATTCGCTGTTGAATAGTTCCGTATTCTCTTCCATGGTTGTGGAGAAGAAAGCACTGGTGCACACTTCACTGAAGTTTGCCATCCTTATAGTAAAGAAGAAAATAGGTAGCAGAGTAAGTAACAGTTCAGTGTTGGTAGACCAACTGATACCCAAATTTCAAATAATGTCCAATATTTAAGTCTAACAAAGGATTAGAAATAGAATATAATGAGTAGACGGAAGTAATTTAAGTAAACAGAATCACATTCACTAATGATCAGCTAATGACTGTCATTGTTAAAAAAGTATTTTTTAACTTTTTCACTTTCTGCTATTGTCTTTGTAATATTGTATACGAGGGCGTTTGTATTGTCGTAGATGCTATCCCTATTAGTCTTTAAGTAATATTTAATCCTCGTGGAAGCATGTTTCCAATGATCAGTAGTTGGAATCTTGGATAGCTTCTTCATATCGTACATTTCAATTTTGATGAGATGCGTCGCTTGGTCTCCGTCGTCAGAATTAGTAGAAATGTATGATACACCATCTCTAGCGGCTCGTGCTACGGTTGATGATAACAGCTTCCTCTTTTTTATTTTTCATTCAGCTTCAAAAAAATGATCAATCGATTGCGATTTTCTTTTTCCACCATCGCATGTGTTATTATTAATGACGATGTCATCACTCTCTTCTTAGGGGAGAGTGGCGAGTAGTAATACTGTTTATAGGTATTTTCATCGAAGCTCAATGATTTCTGCAACAACACAGTTATCATGTTAATATCAATTTGTTAACACTTAATCATAAAAGTTAAAAAAGTTAAGAATTGATAGTATCTTTATGCGTCAACAAGCTTACCTTACATTCTGTTGCTTATCTCTACATTCCTACGTCCTTCCTGTCGTGTCTTGTTCAGTGTATTGGTGACTCAAATACGTTTTGTATAACACAAAGAAAGCAATTTAATATTTAGATATCACTATAATTGATCATTCCTATATTAGTCATTGAGTAGATTGGTACTGTAATAATCTACTAATAGCAGTAATATTATGGATACACTAGATGTACAACAACATCTGAAAAAGATTCACCCCATTCTAGAAAATAATGTTTATGCTGCCAATCAACTACCCATGTACACCCACGTACCAACGTATATAATATGCAATTTGGATACAGATGATAAACCAGGGTCACATTGGGTAGCTTTATATATCGATACGAATGACGTCGGTCAATATTTTGATTCATTCGGACGGGCACCTGTACGATATCATCTAGAGTTTTTTAAAAGAAATTGTAAAAGATAGAACTGGATTGTTGATAGGATTCAGAATGAGTGGACTTCAGTTTGTGGCGAATATTGCTTAATGTATTTGCTATATAAGTTTCAGGGATGTTCAATGCATAGTTTTACGAGTATATTTACAGAGAACACATTGTACAACGATATTTTAGTGGATGAGATGTTTCACTCCTATTTTATAGATAATAAGTAATAAGATTTTGTATTTTATAAATAAAAATTTTAACAAAATTAGGTAATGTGTTCTAGTGATGATTCAGATTAGTGTTGTAGATAGGAACAAAGGAGTATAATACAATAGCATAAGCCGACCCACACGCTGACGAATAATAGATAATGACGGTAGTCAATCAACAATAGATAAGTAGATAAGGACAATTTGAGGCTCGCAGCGGATATCAATAAGATAAGAGTTAATTGATCTGCACATCTCCGGAACCGTGCATCCTACGCAAAAATGGACCGCAGATTCGTGATCAGAGGCTGCCAAAACCTTTTTTTTTTTTTTTTTAGGATTGTGAGTCGACGAACGTCGTGCGCCAGAACTGGTATAACCTTTCTACAAGTGCGCCAGAACTGGTACAACCTAACTACTCATATCATGTCGCGCGGCAGAGACGCGTGATATACGCGGGTGAAACCGCGGGGTACAGCTAGTAATCTATAAAAATGAAATAATTGTCTGGTAAAAACGTATGATAATTCACCTAACCAACATATTTTGACTGAAAACAAAAAAATTAAAATCTTATAATATTTAGATAATAATCTAACCAATGGGTACCTACGTCCTTAGACTCAGAACATCTACCTATTGGAGTTCAACTGATCATTCCAACTGATCAGTTCAAATTAAAACTGTTGATATTTTTTAAATATTCAACTTTCGTTATATCGATAATTATAAATATATCAATATCGGAGTTTTATATATAAGTTTATTTATCGATATATCGAAAATCCAATATTTTAAAAAATATCAACAGTTTTAGTTTGAACTGATCAGTTGGAATGATCAGTTGAACTGATCGTGTGTGGCGACCATAAGACAAGAAGTTATAGCTGTAGCCCAGCTTAGGCATGTCGATTCACTGTTAAAAAAATCGATCTCTGAATCGATTTGATTCGTAGATACTAGAATCGATTCTCGATTAAATCGAAGATTAAAAGATCGATTTTCGATTAATCGCGACATTTTTAAACATGAAATTTCAAGTATTTGCGATTTTTTTTCTTTAATTTAACTTTTATATTTTTTTAAATAAAATATTAGTAAAGTAAAGTTACAGCCTATATACGTCGCACTGCTGGGCACAGGCCTCCGCTCACTTCTGAGAGGGTTTTAGGACAAGGAATTGTCCGCCGCGCTGCCCCAGTGCGTGTTGGCGATATTCATATGTCTTCGAAATATTTTTTTTCCTTAGTTCTCTGACATGCAGGTTTTCTCACGATGTTTTCCTTCACCGCCGAGCACGTGGTAAATCAGCACTTAAAATTGCAATTAACAATTTCATTGGTGCCGGCGGGGATCGAAACCGGTTTACTCGCGTACTACAGCATACTAAAGCGAGTGCTAACCATCTGAGCTATCACGGCTCAGATGGTTAGCACTCGGTATAAATATTAGTAATCTTATTAATTAAAATTACTAATATTCCTTTTAACCACTCCTGGTAAGTTTGAAACACTTGTGTTAGGAGTGGTTCGCACATACGCCACTCGATCCTTTTTTTTTTTTGCAAAGTGATTCCATGTATTACTTTTATATGACATTTTAGGCTAAAAAGGACAACAATACTTTAACAAAAGTGCAATCTGCAACGTACATTTCTGGATAAATCTGTTTCAATCTAATAACTCACTATTTATCAAATTGAAATGAATGCTACACGAACACAATACTGTTTATTTCCTTACTATAAATCTCTATAAACTTCAACATATAATATTTATTTACAGTACCCAGGTATTTAAAAAGTACTCTGTCTGTAATTACAGCTTACAGTATGTTTTTGATAATAAATGAAGTAAATTCACAAGTTCACAGTTCAAACAGGTTCACAGCTATAATGTTATATTGTAGTATATATGTATGTATAATATAGTCTTTGTTCACGGCACAGATTAAGTATGACCAACATTCCATAGGTAAGATTAGAATTAGAATTTTAGAATTGAAAATAACATGAAAACTTTTCGATATTGTTGGATGCGTTAATAACTATTTACTTTATTCAAATATACAACGTGTCCCAAAATTCAACAATAAGCCAACATCGGAGAATAGACCTGCCCGGACTAATCGGGGAAAAAAAGAAAAAAAATATATCCCAATTATATTTTAAGTTATATAAAAAAATGAAATTCTTCAGAAATTGAGACGGTTTATGATATTTTTCACAACCATGACCACAATTTTTTTAATATTTGTTTCTTTTTTTATAGGCAACCTGAATAGCACTGCTATCTACCACAATTCTTAAAAAATCCAGAGTAACTCTTGTTTTATCACGAAAATTAATGAAACTTTTTTTATTCCCTAAATTTTTTGAAGACTTTTACTTTTAACCAAATTTAACTTATCGTGGTGTAAAAAAAAAGTATGAACACTAGTATGGCAAGTTTTTTTAAAATTGACGCAACTAACCAACATTCCAAAATTGTTTAATACTCTAGGAAAACAAGTTATAAAAAAATATGGGTCTATTATTTCTTAACAGGGGCCAAATTCCTTAAATTGTAATTGTCAGTAATCACTTTTACTACATGCCCAAAATGGGTTCTTGTTACAATTTCTAGGAATTTTAAAGGGGCATACATACCTTAGATATTAGAGAGAGATAGATAGATAGAGATATTTACGTTAAAAAGAGACAACAACAGGGCAGGTAGAGAAGCTGTTATTATTCTCAGCAAGTCAGTTCAGTACGCTCTGCTCCTTTGTTTACTGCGCACCGTTCCCAATTCAACTTACGTGGCTTTCGTACATACTATCGACTTTTGGCTTGGCTTTTTGGACATGAATCGACCTGCAAACTTAACTGGCCTGGCATCATTTGGACTGGAAGTGATCTGCAAACTGAACTGACCTGGCATTATCTTGGACTACGATTGTGTGTTTTGTGATTTAGAGTTCTGGCGCATTTTGGACTGTTTGGCGTTTAACATGCCGCAACCGTACACACCACAGGAATACGCTCATATGCATTTAATCTATGGAGAATGCCGATGTAATGCTAACGCTGCTAGCAGACTGTATCGAGAAAGATACCCAAATGCTCAAAGATATCCTGATTATCGAGTGTTTATTAATATGCATCAAGCGTTTTCGGAGGTTCGTATGCCATCCAATAGGAGAAGCGCTGGAAGACCTAGATTGGATCGTGATGAAGAAGTTCTCAATGAGATAGAAAATGATTCGACTACTTCGGTACGTGCCATAGAAGAAGCTACAGGAATCCCGAAAAGTCCAAATAATGCCAGGCCAGTGAAGTTTGCAGGTCGATTCCAGTCCAAAAAGCCAAACCAAAAGTCGATAGTATGTACGAGAGCCACGTAAGTTGAATTGGGAACGGTGCGCAGTAAACAAAGGAGCAGAGCGTACTGAACTGACTTGCTGAGAATAATAACAGCTTCTCTACCTGCCCTGTTGTTGTCTCTTTTTAACGTAAATATCTATCTCTCTCTCTAACATCTAAAGTATGTATGCCCCATTAAAATTCCTAGAAATTGTAACAAGAACCCATTTTGGGCATGTAGTAAAAGTGATTACTGACAATTACAATTTAAGGAATTTGGCCCCTGTTAAGAAATAATAGACCCATATTTTTTTATAACTTGTTTTCCTAGAGTATTATACCATTTTGGAATGTTGGTTAGTTGCGTCAATTTTTAAAAAAAACTTGCCATACTAGTGTTCATACTTTTTTTTACACCACGATAAGTTAAATTTGGTTAAAAGTAAAAGTCTTCAAAAAATTTAGGGAATAAAAAAAGTTTCATTAATTTTCGTGATAAAACAAGAGTTATTCTGGATTTTTTAAGAATTGTGGTAGATAGCAGTGCTACTCAGGTTGCCTATAAAAAAAAAGAAACAAATATTAAAAAAATTGTGGTCATGGTAGTGAAAAATATCATAAACGGTCTCAATTTCTGAAGAATTTCATTTTTTATATAACTTAAAATATAATTGGGATATATTTTTTTTTTCTTTTTTTCCCCGATTAGTCCGGGGCAGGTCTATCCTCCGATGCTGGCTTATCATTGAATTTTGGGACACGTTGTATATTGAGTTCAAATTATCAACCAAGTACGAGCGGTTGTTTTTGCGTCTCCCAACATCAACAAATTAAAAAACTGCGGTATCTTACCTCAGCCAGATTGGGAATTTTATTGCTAGTTCTTGAATCAGATGAATCAGTCCGATTCGAGAGGTTTTTGGATCGATTCAGTGAATCGATGCGGTGCTCCGAATCGATCTCAAAAATCGATTATTTTACTCCAAAGAATCGATTTTTCGATTAATTGATTTTAGATCGACATGCCTAGCCCAGCTGTAAAACGTCAAGAAATAAAAATTAGTATATTATGTTCGTATACTAAACAAAGATGTCTAATTTGTAAGGTTGGAGCATGGGATGGAGCACATTTTATTCATAAAACCCTGTATACAGCTAAACGAGCAACCGCTGCTGTATTTAAAGAAGCGACTACAAAAACTATCAAATTCTGTTCAGCAGTTTTTTATTACGACTAAATTACGAGTACGTAAAGAAATATCTTTTTATGAAATAATGATCTATGTCATTCATTTATGCAGGTTCTGTTTTAACTTTTCAAATAAATATGTTAATACATAATTGTGTTTCTATTGTTTTAAAAAATAACTTTACCCTCTGTCTATTATTTTCTTTTGTTGTTTTTTATACTGTATGTTGTTCTAGTATATTGTACATTATATTAGAGGAGTTTTACGTGCATCAATTGCTCATTAAGTAAACTCCAGGTCTGCAACCATTATTTATAGGCCCACAGCGCTGCAGGCGTAGCTAGGTAGCGCTTAGTTATAAGGTTCTTCAGTTCTCTACACCCACTTTACGAAATACAGCAGCATTGATCTGCTAATAGAATAGAGTGGTGCCACCCCATTCCTACTACAGTCATAATACAGCTGCACCATGGCTCTACCACGTAATGGTCACATAGTGACAAGGTCTATTACCAAGTTTAAATATTTAATTAAACAAAAACTGTATAAAAAGGGTTACTATGTAAATGAATACCTGGTTGATAATAGCCCATCGGAATGAGGTGGTCGCTTCCAAACTGTTTCTAAAGTAAATTTTGTAAATATTTTGTGACCATTGACATTGTAAAGTTTATTTCAATCAAAGATTGTTGCTGGTTCTTACCAGGACAAAGGTTTTTTTCGAACCAGTGGTAAAGTAAAAAATGACTCAATAAGAATTACATGTAAACTATATTGAACAAAAAATTATTCTATTCTATTCTAATAATGAAGAAAGTCAAACTCATAAACACTAAAATTACGCACATGCTAATAGTGAAACTGATGATATATAGGGCTATAGCCATGGACACCTGCAACCTGCAACTAAACAGAACCAAATGCCTACCAGCTTTTTTATTATACTGCATCTTTTAGTCTTCAAATTGTATTCAAACTTTAACATGGTTCTTTACAGCTCATCAAAAGTGTTAAACATAGGCCTTCCCACAAACCGCCTCATAATATTACATTTATATATATATATATATATATATATATATATATATATATATATATATATGTATATATATATATATATACAACACGTAACATAATTAACGCACTTTGAGAAAGTAGTTTGTTAACAATCGTTTACTGAATCGATTCCTATCATTTTTAATATAGGTAATTTTTTATACCAAAAATAATTAAAAGTACGTAAATTACAGTCACACTAAATCTGTACAGTCAAAACAAACTAAAATGGACCGTAACTTAAGGCAATAAGACTTTTAAGAGTGCAGTTTTATTTGTATTATTACTAATTCTGTCATTCAATAAAAATAAAGAAAAATTAACTTTATTTCAAGCACGCTAAAGTCTTTGCGTTCGTGGATTTGTACTGTGACCACAATATTCTTCCGGAATTAGTATAACTAATTTGATAAATAATCCGTGCATAAAAATGTATAACTAAAAATTCAGTGTATGTATTATGATTATAACATAATATACTAATTGGGGTGTCTGAGGGTGTGCGTTAATTACATTACATATTGTATATATATATTTAAATATATATATATATACATATATATATATATAACATATTATATTAAACTATGGAGTTTCCGTTTATGGAGGTGGGATGGAAGTCGCGTTTTTTTTTTAAATTAATTGTGAGTTGATATCAAAAAGATGCTGCTACCAATCTCCTGTTTCTTTCCCTCTGTCGCATCTTACGATAACCACGGGAAGATATAGAGTAGTATATGTCTTTTACGCCATTACTATAAGGCGAATTACGCAACATTAAATTAATTTATTACACTAAAACAAACTAAAAACTAAAATTATCAAAATTTTCCATAAACGCTATACGTGGTAGAGGCACGCTGCAGCTATATTATGGTTGTAGCACGAAAGGTTCGGCTCGACCGGGGAATTACGACACTCTCACAGAATACCAGCGTAAAATATCAGCTGTTTGCTGCTGTGTTTCGTATGGTGAGTGTAGAGAACCGAAGACCCGTTTTACTGGAATCGAGGCTGTGGCCGTGAAGGAAAAGGGGGACATCTCCCGCCGGGCAAGGTGTTCTGCCCGGGGAGCGGCCAACACTCCGTGTGATAGTTCCGAGATGTTCTATATATGCTGTTTATGATTCGGAATGTTGATAGCGTGATTTAAGCTTCGGTGTGTTTCGCTTGGGGCGCGATGACAGCGCCGTCACATCACCCCCTGCTCAGACCGGAGGTCGATAGTGCAGTCCGATTGCCGGTGTGTCCTTTTAATGCCGGTTGTGAATGCATGCTGTGTGCGTAAGGGCAAGTGACAGAAGTCTGCCTTATAAATCTGCGGTGAGTCGAGATGAAGACAAGTTGGACTGGCTTGCAGGAACTGAAGACTGCAGAAGACGATTCTCAGTAGTGAATGGTAGGGGTTCTTGTGGTTAATGACGAAAGCTTGAAGTTGTAGTTTCCGAAGGTGTTTGGTTGCGTGTTCAGATCACGTCGGGGTCACCACTGTGGCCGTGAAGGAAAAGGGGGGGATCTCCCGCCGGGCAAGGTGTTCTGCCCGGGGAGCGGCCAACACTCCGTGTGATAGTTCGGAGATGTTCTATATATGCTGTTTATGATTCGGAATGTTGATGGCGTGATTTAAGCTTCGGTGTGTTTCGCTTGTGGCGCGACGACAGCGCCGCCACAAGGCATTTCATCTTCGTTCTCACGGGTGGCATTTGCATTTTGATTCTTAATTAAGGTTAAATGTAGATGTCTATGGGCCACAGGATCCACTTACCATCAGGTGGACTGTGTGCCCGTTTGTCACCCTAATTCTCTATAAAAAAATATCAAACATAGTGCCAAAAACGCTGGCTGCGTTTCCTCACTGAATAACTGTACTTTACCGTTTACCTCTTGTCACCACCGACAATGATCACAGTCGCGGATATAGTCCCTATATAATCTTAACCGCACGTGGACCCCTTAGACCTTAGTCTCTGCTGCAAACGACACGTAATATATTTAATATAGTCATATCTCAGATACTTATGTTTCTGCAATTGTCTTAGTTCAGCCGCCTCTAACGTCGCCGCAGCTTTAAATGAGTTAGTTACCCGCTGTGAGAGGCCGCCAAAGTGTCTACGCACGTTGCATCACAAGCTTGGACTTCGCCCCTATCCGGGACTAAAGTGGTACCTTCAGGTGTCATGTCAACGTCTCTAAATATTTTACAAGGATCTTAAACCAAGGGAATAATGATATAAGTGAAGTACCTAACTCCAAAAAGTATAAATATTTTGTTAAACATTTAACATGCTGTATGTACCTAGACAAAGCAATGAAATAGGGAATTAATTACCATTTTCATATTTCTACTAAGCTACCTATTCCCTTTTTTCATTGCTTTGTTTATATTGTGACCAACTTTTACTCAATGCAACTGGCACCATTAGAAATCAGAGTTCGATGTTCGAAAAATCATATTCGAATTTACGTTTCAACCGCGTACGTTTTGAAACGTCATGCATTTAACACGTCGTAAAAGGCATAACTCCCGTAAACATTTGAAGCTATATTAAACTTTGTTTTAAAATCATTAAAGCATATGTATGCATGTTTCATACAACAGTTATGTCGTTTCGTTATAATAAGTAGCAGTGGTAAATTTCATTGCTTAAGTTGAACTAATGAAGGGGGTAAAACGTGGATACGCTTCGTTATTTATTTTTTATTATTAAACCAATTATGGCCCAATTAAAAAACGTTTAGTGATTATAAGTATTTATTAAATCAGAAACTTGTAGCTAGTGGATATATAGTTTATAAGATAAAGTACTTGTAAGATTAGATTAAAGTTAAAAAAAACAGATCCGTAGTGTGTTGTGTGTGGCAAACGAAAACATATCGCATTAATATGTTTTCACTTCAGCCCAAGTACATGTTCAAACTGATTTCAAATGAAGAAGGCATTATATGCATTGTCTTTCCTGAGGAGTATGATGCAATTACTGACTTTCCATAATAATGTCCTCCAGACCGATTTTCGGTCACGGCGGCCTGCCTCAACGGAGACTAGCCATCAGCGCAGGACAGGATTATAGTGCCCAAGTGTATGTGCAAGCACAGGTGCACTCTCTACTCCCTCACTCTCATAATGCGATGGGATGATAAACCGACACGACCGAAGAGAGATCAGGCGCAGGACCAACGGCCTTACGTGCTTTACGAGGCACGGGGGTGAGACACCTCCAACCTCCTGACTCAGAGCAGATACTGAGAATTTCTAGACTGGAAAACTCAATAATTGATTTTTTGGCCCGACCCGGGATCTGAACCCGGGACCTCATGATTAGTAGTCGCACTACTACAACCACTAGACCAACGAAGCAGTTATATAGAATATAGAATTAATAATTATATAGAATAAATAATAAATATATAAACTGGTACTTCCATACAAAATCTATAAGTAAATGAAATATTATGAGACAAAAATAAAATAACACAATACATTATACAAAATATCTCTTATAAAGTGAAAGAGAGACAAAAAAATAAAATAACATAACATAAAAACTCACGCCTGTCACCCAGAGGGGTAGGCAGAGACTACAGACTTCCATTTGGCACGATCCTGACACACCTCTTTCGCCTCCTTTACATCCATATATCTACGCATACATGCTCGTCGGTTAAGGGTACTTCTAACGTGGCCCATTTTCAAAATATCGCCAATTTGGTCGATAAACTTTTTCCTAGGGCGTCCCTTCCCGACTCGGCCGTTCACATCTGCCATATAAATTTGCTTTGTCACTCTTTCCTCATTCATTCTTTCTACATGACCAAACCACCGAAGCATTCCTTTATTAATCCTGGTCACAACATCATCTTGCATACCACATTTATCTCTTATCACGCAATTTCTCACCCTGTCATTCAGATTCAACCCTAGCATATTCCTTAAAGACCGCATTTCTATAGCATTTATTCTACTTTCGTGCTTCTTCTGCCACACCCAGCTTTCACTACCATACATTAAAGTAGGGACTAATACAGCATTATGAATTACCATACGTGCCTTTTTTGACACATTCTGGTTCTTCATAATAGAGTGTAGTGCCCCATTCACTCTATTCCCTGCATTTACTCGTCGTTCTATATCCCTATCATATCTACCATCCCTGCTAAATACACATCCCAAATACACAAACTCATCCACTTGCTCAATTAACTCTCCTTCTATTCTTATTTCACATACCGTTTTGCTTTCTTCTCTTTCAAAAACCATCATTTTCGTCTTACTTGCGTTCACTTTCATTCCCCTTTCTTTTAATTCCCAGTTCATTATTGTAACCTACATTTGCAATTCAGCCGCCGATGACGCAAATATGACTTGATCATCGGCATACTCAAGGCATTTGACGGTTAACTCGCCCATTCTTAAAATAAATTAATTAATTAATTTAACTAATTCTTAAAGACAAAAACAATAGTCTGATAAGTCAGGTGGTATAATTCTTTAGATAGAATTCTCAAACTAGTCCTTTAAAAGAATACTTGTTAGTAGTTTTCTTGATATCAACAGGCAAGGCATTCCAGAGCAGTATGGACTGCACAGTAAAAGAGGAATTCAAGAAACCACTCCTATGTATGTATACGTGTATCTTCTAGAAAGAATTAGGCAGGGCAAAAAGATGTTTCACCAGCATTGATATACTAAATTTTTTTATATTTTAATTTTTATTCAATGTTCAACAGTAATATTTTCAATAACCTCCGATATACTACGATGTTTCTCTAAAAATTATTTTATGTAATTAATTTCCTTAAAGGAATTGGACTCTTTTATGGATAAAAAAAATGAAACTTAAAAATGAAAGTACAAAAACTTAGTTCCGAAATGTACAAAAACCTACCAAAAAGCGCATATTAAATAAAAATATACAAATTTTTAAGATAGTAAGTGGTGTCCAGTCCACGTTAAGACTCCCATTGCAGGCGGCTGGCGACAAAAGTGAGATATATTTTAAAGGTGAGATTTTTTAGTTTTCAATACGGTGCGGCACATAAATTTATGATATTTTTGTCGCTTGTTTATCTTTGTGCGGTCGGAGCGGTGACTGCGCGGTGGACCTGCGGGTTTTATATCCACGGCACACGAATCTATATAGTAAGTGATCCGTGTGCTACAATACAAATATGTTTAAAAATTGATTTTATTTATTTATTTAATTACAACCAACATTACATTTAACACAATTTTACCATATAACATATCTGAAATTGAAAATCAAAAGTGATAGTAGCGTACGTATGCCTGTTTACGTGCGTGTGTGCGTGCGTGCGTGCGTGCGTGCGTGCGTGCGGGCAGGCGTGCGTGCGTGCGTGCGTGCCTGCGTGCGTGCGTGCGTGCATGCGTGCGTGCGTGCGTGCGTGCGGGCGGGCGTGCGTGCGTGCCCGCGTGCGTGCGTGCGTGCATGCATGCGTGCGTGCGTGCGTGCGGGCGGGCGTGCGTGCGTGCGTGCGTGCGTGCGTGCGTGCGTGCGTGCGTGCGTGCGTGTGTGTGTGTGAGAGAGAGGGAGAGAGAGAAAGAGAGAGAGAGAGAGAAAAAGAGAGAGAAAGAGATAGAAAGAGAGAGAGAGAGAGAAAGAGAGAGAAAGAGAGAGTGTGTGCGATTGATTAATCGAATAAAACTAATTTTGCGGAATTCATCGCGTTTATTTTTACTTTCTTAATTCCAAGCATTTTGGGCGCTGTGCTTGGGTTTGGATTTAATTTATTATTTATGGGATCCAAAGCAGATGGTAGCACCATCTTCGCTATTGAAAATTTAGAACCGGGCTTAGTTTATCAATTTTCTCATAATTTATTTTGCTGAAGTACATATATTACTCTGTGATTACTACTTATATTACTACCTATAAGCAATTATATAATAAATGCTTTCCTTATATTAAATACCATCGGATATTTCGGAATTATTTGTTTGTAAAGTTTCTTTCTTCATCACCTCCAATAAATTTTCTTAAATCAATGTTCGACTCGTGTGGTCCTTATGATTCCAGATATTTCCGCAGAACTTTATGCTCGACAACTTAACATCCTATATAAAGTCTAGATTTCTTTTTATGTGATAAGACTTATCATATATCATATACTAATGAATTGAAATATTAAATGAAGTACTTAATGTAATATTATTTACTCCATTTAATATTTGAATTTCTTGGATACGCCTTTCGTTCTAAAACCTGAGTACTAGCAAAATAGTTTATATCTAAAATATTGATCCATTTTTTGAACTTGTGCCTTTACGACTTCGTCAGAAGGACCCATTTCAAAGTTCATAGACCTTATTTGACTAATGGTTGCTGAGATACAATTATAAATTCCAATATTATTACTGACTATAGAATCCGGTATAGTTCGAACTAGAGACGAATCGTAAAAGTCTACGCGAGGTCACCTCAAAAGGTAATAATTAATAGACAGTTTTTAAAAACGGCACATACATCGCTTCTTTTTTTAAACGGTATGACTAAACTATCTCAATAAAACACGCGTTGCATCTAATTGTCGGTCTGTAGTCATATGGAGCTTGAACGGTTGAAGTTTAATAATGGAATCCCATCGTCCGGAAACGAATAAAAACCGCGGCGAAACACTTTCAAACTTGGAACTGAATGGAGCGTCATTTTTTACGTCCGTTCGGGTTGTCGCAGTGAAAAATGATATAATTTATATCGGTGCGCTGGTAGCAGCGGCTACCCGTTTTGTGTTCGCGTGATAAAATATAAATAAAAAATAAATTTTATAATATTTTTTCTCTTCTACTAATTTAAAATGTTACCTTATCAACGCGACGCGCTACGACAAAAGGCTTAGGGATTGACTGGTATTTAGAATCGTTGTCGATATCGATTGTTTACACTTTACTAAGTTAATAAAGATCCAATTTAACTCTGCGATATTTATTTTTATACTTTATCATTATCCGTACTTACTTATACCGAGACGTATATAAAATTATTCTAATAACTTGTAATAAAATGTTAATAAAAATATACAACTTATCAATTTCAATATTTATGTAAAGGAAGGATATGAATGTAAGCTTTTTTGATAAATAAGTATTGGAGAACCAATTAAAATTTTATATTTGTACCTAATCTGATTTATTTCCAATATGCATTCTATATTTGCGAGGGTTACTGTTAAAATTAATCGGCTATACCGGTAATCCGAATCGAATAGCGAGTTTCCACTTAGGTTAAACATCACTACCGCACGTACACATACAAAGGATTCCACACACGTAACTCCACACAAAAGCGTGCTCGTATGAGCACGAATGAAATATTCAAATTTGGAAGCTGATTCCGTTTATGGCTACTTAATTTGGGTGATTCGATTTGAATATTTAAAAAAGGGACGCCGAAAAAAAATAAACGGCCGAAGACATTCCACCGGTAAGGTGCAAGTGGACACAGGTTCTAATGCCTACATTTAGTTTAGGTTTCGAACGTCAAGAAATTAATAATTACGTAATATGTATATAATATATAGGTCCGTTAGTTTGTTTATTTGCCTTATTACGATTTATCTAGAAAGAAATACGTAATATGTAGTGTAATGTATCATGTAATTGTAACACAGCATCACATTATTATGGTGATGATTGAGACGATGATATGAGATGACTTCTTGAATATTGGCTGTTTTAGACTGCGCAAGATATTTGGTATCTATAATATATAGTAGGTACCTATAATAGTGCCGTGTCCGTCCTAAGCCCATTTTGATTTAAAAAATTTTGTACTACGGGTTTTAAAGAGATCGGAATGTTAGAGCAGTGACTTTTGGTTAAATTCGTGGTACAGCCAACTTGGCTGTACCACCTTAATTAGCAGCCTTAGGTATGGCTAAAATACGACGAGGTAATCTTGATCGGGAGAGGATCACGCTCTCACATAATAACCTTTAGGTACAATATAACAAAAAAATATTGTACTAAATTTGACAATAAACACGTTTAAATATGTTGTTAAAGAAAAATTATACAAAAAGGGTTATTATAATATAAAAGAATACATAAATAAAAATAACCCATGGGAATGAGGTAATCGTTACCATGCTGGTTCTATTAAAATTCATTTAAAAATGTACCTACAAAATTATTGTAAATTGAAATATGATAAAAAAATAAATCCTGATGGATTTCTTGCCGGCTCTTCCCAGGACAGAGGTATTTATTATATTACGTATTATGTAATAATATATACTGAATGAAAATCATTCTATTCTAATAAACTTTTTATTGGAAACGAGACATCTTCTTCCTCGGGGGTGAACAAACATCTAGGTACATTTTGATTCGCAATCGAGGATGGTTGTAGGTGTCTATGGACCACAGCTTTTTTTTTAGAATAAGGGTTACAAACGCGCACACAGTCCACCTGATGGTAAGTGGATGCTGTGGCCCATAGACATAACATTTATCTTCGATTAAGAATCAAAACGCAATTGCGTTTTAACCCCTGAGGACTAAAATGGAATGCCTTGGACCACCATTAAGTTTTATTTCAATTGTAAAAATAATATAAAATATTTGAGGCAGTTGAATTTTGATCCAAACACGTACTCTATTTATGTAGTTTTATTGTTATTTTTGCTGTGTAAGTATTTAATTCTGTTTTTTTTTAGTAGAATAAAAGTGACAAACCAGCACATAGGCCATCTGAAGGTAAGTGGATGCTGTGGCCCATAGACATTTACATTTATTCTCGATTAAAAATCAAAATGCACATGCGTTGTCATCCCTGAGTACCTACTAAGATGGAGTGTCATGATTCAGGTAAATAGGTTCCAGTTCTTTACACTTACCATACGAAACACAGCAGCATTAAGCTGCTATTTTACGCTGGTATTCTGTGAGAGCGTGGTCCTTCCCCGGTCGAGATGACCCATTCGTGCTACAACCATAATATAGCTGCAACGTGGCTCTAACACGTATCTACTTACCATGAGGTGGATTATGAACTCGTATGTCATCCCGATTCTATAAAAAAAAACAATAGCTGTCAGTTAGTCTTTTGAAACATGCTCGACCGATTATAAAATGTAAGTTTTCGTGTGTGTTTGAATCCCTAGATTGTTTAGATTCAAAATTATACCCAGTAGTGCTAGTGTAGTGCTCTTGTCAAAATCGAGAAATCACCCGTGCGTAATCAATAAAAATGATTCCATTATATTGTATTAATTTGTTGGTTACGTGCAATTACTTTGTTTGTTTGAATTAATACTATTCTTCAGCTTTGAACCGATAAGATCAAGATATATTACAATACCTATATATTATGCGTATAATGATAATTTAAAATAAATAAATGATGTAGTTAAAATTTACGATTTTTTTAATTTATTCTCTTTTTTGGGGTGCATTTTCCTCAACATTTGCTTATTTTTCTTAAATAAATATTTCCTTCGTGTACAATAAAATGTAAATGGAAGCCATTAAGATGTTGCGAAATTCTAATTGGATTAAGGTAACTAAACGATCGCCTGCGTAGTGGCGGTGTAAGAATATATTTATAAGTACGTACGTGAGGGTAATATGGTTATCCGGTTAATATTGTCACTTTCTTGTAACTCAAAAAATACAGCCTTGTTTGCATAGATGGCTCTGTGATACAATAGCTCTCTATCAGTCAATCAGATAATAAAGGGTCAAAAGGGCAATGCTTTCACGACATCAGTATGACAGTTGACATTGTAGTAAATATTTTAGTCGATTTTAGTATGGTGTAGTGTATGTAGTGCATGTAGCTAACTGTGAAGGATGGTGGTGAGAATCACGGTTTAAATATCTATCTGTATGGGTCTTTTTTCTATACACGGTATGGCTCAAGGTGTTATCAGGATTCCGAATTACTAACACATCTAGAAAAGCTAAAGAATTGTTTGCCTCTAACTCCATTATTGTGAACTGAATTTTAGAATTTATAGAGTTGAGATGGTCTAAAATGCAGTTACTTTATCTAAAGGTAGAATTGTGAAAGTGTCGTCTACGTACCGCTTGTAGAATCTCGGATTTATGGGAGAAGTAAGCAGGGCTTTCTCCTCAAAGTCTTCCATGAATATGTCGGCGACAATGGGAGATACAGGTGAGCCCATCGCCACACCATCTACTTGCTTGTAGAACTCCTCCTTCCACAATAGGTAGCCAGATGTAAGGCAGTGTCTGAGTAATACTGCACTACTTACTTTTTAAGTTGATTTTTAGAAGTGTTCCTAATGATTGCCATAGCTTGTTTGCCTTTTTTTTCTTAATAGGTTAAGGTAACCATATTACACTCACGTACCTTATAAAGTTAAGGCACATTAATCCTTATTTTCATTTAGTAAAAGCGTCCATTGTCCCGTGACTATAGGATATAGGTAGTAAGAGATGACTGAGGTAAACAGTTGAGTTCAGGTTCGATTGTAGTATGCATGTCACTATGTGGATAGGCTTTTTGCAAAGACTTTCCTATGTCCAGGGATGGGTTAAAATGCTACTAAAGGAGACAGGTTGGTCATTAGTAATTTTGTAGCTGCTTTCGTAAGTCTGGCGATTTGGGCCCGTGAGACCTGGGCGAGGTCGGCAGAGTTCGAGGATTGACAAGATTTGAAAACGCGACTATAAATTTTAAAATTATCTACATCTTTTTTAAGATGCAGAAATATTTTTTAAACGTTACCTCTCTCCACCATAAGGTTTTTGCCCTATATCTCGAGGCCAATTAACATAAATAAATTTCACAAGGACAAACATCCAGACCCGGAACAATTCGTCACCAATGCCGCAGAGGAGCGAACCCCAATTTTTAAAAAATTATAGGAGAGCAAGAAAACATTTATTTTTCTCCGATTACTAGCTTGTTTTCATTAGAAAATTAAAAATATTAGGCTTAATGGAAAACTGCAATTAAGATTAGGTAATTTTTCGTTCGCCCCTTGCGTTACTTGCGTGTGGGTTTCGAACCCACGGCCTTTAGCGCTGCAATCTATTGCTATTAGCTATAACATCGCGTTATATCGGGCTGAGCTTAGAGCCATTTAACTTTATTTGGTATGACTAGGTACAGCCATAATATAGCTGGAGCGTGGCCCTACCACGTATAAAATAGAGTAAGTAGATACAGTAATCTAAGATACCTTGCCCCACCTTTGGGCTAACCTAACCACACGATGTTACTTGATTTGTGCTTTTGTAGGTACTTTGGACAAAATTTACAGATGCTATACCTACCTAGTTGTTTTAATTGTTATTTAGATTTCACTTTTTGTTTTAAAAATTTTCCTCCACACTAGGATTTTCCTCCTGTATCGTGGGAGCAGTTTACATACATAAACTTCACAAGAAGAAATATCCACACCCGAAACAACTATCTGTTGGCCATACAAATACTTGTTTCGTGCGGGATTCGAACCCGCGGGCCCTTACCACTGCAACTCATTGCTAAGCCACGGCGCCATGGAGCCATCAACTATTACATACTTTTAGTCGAAAGTAATCACCACTTTTAGGCATGAATAAAACACATACTTTTTAAGGCCTAGTTGTAGGCTGAATCCTAATAGCCGGCCAAATTAAAAAAAAAATAAACCACTACGTAACAGATTTGGGTTTGAGGTGTAATTCGTTCGGTTACCAGATTAGTCGCTGCCTTTTGAACAGGTTAGCTTAACCTCGCATGTCCTAAAAATAAATTTATTCTTTTTAGACATGCCGGTTACCTAACGACGTTTTTATGTACCCTTAAAATTACAAATAACAACTATGTATAGATATAGTGCCGGGTAAGATCGAACTCTATCGCCTTGAACGAATCTATCGCGTACGATTGTTTACTGTCAGGTGGACTGTGTGCTCCTTTGTCACCATATTATTTATTCCATAAAAAAACAACGATGGCATGTCAAGCCGAACGCTTATTCTTTAAACAACTTCTCATATGTAAAAAAAAACTTTGTCACAAATATTAGCACTGGCCACTCTGGTGGAGTTTTAAGAAAAATATGCTATTATTTTTTTTAAATATTTTAAGCCTATCATAGTATAAGGTGAAAATAAATAGAATTTATTATTTGTTTTTCGTGCCGTACCTGTAGGGATTTCGTAAGAAAATCCATCAATAAATTTCGTCCCATGGGTGTCGTAAGATGTAGGTAGGTATCTAAGGGAAATGAAAGAGGAGTTGGGCAGCATCATCTTCCTGATAACAAAAATCTGAATCAACATAATACAAAGCTGCTGTTGCCAACGTGACATCAACAACAATAAAGTACGTAAAGGTAATATACTTATTATAATGATTGCGGACCCTTAAGGGGAAATATAATGTCAAATGGCTTAGCAAGATCCTTCGTTATGCCGAAAATATTGCAGCATTAATTTTGAAATTAATATATGGTAAAGTTGAGGATTAATGTTAATGATTATGTTAGACGAAAACACGATTTCGTAAAATTTTCTCGATAGAAAAAAAAATCCAAAGTTACCTCCAAAATAAACAAGAAACCGCTGTTATTCATAAATACTTTAAATAAGATCATGAAACTTTGCATACTAACTGAACTAACTATAAAGCAGTGCTTATGTTATTTACTTTTTTAAAATACCATTATTTTCACTGTAAAAAAGAAATTACCTAAACTATCGGCGTCTTGAAGCTTGATTCCTGTCGCACCGTTAGTATCGCTCCGGCTTTTGAAGGAAGAAGTTGTGTCGCTTACGATCAGAATACACATTACGCAACAGGAAGACGTAAAATTAAAATGGGAAATAACCGTTATAAAAATAAGAAGCGACTGGCTTGGCGTTAAGAAACAGGCATAAATATGATAAACCTAATGAAATAAGTGTCTAACGACCTTTCTACTTACAGTATTAGTGATTACAAACATGTCGGTACATAGCATACGACGCGCGGGGAAGTGGGGGCGAAATTAGAATTTGAGCTGACTTACTCTATCCTCTTAATGCGCAAACATAGCACTCATCTGGGAAACTATGTACTCCGCCCAGAAGAAGTGAAATTGCTCACGGCTAAGCAACTCCTTAATTGAAGACATAGAGCTTAGCCGTGAACTATAGCCATAATCAGCCATATCGACCGACACGAGCTGAGCAGTCAGAGACGGGGGTCCGCACTCCCCCCCCCCCTCGGACTACGGTTAGATAGCTCAAAAAACGCCTAAAAAAGCGACATGATGGTTGGTAACAATACCAAACCATAAACCATTCATCATCATCCTCACCTCATTGCCTTTCCCTTTTTTAATTATTCTTCTTCTTCTGACTCAGAAGAAGAGTCAGATGAAGCTGTAAGAGTCGCATAGACTAACAGCGCTAACATCTAGAAAATAGAGTATAGCCATAGCAGCGATCACAATAGACCTTCTAGGTCGCAGTGATACCGGTCTCTTTCCCTATATGCATAGCTGCTCGCACTTAAAAAAAAGGTAATATAGTCAAGTTAAACTTTGTCGCCCTATAAAACCAAAACTAGGAGAATGACAGACACAAAAACGCAAAGTCGTATATGTACTATAACTAATACCTATATTTAGAAAAAAATTTGCCAACAAGCTTTGGCAATAATTAGGAACAATTTTGAAAAATCTACTTAAAATTTAACTACACTACACCACATTAAAATCAACTAAAATATTTACTATAATTTCAACTGTCAAAATATCGTCGATAAAGCATCGCCCTATGGAATGTAGAGGTAAGGAGAACAATCTCTTATAGAAGAATAGTTGAAAAAGTGTCCATGTGTAAGCAATAAATACCTAACAGTTCAAAAACTCTCCACAACAGCGCTAGAGTAGAACAACTACATGAAACGAACGTAGCAGTTGTCGACGGTGTGAAGTGTGCTGCTAAACTGCTCAGTAGCTCTAAAACCTAAAATAATTTTATTTAGTAAATACAACCTCGAAAAAGTCATCTATCCCACTAATATTTTTCAGCGCGTTCTTTGAAATTTACCCCGTAGCTACAGTGGCGCCACCCTTAATTAATGGTTTTCTACGGACACTTTTTAATACACAGACTGTACTCCTTACCTATACACTTCATACATCGCCCTATGACCCTTTATTATTTGATTGACTAATGACGAGCTGTTGTATCACGAAGCCATTTATACAAACAAGGCTGTAGTTTTTGAGTTACAAGAAAGTGATCATATTACCCTCACGTACCTACTATAGCAAATTCGGACCTATAAGGCACTCTACAGGAACATAGGAAGATTTATGTTCTATCTATGGCTGTGAAATTTTGATAAGCTATATTTAATTAATGAATTAGTATTGATAATTATTTTATTGAAGTATGGTACCAAACAGAATTGGTACTACACTTCAACAAGCTTCTTGTTTCTTTCTTATTTTTTTTTAAATCCGATTCCAAACCCTATAAAGTCGTATTCGATTAGAGGGGATTAATAATACCTACCTACTATATTACACCAAAGCTGTAATCAGTTGCCTATGGTATTTACGGTTTATTCGGTTATGGCCTTATGGCGGCAATAAAATTGAAACTTGCTACCGAACTACAAACTACTTCAGCTTTTTATGTCTAATAAACAATTGGAATAAAGTAGTTATAATGGACCACCATTAAGTTTTATTTCAATTGTAAAAATAATAGAAAATATTTGAAGCAGTTGAATTTTGACCCAAACACGTACTCTATTTATGTAGTTTTATTGTTATTTTTGGTGTGTAAGTATTTAATTCTGGTTTTGTTATTTTTTTTTAATAGAATAAAAGTGACAAACCAGCACACAGGCCACTTGAAGGTAAGTGTATGCTGTGGCCCATAGACATTTACATTTATTCTCGATTAACAATCAAATAGCGGATGCGTTGTGACCCATGAGTACCTACCTACTAAGATGGAATGCCATGTTTTAACAAAATAGGTTCTAGATCTCTACACTCATCATACGAAACACAACAGCATTAAGCTATTATTTTACGCTGGTATTCTGTGAGAGCGTTGTCCTACCCAGGTCAAACCGACCCATTTGTCCTACAACTATAGATACTATCTACTAATATAACTGCAGCGTGGCTCTACCACGTTCCCAAAATTTCGTGTTCAATGTAATATGAGGGAATAAATGAATATGCTTTATTGTACACCAGAAACAAATTTACAAATAACATACCCAACAAAAAGCAGGTCAGGTACATATACAATTTGGCGGCCTTATCGCTACATAGCGATCTCTTCCAGGCAACCAAAGGTGTAAAGCGCTTATTACACTATACAATTTTTAGGAAATCTAATTAGGAACCTAAATTGGAAGCTAGTGATCACACTACACTAAATTGAATTCTAAATCGTGACGAACCGCATTCGTAAAGAAAATTTGATCGATGGCGCCGTATTTATCAAAACAGCAGAAAATAGGACTTAGAGCGCTTAAGGCTTAAGCGCTTATTACATTATACAATTTTTAGGAAATCTAATTAGGAAATAGGAAGGTGTAATCGTAGTGAGAACAGTTAGGATTCGATTTAGTCAAATTGGAGGTCCCAATCGCTCTACTTCCTAAATTGTTTACAATTTAGGACAGTGTAATTGCAAAGTTACGATTTAGAACAACCAGTCGGCGCCCGCGCTTTGATACAAGCGGATGTCTTGAAGTTTTGATAGAAGTCTGATATCAGAGCAGTACTTTAAATCTTAATATTAATTTCCGGTGGCTATAAAACTTAATGTCACCATCAAACATTCTTTGGTACTCACACTTTATCGAAATATCGTGACTTCTTTTTCAATATGTTTGGATACCAAACTTAACAAATATTCAAACTGTTTATAGGTGGTAGAGCCATGCTGCAGTTATATTAGTAGTATAGTTGTAGCACGAATGGGTCGGCTCGACCGAGGAAGCACCACGCTCCCACAGAATACCAGCGTAAACTGTGTTTCGTATGGCGAGTGTGGAGAACCGGAGACCCTTTTTACTGGAAACGAGGCATTCCATCTTAGTCGTCACAAGTGAAAACGCATCTGCATTTTGATTTGTAATCGGAGATAGTTGTAGATGTCCATGGGCCGCAGCAACCACTTATCATCAGGTGGACTGTGTGCTCGTTTGTCACCCTATCCTATAAAAAACTGCTTAGAATCTAAAAATATATAATTATATTCATATTGGACAGTTTTTTTTTTCAATGACAAGTACTCTTTTCTCTTTTTTTAATATCCATTGTTCCCACCACGGCTAAGGCAAGTCCTATTTTCTGCTGTTTTGATAAATACGGCGCCATCGGTCAAACGTGCAACCACGTCGATACTTCTTTACGAATGCGGTTCATCACGATTTAGAATTCAATTTAGTGTAGTGTTATCAGTAGCTTCCAATTTAGGTTCCTAATTAGATTTCCTAAAAATTGTATAGTGTAATAAGCGCTTTAAAGGAACAAAACAATGAATACCTATAATATCGATACATAAAATATAATACATGCAATAAAATAACTAATAGATAAAATGATATAATATAGGTAAAATATGTCTTATAGCAGCGGTGTAAGATACTCCACTACCCCATTATCATCCCGTGGGTGTCGTAAGAGGTGATGGAATTAAACAGGTGATGGACAGATGCATCTCCTGATAACAACTCAAAAAAAAATGGAAATTGCGTTGCCAGCTAGCATGCGAAGCGTGATGCGTTTAAGGCCGGGAACGCATCTCCAACTCCCCTGGTGACCTGGTGTAGCAGTTGTTCATGGGCAGTGGTAATCACTTATCATCAGGTGAGCCGTATGCTCGATTGTCCCCTCTCCTATTAAAAAAAAAACTATGGCAAATATTTCCCTTATGAGGCAATCTATAGGAAAGGTTTATGTTCAGGATTGGACTTTAAATATGCTGTAATTAATTAAAAAAATACACATTTAAAATATTAAATGTGTCATTCTTATTGTGTTTTATTTTTATATTCCATTATGAACAACCATCCACACCAACGGGCGCTTAACGAATGAGCAAAAAAGCCCGCGAGTCTGATCTGACAGTTAAACGCTGGGTGGAGCATTCGTTTCCCGCCTTTCAAGTCGAGCCTCCTCATTGGCTCATTTAAAAATCGATTCCACTTTATAAATATGCAACCACTTTCCTTTCCCGCGCTCCGAAGAGTTCCATAGCGCTCTAGCAACTTACAAAATTCGATCATATTAATGACGTTATAGAGTTGAAAATACAATACCGTCTTTTCATGGATGTGTTCATCCTCTCCGAAACCGAGTCAATTGTTTTAACGACAAGTCTTTCTAGTCTCTTTTGTTTTATTTAAAAGAGAATGGAGCCAAGAGACGTATTTTTTGTCGTCGCATTCACGGCGCACATTTCTATTATATAGGTTGGTATGTATGGAAATAAACAATGGACGTACGTGGGTGAAATTGAATCAGTAATAAATAATGGTGTATTTATGATTTATGGCAAAACGAAAGCGGTGACGACGACTGCGTAATGTACCTACAGATTACGGGTCTGTCGCCAGTTTTATTCCTTGTATTTTTTTAAAGATAAATTCCCTTCCTTATCAACGCTATGTGGGTTGTTAGATTTATTATTTAGCCGTAGTTAAATAATAAGCTATGAAGTGGGATTTCAGCCAGTTACAGCTGTTCTTTGGTTTTTACTCGTGGTGTGTATATATATATATATATCTTAAAGTTCGTAATTATGATAATTAATTGACCTTCTAAGTAGGTGTCAACGGGGCTAGAAGATACGATTAAGAAAAAACGCTATTTTGTAATCAAATAAGGTAACGTGAATGTAATATGGTCACCTTAAGTTTTGTCGCCCTATAAGATCAAAACTAGGAGGAATACTGAAACAAAATACAATGTCCTATACTATAAATAATATATTAAGAAAAAATAGCAAACAAGCTTTGGCAATAATTAGGAACACTTCGAAAAATCCACTTGAAATACTAACTACACTACACCCATACTAAAAGCGACTAAAATATTTACTAACCTACTACCTAATGTCATCTGTCAAAATGAAGCAGTGCCTTTTTGATCCTTTATTATTTGATTTACGAACTGATGAAGAGCAATCGTATCAAATATAGCCTTCTATGCAAACAAGGCTGTAGTTTTCGAGTTATAAGCTTATAAGAGGGTGACCATATTAACCGGATGACCATGTTACCCTCACGTACTATAGGTATTGTAATAGGTAACGTGATACTTAATGAAAGAGTAGGTACCTGTTACTCTTTGTTTTAGGATAAATATGTACACTTTTGATGTAGGTACATACTACTATAGTTTTATATTATGTATTTATCAAACACTTTATTGTTGCCGGAAGGACAGACAGGCAGGCGTCTGTCGTTCCCGGTGCAATCATACAACTCAAGTTTCGAGCACTTTCTGATGAACTAGACTTGAAGTTTTGGATATAACTCAAAATCAGATAACAATATGGGAATATGAAAAAAATAATCGTGGTAGGTACCTATATTAATTTTTTTAAGTACAAAATTTAAAAATCACTTGTTTCTTAGAATATTTTTTTATAAAACTTAAGCGGAACAACCAATCCCGTCAATGGGGTGGTTGTTCAGTTCTTGGGATAAGTTCTTCCGTTTACACCGACCATATACCCACAATCAAATTACACATAGGATGAAATATCTCAGTCAACCCTAGGTTGAAAATTACTTTGGACAGCGTAGGTACATGACAATGAATAACTCCGACCTTGTGTAATGAGGTGGCGAATATACAACATGTAACAAAAACCCTGTGGATCCCGTTAACTTACAATTTGCAAATTAATTTTTTTTTCATTAGAACATTTTTTTAAATGTGTTTTTTTGAAAAAAAAAAAATTGTTTCTATACGCTTGGATACTGATTCTGATAACACACTTAACGGGAACCACAGGGTTTTTGTTACATGTTGTATGTGATGAAAGCGTAAATAAGTCGCAGCTCAAATCCATCTTGAGGAAATACCTATTATCTGTCGTTGTGTCCATAGTGGTGAATGTTTCTTTAATTATTTATGTGTTAATTTAAATATTTATAAGTACCAGATATTGTTATTAAGGAGTGTGAGACGATAAACTGTTGCGTTGCCGACAAACTGGCTTACTTGCGCAAAATTTAAAATGTAAATAATGTACACTATTTCTAAGAATAAATAAAAAAACTATTAAACTTAGGTATTTCAATAAAACACATTGCTTTGCAATCACTATATTTTAATTAATGAAAAACATTTTTTTATTTTATTATCTATTAATTTTCAAATAGTCAAACGCTGCTCAATTTAAAGATGACGTTAGATAGGTAAGTCTAGTGCTGTCTCTATCACTTTAAGTCAATGTGACTGAGACACCACGACACTTAGGTAATGACATTTTAAAATTGAGTAGAGTGTGAGTATTTCGCCATTAGTCATATTAATTCCTGATAATGTTGCAAGCCATAATTAATACCCCTAGCGCCATCTAGTGTTGGGCAGCAGAGTGAGGAGAGCCTTCTAGAAAATGCAATGCCTTCCTCCAACCTTCCTCCTCCAGCGCCATCTAGTATCGAATAGAAAAACTAAACTTTCTAGAAAAGTTCACACTCGAACTTTCTACACCTAGTCGGTCGGGACCGGTATTTGCTGGAATATTCTAGATGTTTCGGTGGAAAAGGCCTATATAAAGCCGTTACGGGCTTCGACCGGGGTACTATTGAATGGCGATATAAGCGAAGCTTCGGAGCGTAATAAAGTGAACTTAAGTGATCCGTGTGATTAATTATTGGTGTGTTTTAAGTTTTAAATGGTGTTCAGTAATTAAAGTGTCAATTTTGGTTATTCAATCGGCAGTTTAACTGTCACGAATCCTAAGCTCGTAACAATAATATTCTCTTTCATTCATTTGAGCCTATCTTATGCTGAGCATAGACCTACGAGTACTTCAAACATTTCCTTATACGTGGGATATTTGACGTAGTTTTTTTATACGTAGTAGAGCCACACTGCAGCTATAATACTAGTGTAGTTGTGGCACAAATGTGTCGGCTTGTCCGGGGCAGGACAACGCTCTCACAGAATACCAGCGTGAAATAGCAGCGTAATGCTGCTGTGTTCGTATAATGAGTGTAGATACCCTGAGACACTTCTTTATTAGAAACGAGGCATTCCATCTTAGTCCTCAGGGGTGACAACGTATCTGAATTTTGATTCGTAATCGAGGATAGATACAGATCTCTGTCGGCCACAGCATCCACTAACTATCAGGTGGAATGTGTCCTCGTTTATCACCCTTATTCTATAAAAGAAAACACGACGCTTAATGACATTACAAAATTGAGTAGAGTTTGAGTATTTAGTCATAATAATTCTTGATAACAATCTCGTTAATTCATTAGAGCCTATCAAAGCCAACTGCTGAAGTGAGGCCTCTAACATTTTCTCATAGGTAAGATATTTGTGGTAGTTGCCAAGTTTGGCAGGCTGGTAGGCAATTTGTTTTTTTTTTACTTTGAGTCGTTATCGAGAAGATGCTACTCCCCATCTTCTGTTTAATACCTCTGACTGCCTCGTTGGTCTAATGGTTGTACCTAGTAGTGCGACTGCTGATCATAAGGTCCTGGGTTCGAATCCCGGGTCGGACCAAAAAATCGATTATTGAGTTTTTTCGTCAAGATATTCTCAGTAGCTGCCAGTTCAGTTAGATAGTTGGCAGTGTCTCAGCCCCGTGCCTCGGAAAACAAGAAAAGCCGTTGGTCCTGCGCCTGATCTCTCTGCGGTCGTGTCGGTTTACCGCTCCATCAGATTATGAGTGAGCTGTGAGGGAATAAAGTGCACCTGTGCTTGCGTATACACACGTGCACTATAGTCCTGTCCTGCGCTGATGGTTAGTCTTCGTTGAGGCTGGCCGCCGTGACCGAAATTCGGTCTGGAGTACATTAATTTTCCTCTGCTGTTTCTTACGACATCCACGGAATGATGTGGGAGATCTTTGTACAAACATTTAAATGTGTCCTATTACTGTACGCTATATACATATCTACATTGTAACCACTGTTCTCTTGGCAGTGAATGAGAGCATCCACCATCTTTTCTACCTACGGCCCAGGCGGTGCCACTTGAAAATGGGGTGTAATATTTGACAGATTTCATAGCGGGAAAGTTAGTAGTATTTTATACAACAAAGTAATAATATGGATGTGGAGGAAGCGAGAAAGGTGTGTTAGGATCGTGCCAAATGAAAGTCTGTATCCTCACTGGATTAGTGACGCTAGACGCAAATATAAGAAAAGTTATGTATTTTTAACAAGATAGACTGAGCCACTTACGTAAATGAATACAATCTAAGTGGCGACCGTGGGCGTAGTAGTCAGTAGGACTTGGCTATTGACTTAAGTGGCCTGGATTTGAATCCCAACAGCATTCATTGTTTGTGCGAAATTCAAAATTGTTTTTTAGTCAAATGTATAGGTTTTTTTTTTAAATAAATTAGATAATTACACAAATATATTATGTCTAATTATCCAAATTATTTAACTCCAAATCTCTCTAAATACATAAACACTCACGCCTGTCACCCAGAGGGGTAGGCAGAGACTACAGACTTCCATTTGGCACGATCCTGACACACCTCTTTCGCCTCCTTCACATCCATACACCTACGCATACATGCTCGTCGGTTAAGGGTACTCCTAATTTGGCCCGTTTTCAATAAATCGCCAATTTGGTCGATAAATTTTTGCCTAGGACGTCCCTTTCCGACTCTGCCATTCACTTCTGCAACATAAATTTTCTTTGTCACTCTTTCCTCATTCATTCTTTCCACATGACCAAACCACCGAGCATTCCTTTCTTAATCCTGGTCACAACATCATCTTGCAAACCACACTCTTCTCTTATTACACAATTTCTTACCCTGTTATTCAAATTCAGCCCTAACATACTCCTTAACGACCGCATTTTTACTGCGTTGATTCTACTCTCGTGCTTCTTCTGCCACACCCAACTTTCACTACCATACGTTAAAGTAGGGACCAACACAGCATTGTGAATTGCCATACGTGCCTTTTTCGACACATTTTGACTCTTCACAATAGAGTGCAGGGCCCCATTTACTCTATTTCCCGCATTCACTCGTCGTTCTATATCCTTATCATATCTCCCATCCCTGCTAAATACGGAGCCTAAATATACAAACTCATCTACTTGCTCGATCAACTCCCCTTCTATTCTTATTTCACAAATCGTTTTACTTTCTTCTCTTTCAAAAACCATAACCTTCGTCTTACTTGCGTTTATTTTCATACCCCTTTCTTTTAATGATCTGTTCATTAATGTAACCATCATTTGCAACTCGGCCGCCGACGACGCAAGAATAACTTGATCATCGGCCTACAAAAGGCATTTGACGGTTAACTCACCCATTCTTAATCCGCATTCTTCAACTTTCAAATTTTGCAAACAACTGTCCAAAAATAGGTTGAACAGCCACGGGGAAGCCACACAGCCCTGTCTGATACTTTTATGGATGTTAAACCAGTCCCAGTAGACCCCGTTGATCCTAACACAAGCACTAGAGTCCCTATAAAGAGACTCCAATGCCTGTATCAAGCCATCGCTCAACCCAAATGAGTTCAGTGTTTGCCATAGCACATCCCTATCCACTCTGTCATAGGCCCTTTCAAAGTCCATGAACGCACAAAAAACCTTTTGGTTTTTGGCCAAAAACTTCTCCGCGATCATGCGGATGGAAAAGACTTGATCTGTACATCCCATCCCCTTTCTAAATCCCGCTTGCACATCCCAAATTTTTCCATCAGTTTCTTTCATGACCCTTTCAATCAGTACCTTAGCATACAGTTTTCCCACAATGCTAAGAAGGTTGATGCCACGGTAGTTTTTACAATCCTGCTGCGACCCTTTTCCTTTATATACTGGGACTATCACGGCTTTGCACCAGTCTACCGGTACCCGCTTCAGTTCCCAGCATAAATTATACAAGGTGTGCAGCAGGCCTGCCACCACTTCCTCTCCAGCCCTTAGCATTTCGAGTGAAACTCTATCATATTCGGCAGCCTTACCTGCTTTCGTGCTTTTCATTGCTTTCATTATTTCAACTATACTTATCTCGCTACCTCTTTCCTCTTCTTTCGGAGTTTCTACTTCACCTAGTATACACGTTGTCTCATAAACACGCTTTCAAAATATTCCTTCCATCTCTTTAAACTCAAAACTTCATCATTCAGAATATAGCCATTCTCGTCTCTTATAGCATTCATCATAGGCTGTTTTCAATGTCCCCTGGCAGTTCTTACAAGTTTCCAGAATATTTTAATATTTGCCTGGAAGTTATCCGACATTCTTCTATCATTCTTATCCGTTCTTTCTTGCTTTTTTCTTTCAACTACTTCTTTTACTCTCTTATTTAGATGTCTAAAGACTGCCTTTTTTCTTTCAATATCATCATTCGTACTGCTAGAATTACCAGCCTTTGTTGCTAGTAAATCTAGCCATGCTCTCTTCTTTGCTTCAACTTCCATATGTATCTCATCATCCCACCATAACGTATTATTTTTCCTTTCATTCTTTCTCTTACTAACACCACATACTTCGGTAGCTGCATCTACTAAACCTTTCTTTACATTTAGCCATACATTCTCCAAGTCTAACTCCTTCATACATAATTCATCCAAACCATTTATATTTTCTTTCAGTCTACATTTGAACTTGTTTTTCTCACCTTCTAATACGTTGTAACGCAGTGGTAGACACAGATGATGGATGGCGCCAACGCCTGAACAGACCACTAATTCGGCATAAAACCAAATAATGATCCGTTCCTACGTTAGAACCCCGGTAAACCCTTGTATCTACCACTGCGCCCCTCAATCTTTCATCCACAATTATGAAATCGTTCATGCTTCTATCGTCACCTCTTTCCCAAGTATGCATGTGAATCCTCTTGTGGCGAAAGCAAGTGTTCGTCACAAAAACATTCTTTTCCATACATACGGTGAGGAGACTTTCACCATTCTCATTTATACTTTCATCACCAAACGTTCCCAATATCCTTTCAATACCAAGCCTTCTCACTCCAAACCCTTCCATTAAAATCTCCTAGCATAATAATATTTTCATTTCCCTTACATTTCATTAACACCATCCTTACCATTTCCCAAAACTGCTCTCGGATATAAGTGGGCTTAGACATGTCTGGGGCGTAGACCCCTAACACAAACAACTTCTTTAAGCCCACTTTCATTCGTATCCATAGCAGTCTTGGGCTTACACATTCATACTCTTTCACACATTGGCCCATTCATTCTGAAAGGATGATACCTACTCCCCTGGCATGCCCGCTCGATCTCGTCTACACCAGACCAGTATGCGGTATACATGCCATGTGCAGTGACATCCTTCCCCTTCCTTTTCATCTCATTTACACATAATACATCTTTTTTTTTATAGAAGAGGGGGCAAACGATCATGCGGCTCACCTGATGTTAAGTGACTACCGCCGCCCATGATCAACCGCAACACCAGGGGAATTGCAGGTGCGTTGCCGGCCCTTTAGAAAGGAGTAAGCTCTTTTCTTGAAGGTCCCCAGGTCGTATCGATCCGGAAAATTTGCCGGTGGTAAACTATTCCACAAAGAGGTTGTACGCGGAAGAAAATTCCTTTTGAAACGTACTGTGGTGGACCGCCAAGCATCCAGATGGTGTGGATGGTATTGGGACGTTTGCAGCATAGTGCGTTCACGAAATTTGGCGGCTGGGATTAATCTGAACAATTCCTCAGAGCACTCTCCATGGTATATGCGAAAGAAAATGCAAGGAGATGCGACATCTCTTCGCAGTGCCAGTGAATCGAGCCGATCGGAAAGCACTCGGTCGTCGACGATTCGAGCCGCTCTGCGCTGGATGCGGTCAAGTGGAAGGAGCTGGTACTGCGGAGCCCCAGCCCAGAGATAGGAACAGTATTCCATGTTTGCCCGAATCTGCGCCTTGTAAAGTTGCAGGCGGTGTGCCGGCATGAAATACTGTCCCGCTCTGCTGAGCACGCCAAGCTTTTTAGAGGCTAATTTGGCCTTCTATTCCAAGTGACCACGAAACTGCACGTCACTCGATATGTCAACGCTGAGTATTCCGATACTGGCTGAGGCAACAAGGGGAGTGCCTTGAAACTGAGGAGATACGACAAAGGGGTTCTTTTTAGCGGTTAACGCGCATACTTGTGTCTTCTGGGGGTTAAATTGGACTAGATTTAGTCACCCCCAATCCGAGACTCTGTTCAGCAAGGACTCGACTTCAGACACAAGTTTGTCCCGGCACTCGGACACGTTTTCCCATGAAATATTGGCTCGGCCGGTGTAAAGAGCATCACCAGTGCTATCATGTGCATAGCAATGAATGTTACGGGTTTGCAACATATCATTGATATGCAGAAGAAACAGCGTTGGCGATAGCACGCAGCCTTGTGGAACTGGTGTTCATTAATAGGCTTGTAATCGGAGCTTGCACCGTCTACAACGACCTTGATGCTCCGATCTGCAAGAAAGCTGGTGATCCAATCGCACAATTTCTCGGGAAGCCCATAGGAAGGGAGCTTCGAAAGAAGCGCTTTGTGCCAAACCCGATCGAAGGCCTTCGCAATGTCCAAACTAACGGCCAATGCCTCCCCCTTGGACTCTACTGCCTCCGCCCATCTGTGAGTTAGGTAGACCAGAAGATCACCAGCTGACCGACCACGGCGAAAACCGTATTGGCAGTCACTAATCAGCTGGTGATCCTCAAGGTACCTCATGAGCTGGCAGTTTACAATGGACTTCCTGTTTTGGAGAACAAGGAGGTGATGGCGATAGGCCGGTAGTTGGACGGGTCTGAGCGGTCGCCTTTTTTAGGGATCGGGTTGATGAAAGCCGTCTTCCATGATTTTGGGACTACGCCTAGGGAGTAGGAGCACCGGAAAAGACGCGTTAAAACCGGTGCCAAATCTGGAGCACACGTCCTCAGCACAATTGGGGGGATTCCGTCAGGCCCACTCGACTTGTGGATGTCCAGGGAGAGAAGTGCTTTGCGAACCGAGCGCTGTGTGAAATGCACTTCCGGCATGGAGCACTCACACCACGGGATGGTCGGCGGCTCCCCCCGTCATCGAGAGTCGAGTTGGACGCAAAGAAAGAGCCCAGAAGATCGGCTTTCTCCTTTTCGGTATGGGCCAGTGAGTCTTCCTCCCTGTGCAGAGATGGAAGAGATGGCTGACAGAAATTCCCCTAGTCAGCCTTGGCGAGAGACCAGAATGCACGAGTTCCAGAAGGAATGCGAACTAGTTTCTCGCCAATTCTGCCTATGTGCTCTGACTTTGCCTTGGCAATGACTCTTTTGAAGGACCTAAAGGCGGAATTATACTTCTTTTTTATAGCGCTGATGTTTACATCCCAGGACGCTGATGCGTCAGCCCAGGCTCGGTAGCACTCCTGCTTATAGCATGATACTATTTTACAGGAGCGATCAAACCATGGCTGAGATTTGCCTTCAATGGGCACCACAGAGGAAGGAATAAAAAGTTCCATATCCTGAAGTACCACATCAGCGACAGAATCCGCAACAACGTTGGGATCGTCCGGCGAGAAGCAAACCCGCCTCCAAGGGTAGTATGCAAAGAAAGACCGCATCCCATCCCAATCGGCTGACCTATAGTGCCAAACAAGGCGGCAGCCTGCAGAATGCGACTGCGATTTCAGCGTGAGTGGCACCTCACTCCGGACAAGACAATGGGCCGAGGAGCCTAAAGGGGCTTCGACGGAAATCTGATATCCGTCCGGGTGAGAGGTCAGCAGAAGGTCTATTTCTCTATCATACATTATATCGCATACTTCATCAATTTTATCATTCATTGCCCCACATACATTCAACGTAGCCAGACGGGCCTCTGCAATCCACTTTACGCCTCTCTGGGAGACAGAACTTGACGGGTGGCGAACCTCGTCGCCGGTTTTCCTTCCGGAGATTCTTCGACCCCTGTCCCATTCAAGGGGAGCCGGGAACTTGGGGCCATTTCTTTTCTTTGGTTCCTCATGGTGCGATATATGGGGTAGTATATTTTACGCCGCTACCACGGCGTGGGGCCAAGCCTGTGCTATCGGTTTGTCGCTCATTTAGCACCACCCGGGGGACACGTGTAGGGTGGGCCTAGGAATAGGTGGTCAAAACCTACGGACGCGAGCGCCTTATCCTCTCTAAATCTATATATATATATATATATATATATAAATGAAATTGAAGTGTCTATCTACCTGTAATATTAAAATAACTGATTTCTATTTTTTTTCTATTCGGGGATTATTAGCAACCTGTCATGAACCATCATCATTACAGCCCTTCACAAATCCACTGCTGAACATAGGCCTCCCCCAAGGAATGCCACAAAGCACGGTCCTGAGCCACCTGCATCCATCGACTTCCTGCATGTCTTACCAGGTCGTCACTCCACCTAGTGGGGGTCGCCCTACACTTCGCCTCCCGGTATGACGCTGCTACTCGAGAACCTTTCTTTCCCATCGTTTATCGGTTCATTGTGTATACGGCTGGTCCATTGCCACTTCAGCTTACTGAGCTATGTCGGTCACTCTGGTTCTACTGCGGATATCCTCATTTCTGAGTTGATCACGCATAGAAACTCCGAGCATAGCCCCCTCCATAACTCGCTGAGTGACCTTGAGCGTTCTCATATGGCCAGCAGTGAAGGACCACGTCTCAGATTCATAGGTTATCACAGGCAATACGCACTGGTTGTACAATCTAGTTTCAGGTTTTAAGGTATATCTGACGAGATGTGTCATGAACCACCATTTTTAAAATGTTCGTCTGACTGTATGTCTGTACGAATCTTCAGAATCGGTGAAACGTTTGTGATGAACCTTTACTTATATATAGAAAACAATTACAGGAAGGATCTATGCTTATACACAGGTATCTTTGTAGAAAGGCATTTGTTCATGGGTGGCGGAAGTCACTTACCATCAGGCTAGTGATACCGACGCAGCCACGCAGTGCCACTCTGCAGCTATATTATGTAGGTTGTAGCATGTATGGGTCGGCTCGACCGGCGCAAGACCACGCTCTCACATAATACCAGCGTAAAATAGCAGATTAATTCTATTCTGTTTCGTATGGTGAGTGTAGAGAATCGGCGAACCCTTTTTTATTGGAGACAGGGCATTCCATCTTAGTCCTCAGGGTTGACAACGCATCTGCGTTTTGATTCTTAATCGAGGATTAATGTAGATATCTGTGGGCCACAGCATTTACTTACCATCAGGTGGACTGTCGGCTCGTTTGTCACCCTTATTCTATAAAAAATTCTAATTCTCGTTTGCCTCCTCTTCTATAAACAAGGGCTACAGATGTGTTGCCATCTAAGAATACTAAGATGAAGTACTTGTCTGCATGTTAATAGGTGGTAGGACTTCGTTTCGGTCTAGGAGTCTGTCTGCTATAAATAGGAGAGCTATCAATAGGTAAGAGGGCAGTGCAGGGTAGGCATAGTAAAGGGTATAGAGAGTCAGAATAATTTAAGGCTGTGATTGATTTTCCACGTATTCGGCGTGTTGAGAAGTTAAGAAAATATTTTTGGAGACCTGTAAAGTTATGATATCGCATCGGAAGACTAAAATATATGGACATAACTTGAAAATGTCGGGATTTTGAGTTTGTTGTCGGGAGAAATAAATATTTAAAAAAGGAAAAATAAAAAAGTGTTTTTTTTAAATTAATAGACAATAAAAAGACTAAACGTTGTTGACACAACAAATTTAATTATAGTTAATGTTTAGGTAGCCACGTGTATTTGACATTGGCGTTTGCTGAGTCCACCAATTTGGATATTTTAGTGGTATTCGGTAAAGATTTAAAATTCAAACAACACTTCAAAGTTTAGTCTAATTACTAACTCAGCTTTTATTAAGTCAAAGGCCGCTCTGATGTGAAGAGAAGTTGTTTGTCTGGAGATTTTGAGTTTTGTCGGTAGTCTGGAGATCATTTAAAATGTCAAGAGAATCTAGACGAATCCCGACCATCTGACAACCCCATGTAAAGTTCGACATATATTGGGACAGCGCGGTGGACTTCCCTACAGCAAAATCCTGTCAAACAAGTAAGGAAGTCTTTGCCCAGCTGTTGGAAGAATATAGGTTCTATTATATCCAGAAAGGACAACAGAACGTTAATTAATTTAGTGTGATTACCTAACTTTATTGCTGTTCCATTATACGATTTTTTGTATGTAGGTAAGTATTACATGTTCTACTATAAAGTTAATAATTTATTAATTCTCATCTTTTTAATATTACAATCAGATAGATACACATAAAAAGTTGTTGTTGTATAGATGAAGCGGAGCATTGACCTTGAATATGTTTAGAAACCATACAGGCACATTCTTTGAACATTCCCTGAGTATTATGTAGTTCACATACTTCGTGGAAGACCGTACTCCGTCTGGCTTCGCTCAACATACCGGGTTCACACCCGCATGTACATTAAATATCATTAAAAAGAAAAAAAAGTAGAAAAAGAAAATTGGTTATGTAATGATCATGTAGAAGAAGAACGATAAACAGTTTTGAACTTAGCTCAGAATCGGATGACAATGTAGGATTATGATGACGATATGAAAAAACGTGGTATATAGCTTTTTTAGTACAATTTAAAAAAAAATTGTTTGTTACTTTTATATCATCTTTTTTATAGAATAAGGGTATCAAAAGAGCACACAGTCCACCTGATGGTAAGGAGATGCTGTGGCCCATAGACCATTTTTCTCCATTCAGAAAAATTCAGAATTCTAAGAATCAAATTACAGATGCGTTGTCACCCCTGAGAACTGAGATGGAACGCCTCGTTTCCAGTGAAAAGTTTTCTACACTCACCATACGAAATACAGCAGCATTGAACTGCTATTTTACCCTGTTATTCTGTGAGAGTGTGGTCCTACCCCGGTCTAGCCGAGCCATTCGAGCTGCAACCACAATAAAGCTGCATGGCTCTACCACGTAATGAAAAGAAAACTTATCAAACGCGATTTTTTTAATCTGCTACCAATTCCACCTCTGTTTTTACAAAAATGACAGTTCAAACTCCGCAGGTCTCTACATTGTAATTTTTAAAAATAATTAATAGAATCTCGCGTCATTTTGCGAAAATCTATATTAACGTTGATAAAAATCGATCAGCTGAGATCCGTGTAGTAAAATAAAGTGATGTGTAGTACCCAGTTTGAAGTGCACCTTCCGCCCTCAATTGCGTGCACTAATCCCGTAACAACTACTCCCAACACCACTACACTAGGAAAGACACCATCATAATATGACACGTATATATAATTGATATATACGTGTCATATTATGCATTATTATGTCATATATAATTGATAAAATGACACGTATTGCGCCACGAGGCATCTTCAGGTGAAGTATACTCTGACATTTTTCAAAGACTAATTTGTTCACACACATTCTTAATAATGAAAAGAAACATTTTAATGAAAAAAGAGCCCTTAGTTAATGAAAGAAGGCTACCGTTACCATTACTATTAAAGTCCACTGTTGAACATGGGCCTCCCCTTTAGATTGCCTTATAGGGAAGATATTTGCCATAGTTTACATAGTAGCATGTTCCAATTAAATTACACAACAGTAAAACATACAAAATGAAAGCAAATACATGTGTTGCAAATCCGAACTCCACAAGCAGCGCCTGTTCAGAAGTATCATCACGCATGGCAGACACCGCCCTCCTGTACCATATTTATGATAGACAATCCATTATACGACGCCGCTTCAAGCAAAGATCATCAGCCTGAAGCTGGACATCTTGAACGTGGTAGAGTCACGCTGCAGCTATATTATAGTTGTAGCAGAAATGGGTCAACACTACCGGGGGAAGGACCACGCTCTCACAGAATACCAGCCTAAATAGCAGCTTTATACTGCTATGTTTTGTATGCTGATTGTAGAAAACCGGTCACCTATATAACGACATTCCATCTTGGTCCTCAAGGGTGACAACACATCTGCCTTTTGATTCTTAATCGAGAATAGATTTAGATCTATGGGCCACAGCATCCACCTAGCACTACGTGGACTGTATGCACGATTGTCACCGATACTTCTGTAAGAAAGCTGATATCACACATCCCTAATATTTTGAAGAAAAATCATATATCTTGGTTCTAGTATTACCTACATATTATGTGACAATTCGTGCACATGTTTATATGTTTGTTACTCCATCACAAGTGAACGGCTGAGAATGTATTTGAATGAAATATGGCTCACCGCCAAACGATGTCCAGGATTAACATATACCTGTTAGCATGGAAAAGTCAACGCCATCGTTGGAAAATCAACATGGAGGCGTTTAACGTGACTATGAAGTCTAAGAAGGATATGTTTCCATGATAGCGGTAATTTTTATTCATAGCTAAGATCCCGTTTTGAGAGTTGGAGTAAAAAAGAAGATCTTGGTCTACATAATGTAATATCTTTAGTTCATTAAAATGTTTTTGTTCATATGTAAACTACCATTAAAATTGTTATCATTTTAGAAATTATAGACACTGTTATTGTATAGAATTATTTGTTTTCCTATAACTGGTAGTACTTTATAATTTGTACATGTAAGGCATTTGTTAGATGTACCCTTTTTATATAATAATGACAAACGAGCACACAATCTACTTGATGGTAAGAGGATGTTGTGGCCATAGACATCTACATTTAATTAAGAATCAAAATGCAGATGCGTTGTCACCCCTGAGGACTAAGATGGAATGCCTCGATTTCAGTAAAATGAGTCTTCGTTTCTCTACACTCACCACACGAAACACAGCAGCATTAAGCTGCTATTTTACGCAGGTATTCTGCGAGAGCGTGGTTCTTCTCCGGTCGAGCCGACACATTCGTGATACAACCAAAATATAGCTGCAGCGTAGCTCTACCACGTATAATAAAAAACCTAAGTTAATATGTATTAATATGTATAACTGTTGGAGATCCATAAAAGTGAATGAATCTAATCGCAGTGTTTAGCTGGTACGACTAATTTAACAATGAATTTGTACTGAACGTAATCCGGGTTAACATTGACAACGGGACGTCAGTCACCTCAGTCCCCCGTGACCATTGGTGCTGGAAAACACCCGAAACGTCGGGAATTAAAAATCAATTCAAATTAAACGCGATAAAATCCGTAAAAGTGGTTTTAATCAACGTGTATTGTTCGCGTAAATGTAAGAAATCATAGTGCATTTGTACAATTAGTTTAATGCCTATTTAAAAAAAAAAAAACAGGAAATGTTTCTATAACACATTAGTGATAATGCATAGCAATAACATTCTTTAAGTATTTATACCAAAGTAATCTTATTAGTACCAAGTCCTAGATATCATCGATGTAGTTTATCGTTGGTTTTACAGTGGCCAGAGTCCACGTGTAAAAAATTAAGACAATGAAGTGAAAATTGTCTTCAGCGTTGTTTCTCGCCGGAATTTATAAACGAAAACAAAGCCCGCTTTATTCCAATTCCTTTGTTTAAATAAGACGTCACTTCGGGCGAGAAAACTCATTTACTTATTTTTATAAAACAATTAAGTTTGATTATAAAGATGTTAAGGGACATTTTTCTTATTTTAACTAAGTTCGAGAAAATTGTTTTACTAACCATAAAAAAAGATTATTAAAACTTAATATAAATGAAAACTTAAGGAATAATAGCGGTGGTAGCTCAGGAGCTCGCTGTGAATTTCACAGCGCGAGTACCTCGGGTTCGATCCTCGCTGACACCAATGAAATTATTAATTGCAATTTTAATAGCTGATTTACCACGTGCTCGACGGTGAAGGAAAACATCGAATGAAACCTACATGTCTGCGAAATAAGAACAAAATATTTTGAAAACATGTGAAGTTCGCCAACACGCCTTGGAGTAGGGCGGCGGACGTTTCTTTGCCCTAATACCCTCCCAGAAACGAGAGGTGGCGTGTGCCCAGCTGTGGGACGTATATATATAGGTTGTAACTTTACTTTAGCCTTACATATGGAATAATTTTGCTCTAAATCCAAAGTAGAGTTAATTTTTATAAGAATCTGTTGTGTTTAGTGACGAGAAAAAAACACGTTTTCGCTTAAGAGAAAAAAAAGATGTTTTTTGAATAAATAAATGATAGCTTGTCAGCTGTAGGAAAATGGAAGATATCGAAGAGCGGTCAAAGCTCCGTGTGGTAACATAGCTTCCATGTGTCGTAGATTCGTTCGGAAACTTCAGACTTCAGTTATTGTTCTATCCGTTTGAATAATTGCGGTGAGGTGTAAAGAATAATATTAAGAAACTACGTCAACATTAGAAATAATATATATCCATACATCTATTACGACACATCTTCTCGTCAGGTATACCTCAATCTCTGAAAACTAAAGTGTATAACCAGTGCGTGTTGCCAATGATGACTTACGGATCTGAGACGTGCTGACGCCAACAAAAGTAGGGTGCGATACGAGCGTAATTGAGACAGGGCTATTGCCAAACAATTGGCAGCATGAGGCCAATATGAACAGTATTAAATTTCACCCCAGTATTACGTCAAATGATATATCTTGTTGGGACGTCCTTCACTGCTGGCCGTATGAGGACGCTCAAGGTCGCTCAGCGAGCTATGGAGAGGGCTATGCTCGGAGTTTCTCTGCGTGATAGACTCAGAAATGAGGATATCCGCAGTAAAACCAGAGTGACCGACATAGCCCAAAGGATTAATAAGCTGAAGTGGCTTGCCGGCCATATAGCTCGAAGAACCGATAACCGATGGTGAAGAAAGGTTCTCGAGTGGCAGACCCCCCACCAGATGGAGTGACCACCTGGTAAGACATGCAGGAAGTCGATGGATGCAGGTAGCTCAGGACCGTGCTTTGTGGCGTTACTTGGGGGAGGCCTATGTTCAGCAGTGGACTTGTGAAGGGCTGTAATGATGATAATGATGATGATGATGATACATCTATTACAGCCTATAAAAGTCCACTGCTAAATATGGGCTTCCCCCATAGATTACCTTATAGGAAAGATTTTTCCATAGAGTACGTGAGGGTAACATGGTCATCCGGTTAGTATGGTCACTTTCTTATAACTCAAAAACTACAGCCTTGTTTGCATAAGTTTGTGCCATTTGCTTATAATATGTAATAAAAAAAAGTCTAAAAAACTATTACACGCAAGATTCCCCGTGACGCCAACAAAAGTAGGGTGCGATACGAGCGTAATTGAGACAGGGCTATTGCCAAACAATTGGCAGCATGAGGCCAATATGAACAGTATTAAATTTCACCCCAGTGTTACGTCAAATGATATATCTTGTTGGGAAGATCATGCGGTTTCGCGGTAAAAAGTTATGTTATTTTAATTTTTTTTACTATTGATTGAAATAGACGTTTATTAGGTTTAAACGCAAAAATAGTCTAGGTAAGTGTAAATCTATTTAAAAGTAAAATTACAGTCCGTTTGCGTCCCACAGCTGGGCTGGCCTTTACTCAATTCTGCGAGGGTTATGGAGTAGTTATACGTGGTGGAGCCACACTGCAGCTGTATATTATGGTTATAGCACGAATGGGTCGGCTCGACCGAGGACGGACCACGCTCTCCCAGAACACCAGCGTAAAATAGCAGCTTAATACTGCTGTGTTTCGTATGGTGAGTGTAGAGATCCGGAGACCCTTTTTTAGTGGAAACGAGGCATTCCATCTTAGTCCTTAGGGGTGACAACGCATCTGCGTTTTGATTCTTAATCGAGGATAAATGTAGATGTCTATGGGCCACAGGGTCCACTTACCATCAGGTGGATTGTGTGCTCGTTTGTAACCCTTATTCTATAAAAAATCCGCGCTATTTTAATGCGTATGCGTATGGACTTCAGATGTTCTTTAAATATTTTCTTTCTAATACATGGCATATTCCTCACGATGTTTTCCTTCACCGCATAGCATGTAGTAATTAAGCTTTTTTTAAATTGCTGTTAACAATTTTATTGGTAACGGCGGAGATCGAACTAGAGTTTCACGTACTGTAAAGGTTATGGAAAACGCTTTAGTCCCTGAGCTGAAGCTGCAGGTCGTCTATGTAGTTAGGCTGGTTTTTGCAAGAGCTCGTTTTCTTGGCTCGGTAGTCTCCACATTACCTACGCAGAGAGTGAGAGGGGGAGGGGGAGTAAAGAACCACTAAACGTTGTCTAGTTCTAGTAAGGCCGCAGATTTATATGAAAACGGCCTCGTAGCCCAATCGATGGTAATGCAGCGAAGGTGGGACATCATGGAGTTTTATTCGGTGCAAATTTGACGATAGCAACGGCAGATAATAAACTAGTCACATTTGGTTCATGAAACAGATATTAATGAAATTTTGGCTGGCAGTCAAACACCGTGTCAGCCCTACATTAAATCGAGTGTTGACCTAAAGAGGGCACGTAGGTAGGGAAGAAGCGAGCTCTCTGCGTCTGCAGGGAGATATGGCTGACTCTGAACCGTGCTTTGTGGCCATCTATAATGTTGATAGTATAATAATAATGTCCTCCAGACTGAATTTTGGTCACGGCGGCGAGTCTTCACAAACACTAGTTCGATGGGATCGAAGACTGCGCATGACATGATGAAACACCGCCAACATCTTCACTACGGGCTGCTACTGATAAAATCTTTCTTTTGAAGACTGCATCTCAATTATAACTAGGAAACTAGATGAAAATAACATGTCACCAGAATATGCAGTATTACTAAGGCATTGCCTTACATCTGGCTATCTGGTGTTGCAATGGGCTCACCTGTATCTCCCACTGTCGCCCATATATTCATGGAAGACTTTAAGGAGAAAGCCCTCCTTACTGCACCTATTACCCCAAGATTCTACAAGCGGTAAATTTTTAGAACATCTTAATCCCATAAACTCTAAAATTCAATTTACTATGGAGTTAGAGCCAAATAATTCAATAGCTTTCCTAAATGTGTTAGTCATCCAAAATCCTAACAACACCATAGGTCATATTGTGTATACAAAAAAGACTCATACAAACCGATATTTAAATGGTGAATCTCACCATCATCCTTCACAGTTAGCTACCGTGGGCAAATCTTTGTTACAGAGAGCACGAGGGATCTGTGACAGCAAACACCTGGCCGCCGAGTTTCAGCACGTCAAGCAAGTATTGCAAGACAATAAGCTTCGGGTCCCGCGCCTACGTCAGAGTAACCGAGTGAAACCGGCCACAGTCGAGCGTGTGCCTGCTGTACTACCATATGTCAGAGGTGTCACAGACAAGATTGGCTACATCTTGAAGCGAGCTTCTATTAGAACATTCTACAAGCCACCGAAAAAGATAAGTCAGTTCTTACCATCCGTCAAGTGTCATATTCCTCTACAAGATGCAGGAGTGTACAAGCTTGATTGTGATTGTGGTCTATCATATAGGGAAAGAGATCAATTATTAGAACCCGCGTAAGAGAACACATAGCTGACATGAAGCATCAACGTTCCGGGAAGTCTGCAGTTTGCGATCATATCCTAGACGGCCCCAACCATTACATCAGATTTGATAGGTCACAAATCCCCGCAAATGAACATCGATTTCTACCAAGGATACGTGAGGCTACTGAAATTAAAAAAACATCCTAATTTCAATAGAGAAGTAGGCTGGGTACTACCACCTGCCTGGGACCCTGTAATTAATAAAATTAAAACTAAATCCAAGCATACCACTGCAAGACATCAAAACACAGTTAGTGTATTCTGCGTAGATCGGACCAAAGACAATTATTAAAAAGCTGAAGGTACTCCGGGTTAACTTTGACATCGGGACGTCAGTCACCTCAGTCCCCCGTCACCACGGGTGGACCATGAACCATTCGGGTATTAAAAATTTAATTAATAAACGCGATAAAATCCGTAAAAGTAGTTTTAATCAATGAGAATATCTGTCAGAAAATTTAATAACCAGCTTTCTTTGGCTCGGAATTCGAATCCCGGACTTCATAACCAGCGCTGCGTTTACGACCACTGCTCCAACGCGGCAGTATATTTATGTCAATAATAAAAATACTAGACAGCTGCCTCAGCGTCATACTGCTGGGTTGTAAAACTGTAAGCAGCAGTTACAACTAACGTATCTGCATTTTGATTTCTTTGCCGATGAACCAGAGGGGTGACAGCAATACATTGTCACCCGTGAGAACTAAGATGGAATGCCTCGTTTCCAGTAAAAAGGGTCTCCGGTTCTCTACACGCACCATACGAAACACAGCAACATTAAGCCGCTATTTTACGCTGGTATTCTGTGAGACGTAACGTATCTGTTGTGGATCTATTCGTGCTGCAACCATTATGCAGCTGCAGCATGGCTCTACCACTTGAGAAAATTATTCTATATAAATTGATTCTAATCTACAAGTTGTGAATTTGGCGGACGAAACTTATCTTCATCCTTATATATTCGTATAAACATTTGTGTGTCGTTAATGATTGTGTGACTTTTGAACGCCTGGATTGATTGAGACCATATTTATACAATGGGTGCGTTTGGCAGAAAAAAGCGCTAGCAAGCGCTTATAAGCGCTGAAATAGTTTTCGGCAAAGACACGATTGCTACTTCTGTAGCGCTGACACAATCCGCCATTTTGCTTATTTAATTTGATAGTTTTGAAGTAGAGTTTTTAAGTTGTTTTGCGCAATATTAGTTTTAAGTAATATAATGACATGAATAAACATATACATGTTATTAAAAATTCATGACTGGTAAGTTTTTAATATGAATACTTTACAAACATATATTTAAATTAGGTTAGGTTCCCCGGTTAAAACTAACATCGTGTCCTGGAGGAAAATAGCTACTTACGATTTGACAGCGCTTACCGCTTACGATCGCCATTTTGCTTACAAGCGCTTGCTAGCGCTTTTTTCTGCTAAACGCACCCAATTTAATATGTCTATGCGATGGTTCATAGCTTTACTAGGATCCGATAGGTGGCATTGTGGTCGAGTTATTATTATGTTTTTTTTTAATTTACAACTAGCGATCCGCATTTTAACCGCATGTCAACATTATTTTTTTTTAAAAAGTGAAATGGTAAACGAACATACAGTCCACCTGATAGTAATTGGCTACCGCAATCCACGGTCAGCTGCAGCCGTCTTCAAACGAAAAAGGCTACAGATATTGTCATCTCCGAGAAATAAGATGAAATGCATCACAGCTTATGATAACACTGGTTTTCGATACTCTTCTAACTGGAATACAACACTGCTACGTGACGGCAGGAATTGGTATGAGGGTGGTTTATTTTTTGTTATTAAGAGGGTGGTATCTTCCCAGACAATTGCATTGTTAGAAAAAAGTTCTACCATCTAGTAAGGTGTTAGTAACTCGTTCAGAAATTGCAAGCTGATGAATTCTTGGATAAACCTATGTCCAACAATATAATTTTTTTTATAGTTTTTTACATGGTAGAACCACGCTGCAGCTATATTTTGATTGCAGCACGAATGGGTCAGTTCGACCGGGGTAGGACCAAGTTCTCACAGAATATCAGCGTAAAATAGTAGCTTAATGCTGCTGTGTTTCGTATTGTGAGTGTAGAGAACGGGAGACCCTTTTTCCTCGAAACGAGGCATTCCATCTCAGTCCTCAAGAGTGACAATACATCTGCATTTGACTGTGTGCTCGTATGTCACCATTATTCTATAAAAAAATTAAAAAAGTCCACCTGATGGTAAGTGGTTGCTGGGGCCCATAAACATCTACATCTATCCTCGATTACGAATCAAAATGTAGATGCTTTGTCACCCGTGAGGACTAAGATGGAATACCACGTTTTCAGTAAAATGGTTCTCCGGTTCTCCACAATCATCACACGAAACAGCAGCATCAAGCTGCTATTTTACGCTGGTATTCTGTGAGAGTGTGGTTCTAGCCCGCTCTAGTCTCCAGTTCTCTACACCAAGCATACGCAAAACAGCTGCGTTGCTATTTTACGCTGGTATTCTGTGAGAGCTTGGTCCTTCCTTTGTTGAGCCGACCCATTCGTGCTACAACTATACTACTAATAAGGCTGCAGCGTGGCTCTATCACGTTAAAAATCTACTGATTATTACTATTTTATATTTATCGTTATAAATTATTTTAAACCTGTCATTAAAAAATTAACCTCAATAAATATTTTATTACTCTGTGCAACCGACACTTTACGCGGGAGACCGCCAATTTTCACCGCAGGGTCGCCAGTAATGAATATTTGTTTGTTGCGTTCCGAAACGCGCCGATTGCACATGTGGCGAGATTGCGTTTGGATGCCTAGAGTGCCCACTTCTGGGTGTATTTCACGCTTCGATGGTAGGGGTGGGTGAATCAAGGGAATAATTAAAAATATAATATGAAACATGTATAACAAATGAACTCCATAGATGAGATAAAATTGTGGTAATCTTTTCAGGTTTGTGTGCAAATATGCTAAATAAAAAATTGCTAAACGAGTGCCGAGGAAAAGTAAACGTTATGTGTTTTAGAGCTATTACGATACTGAAATATTATTTATTTTCTTTATCAGTCCCATTCGTTTTTTTTTCATTCATTAGTGCCAACCAAAAATCCACGGCTGTACATAAAGCTTTTCTAAAGATTGCCTCGTAAGGGGGTTTTGTCATACAAATTTATTTTATAGATGTTATTAGGTAGATGAAGGTGCCCATTTCCTGGTTAGTTTCCTTCTGTCGTTTTTTACGACTCCCAACGACGGGAGGGATATGAGGTAGTGGGTGTAGACGAGGCACTGGATGTCCTTTTTACCGTCTGGAAAAAATAGGGTGTAATAGGTGAACGAAGTAGAAGCACTGATATTTTACAAAGAATAAAAACAAAATTTTTGAATCAATTAAATAAATAAATAAAAATCTATCGATAATGAAATCATATCCACCCTACTTTACGAACGGCATTAAAATAACAAATTTAGTAGGCATCTTTTACTGTTAAGATCTTAAACAAACATGATATAATTGTATCTTGTAATCAACAATCTAGATGTCGCTACACATTTTTATATCACGATATGGTTCGACTATTGAAAATGCATATAGGGTTTAATAATTATACATATAGGGTTTTATAAATATATATATTGAATAAATTGTCTATACGTTCTGGGATATTGAGTTTTCATTGCTCCCTGGCTTTGTTTACCTAACATTTACCTTGTTACTTCGCAGGGTCACAGGCTCAATGGTAAGAGAGAAGAAATTGTTCAAAAAATTATTCAAACGTGTAATTCAAAATTTTTGTTTTTATTTTTTGCAAATTATCAGTGCCATATGCTTCTACTCCGTTCATGTTACACCCTATTTTTCCATTTTATATATCACCCTATTATATATATATATATATATATATGTATGTGTGTGTATGTATATATATATTACACCACTACAACACATTTAGTATACTTGCAATTTGTGTTGCTTAATAAAATTAATCTAAATTATAAATAAAATAAATAAAAATGATGTGAACTGCTCTACAGTGCATCAATATAAATAAATGACAATTTGTTATAAATATGCATAAAAAAGGGAAAAGACTCATATAACATACATATAATATATAACATTGGTTTAAAATGTTGATGTTCACGCTTAAGGTCGAGGCCATTTGATAAATTATATTCCTTTCGGCTACCGTGCCACGAAGCTTCCATACTAGTGTTGGCCCAATTACTTGGAAACGACGATAACTTATCGAAAAATCGCATCGATATTACAAAGTGTACGTGACAGTAGCCTCATTGTTGAAGGCGTTCGTTTACTGTCGTTAACCACTTCTAGCACAGGCAAGAAATGAATGAAATCAACGTTGAGTGACGTGACAGTCGTGTGACCTAACGTGGAGATATGTTATACAAATTCATTTTTATGGTTTTCTATCAGAGTTAACGATTGTAGAAAGTGAACTCATCTACAACTCTGTAAGGTAGGTGAGGGTAATATGGTCACCTTAAGCGTTGCCACCCTATGAAACCAAAACTAGGAGAAGGACAGTGACACAAAGTCGTGTACTATAACTAATACATTAAGAAAAAAAATCAGCAAACAAGCTTTGTCAATAACTCTTCTCTTACTAACTCTTACTAGAACTCTTCGAAAAACCAACTTTTAAAAAAACTTACTACACTACACAATAATAAAATCGACTAAAATATTTACTATAATGTAAATTGTCAAAATGGCGTCGATAAAGCAGCACTCTTTTGACCCTTCATTATTTGATTGACTGATGAAGAGCTATCCTATAGCAGAGACATCTATGCAAACAAGGCTGTGGTTTTTGAGTTATAAGAAAGTGACCAAATTAAACGGATGACAATACTACTCTCACGTACAGTACGTTGTAGTGTATGGAGTATTAAAATTGTTACAAGTGTATAAATAGTATTATTTGTCAAGATTATCGGGTGAAGTGGTGGTTGTAGCAAATGCTACACTATCTTTCCTCCTCCTCAACCCGGTGATCTGGCAGATTTCACAATTATCAGCGATTATTACGTAGCATCTGTAGTGAAATCGCCAATTTATAATTATTGAGCATATAACTAAATAAATAAAATAAAAATACGTCTTAAATTGGACGAAGCTTAATATATTCAGCAGTAAATTGTTGCACGATGATAAAGTCACTATTAAAATAAAAATATTATTCGAGTTTCACAGTAACGACGCATAATTCCAAATTACGCTTGGACATCCCTAGCGTTCTTAATCAAAGAGATTTATTACCGAACGCTTACTATAAAATGGACATAAAATATCGCGTCCAATTTGTACAAATTATACAAATAAAAAATAAAAACTTGCCACGATCCGATTTAAGGTACGACAGATATAATAAAATTTCTGCATTTTGCTATTACCTTTTTTTTTATTTATTCGTGACCATGGTTGCGAGGACCTTCAGTCGAAAACATTACAGTATAACACAAATCATACATCAAATTAAGAATATATAACTTTAGCAATAACAATTTAGAATGGTTTTCCATCATTTTTCTACTTTTTTCCCTATTATATAAATATAGAACAGACTAAATTACAAAATGAACTAAGAAGCTATTTACAAACATTATCAATTAACTAAGGACACATAAATAATTAAAGTTTTCCTACAGTATTAAGTATAAATTTAAATAGAGGCATGAAAAAAACTACATCAGTTAATAGATCCTGAACGCGGCGGGGAACACTTATAGAATTTTCTTCAGCGACATCACTAATTTCACAGACAAGTATCAACCTTTGAATCCCAAACGACGGGCACTGGAAAATTATGTGGTTTATGTCTGCATTATGTTGAGCGCAATGTGTGAATTTGCCATCGGCTACGATCTTCATTCTGTACAGATGTGCAGGGACGAGGCAATGGCCAAACCGCAAGCGGTTAATGATCGTTATGAACTTTCGGCCTGTGTATTTAAAGCGGTTGTACCACGGAATCTTTGGTAAGTCTGGATGTAATTCTGCGTACCATTTTCCCTTATTCACGGTAGTAATGTTCCAGTAATCCTTCCACAGTTTCTTTGACAAGATTTTAAAGTGTTGATAATAATCTGTGAAGGGGACTTTACAATCTTGTGTTTGGTCTTCGTTTGCTATTACCTTTTTAGTAAGAGTTGCCAGCTCTATATCTAAAAAGGATGTGTAATAAAAATTCCCCTTTTGTTACAGATGTTTATGGGCGGCAGTGATCAAAATGAAAAAAAAAACATGCTATGTTATCGAACGGTAGCCGAGGTGATGGCTGTCACATACGTCACATTATTGAGAAAAGATCTTGCTCATGGAAGTTTGTTTAAACAAATACAGTAGGAAGTGGAGACGTTTTTTTATATAGTGGTTGATGTGGCCCATAGACATCTACATCTATCCTCGATTACGAATCAAAATGCAGATGCGTTGTTACCCGTGAGGAGTAAGATGGAATGCCTAGTTTCCAGTAAAAAGGGTCTCCGGTTCTCTACACTCACCATACGAAGTACAGCAGCGTTAAGCTGATATTTTACGCAGGTATTCTGCGAGAGCGTACTCATTAAAGCTACAATTATACCAGTAGTATAGCTGCAGAATGGCTCCTCAATTGAAATATTCTTTATGATAGTTTTTTTTATAAAAATTGTATGAGAAATGCTAACCTCATATCATTAGTGGATGTCGAATGAAGCGACAGAGGTAAGCTAAACTAGAATTTGAACAGCAGCATCTTCCTGCTGCAACAACAGCTGCATAATAAAAAAAAAGTTCAGTTACTGACCCGCTTGCCAAGTGTGGTAATCATGGCAAATGAGGCAATGGCCATGGAATTGGCCTATGTTAAGCTGGAGACTTTTAACAGGCTGTAATGGTGATGGTGTCAACCCCCAAATATATATAGAACATGGTAGGAGCCGTGACAGATCAGGGACTTTACACTCACTGTAATTTTTACAGTACGCAAGTATCCCGGGTTCGATAACCGCCGGCACTAATATGAACCACTTGTTCGGTGGTGAAGAAAGATATGCATGTGAGAGGAATAAATTATTACTTCAGTTGAGTAAATCCTTGTCAGATTCGAGCACAGGCGCAGAGCAGCCAACCTCCCGGTGTTCTACAGGATGCATTTCCTGAGAGTTTGTACAGGAACTATGCTTTATATAACTGTGCTTTAATATCTCCCTCTAGACATGTGTAGATCACTCATTTCTAGCGAACGGATCATTCTAGTACATTTCGTCACGCGTACCGGTACATTCGGATCGATCATTCAAATGGATCCTTTCTGGCTCCAGTACCATCCAGTACTCTGTGTCTGTAAGATCCATTGGGAACAAATGGGAAAAAAAATTTTTATGACTTTGTAATGCTATCATCGCCATCTACTGCATGTTATAGGTAATAAAGCATTTTATCGAACAAAAATTTATGGATTTTCAAGGTGGGAAGTCCAAAAGATGCTAGATGGCATAAACACAAAAATTTCAATTGATTTGATTTAATTGATAACTTTATTTATTATTGTTATTATTATATATTTTATTAATTTAATAAATTTGTTTATTTTTAAATTTCATTCATAACTATACTTAATTTCATCGATTCTTATAAATTTACTTTGCATTTAGGCCATCTAGCATCTATTGAGCGTACCACCTTAAGTCTCATCCATTTTGGTTTGATTTCGATAAAATGAGAATTGACTTTAACTATAGATCGAATAAGATGGCGCTATTTATTTCAAAGCAAAGCATTGAAAACAGCAATTTTAGTAAAAAGAAGATATTGTTTTCATCTAATATTATAAAATTTAGACTTCACATGTCTAAAAATAAGGATTGTAATGTTTATTTGCTATAAAGTACTTAATATGATGATTTTCTTATAAGATAAAAGTTTATCTTATAAGAAAATCATCATATTAAATAAATAATTTGCCTTGAAATCTTTTGAAGTGTTATTTTTAGTAACCCCACGAAACTAAGGTGTTTTTAAAGTCCTTTTTTATACGCCTTTACCACGAAATGATATTTTTAACTCATAGATGCAACAATCAAATATAAGTAATAAACAATTAAATGTAAAATATTTTTTTATTTTACTTATATAATAATAAAAACCCTTATATAATAAATACTCTTGATACCACCTAATACTCAGCTGTAGGTAATCAGCTCAGCAGTCTGCGTTGAGCAGTGTGCATTCGATTTGCTTTGCTTGTCTCTTGAAGTAGTTTAGTTTTCTGAAGGTTTCGTTCGTTTCTTCCTTATGTTTATTTTTAATAGCTTAACATATTTATGAGATATTTTGTCAGTAATATTTTAGTAAGTATATTCTTTTAGGTGTTCAATAAAACAATAACATTTATTTAGCTGAATTTGGTGATGGTGGTTTTAATCTAAGGTTAATGGTGGCTTGTAATCTCATTTTAAAAATTGTAAATTGAAAATTAACAGTTAAAATGTCTACGCCTCAAAACAAAAGGAGTGAAATTTGGAAACATTTTCCCAGCATATGGCCAGCAGCGTGCCCTGTGAACGCATATTCTCCAAAGCAGGGTTAACTATATCTTACAAACGTAGCAATTTGAAGCCCAATAAGGCAGAGCAATGTTTATTTTTAAATTATAACTTGTAAATATTTATTTAAATAGACTTGGTGATATAACCTAAAATCTTGGTTAAATAAAATGTGGTCTGTGTATTCTCAGACCAAAACATGAGATAATCATTAACCAAATGTCACCTTTGCAGATGTAGACCCCTTTCTACAATTCTTTTTTAAATTTTATTTATAAGAAATAAGAATTATACAACTAAAATTCCAAAAATTTTATTATATTGTCTCTTACCAAATAACAAAAATCATTTATAATGATAAAAATTATTAGTTTTTAAATTTCATCTGAACATTTTTATATGCTTTATTTGTGGCAATTGGTTGTCTAATTTTAATCTAATAACATCTAATCCATTTAGGATTCTAACAATCACATTACACCAGTTCCATAAACATATTTTTGTTCTAATGTTCTTATAGAATTTGTCCAAAAGGCATTCATTCTCCGATGAGTTCCGATCCGATGAGACAGGTTACAACTTGCCTTAAGGGTTTCCATTTGTTATCCCGTATAACAATAGTCATGCTTATCACACCTGAAAAACAAAGATAATGATTATTTTGGCTTTACTTCAGTTATATTCACATAAAAGTAGATATTAATCAACGTTTTTATTTACACTAAAAAGGGCATTGTTAGTGATAATGTATTTTCATATTTTAGTAAGTTGAACTTCATTATTTAAATTTCTGAGGAATGAGATATTCATCATTTATAGGTATTATTTTACTGCATGTTAACATTCAGATAAACAAACATCTAAATGTCATATCATTTTTAGATTTAATATAGTATTTTCTCAAGAAAATAATTTCTTATTCTCAGAAGATTTGAGGATCAAATATAATCTTAAATCTTTTAGCCTTTTATTATGATTGTGTCATCTAAAATGAAAACAGACTTTTTGTATTGGTTAACAAGCAATCAAAATAATAAAAATACACTTATGCTAATTTTAACACTGAAAGTTTAATTTCATTTACTTAATTATCTTACCAGTATTTTCCTTGGCCAATATTTTTTTCTAGAATCTTCTTTCATCCTTCAACTTAATGGCTGATTGGAATGATGTTCTCTGATCTAATACCAGACCTAGAGCCACAGGAATTAATCCGGTCCTTATTACCTTCTCTATCACTTTCTCTACAATATTTTTTATTATCAGTGCAGGTGTAGCTACTTGATAAAAATAAAGTGCTTTCTTATGACACATAAAGAACTTTCCACGTTTGCATTGCACTTTGCAGCTTCTCTGAACTGAGCTACTTCAATCTTGCACAATTATAAAAGAACGTTAAATTAATCCTATCCTCCATCTACGAGTACACTTCATCGTCAGATCATCACAGAGACCGACCACACCGGGGAATCCAGAATACAGATATCTAACTTTGATTCCGATTTAATTTGTTTGATTGACGTATCGTATTTCGATTCGTTGTTCATTTCATCTTTATAGCTTTATACCTCTCGCCAGAGATTAGTTAGTATTTACTATTTAGTAATAGTACCTATGTTCTGTATCTGTAATTCTGTTTCCCTTTTCCTTGCTCTGTACGAATAGTGTAGTGTTACCTATTCTAGCCGAATCCAAGTCGCCAAAAATTTGACGCAGAATAAAAGATGAAAGTTTTAAAAAGTCACCCAATTTTATAAGAAATATTTTAAGAAAATGCTTTAATTTAAACTTATGTTAGGTACCTTTAGTGTTATATTATTCATCAGAAGTAATAAGGATTGTAAGCATAAGAAGTAGACTACAAAGGAATTAAAAAATACTTAAGAAGTCAGTTGCAATATCTACATTTTATTATTTTCTAATAAAAGGGTTATAGAATAAATATCCTTTACAATCGCCTTCTTTCTTAGATAGCCTACTCGGAGACTAGTAGAAAATCACAATCTTGGTCGCTCCGATTACTTTAAAACTAGCCTAAATAGCTAAATATCGCCTAACTTGGCAACATTTCCGAATGCGTGCACTGATTATACTGCACTGGTACACCCTACATTAAAACAATTCATTCAGATCTTTCGGGATTCGGTCGGTTTGCGGCTCATTCACAATTCAAACAAATCGCCGGTTAAAAAGGTACCGTCAATTGTTTGTGATTGGTTGTACTGGTACATTCAAAAACGAATGAATGATCCATCAATACTTTTAAGTGTTCCAGCTCAAACGAACGAATCATGCATGATTGACACATGTCTATCTCCCTCCTTTCCAGCTTCGGATTAACAAGCGTTTGACTTTCAGCCCTCTGTTTTTGATTGACCGATGAAGAGCTATCCTATAGCAGAGACATCTATATATAAACAAGGCTGTAGTTTTTGAGTTATAAGAAAGTGACCAAATTAACCGGATGACAATACTACCTTCACGTACTGTACGTGAAGGTAGTATTGTCATCCGGTTGTCATCATGTTGTAGTGTATGGAGTATTAAAATTGTTACAAGTGTATAAATAGTATTATTTGTCAAGATTATCGGGTGAAGTGGTGGTTGTAGCAAATGCTACGCTGTCTTTCCTCCTCCTCAACCCGCTGATCTGGCAGATTTCACAATTATCAGCGATTATTACGTAGCATCTGTAGTGAAATCGCCAATTTATAATTATTGAGCATATAACTAAATAAATAAAATAAAAATACGTCTTAAATTGGACGAAGCTTAATATATTCAGCAGTAAATTGTTGCACGATGATAAAGTCACTATTAAAATAAAAATATTATTCGAGTTTCACAGTAACGACGCATAATTCCAAATTACGCTTGGACATCTCTAGCGTTCTTAATAAAAGAGATTTATTACCGAACGCTTACTATAAAATGGACATAAAATATCGCGTCCAATTTGTACAAATTATACAAATAAAAAATAAAAACTTGCCACGATCCGATTTAAGGTACGACAGATATAATAAAATTTCTGCGTTTTGCTATTAGCTTTTTTTTTATTTATTCGTGACCATGGTTGCGAGGACCTTCAGTCGAAAACATTACAGTATAACACAAATCATACATCAAATTAAGTATATATAACTTTAGCAATAACAATTTAGAATGGTTTTCCATCATTTTTCTACTTTTTTCCCTATTATATAAATATAGAACAGACTAAATTACAAAATGAACTAAGAAGCTATTTACAAACATTATCAATTAACTAAGGACACATAAATAATTAAAGTTTTCCTACAGTATTAAGTATAAATTTAAATAGAGGCATGAAAAAAACTACATCAGTTAATAGATCCTGAACGCGGCGGGGAACACTTATAGAATTTTCTTCAGCGACATCACTAATTTCACTGACAAGTGTCAACCTATGAATCCCAAACGACGGGCACTGGAAAATTATGTGGTTTATGTCTGCATTATGTTGAGCGCAATGTGTGAATTTGCCATCGGCTACGATCTTCATTCTGTACAGATGTGCAGGGACGAGGCAATGGCCAAACCGCAAGCGGTTAATGATCGTTATGAACTTTCGGCCTGTGTATTTAAAGCGGTTGTACCACGGAATCTTTGGTAAGTTTGGCTGTAATTCTGCGTACCATTTTCCCTTATTCACGGTAGTAATGTTCCAGTAATCCTTCCACAGTTTCTTTGACAAGATTTTAAAGTGTTGATAATAATCTGTGAAGGGGACTTTACAATCTTGTGTTTGGTCTTCGTTTGCTATTACCTTTTTAGTAAGAGTTGCCAGCTCTATATCTAAAAAGGATGTGTAATAAAAATTCCCCTTTTGTTACAGATGTTTATGGGCGGCAGTGATCAAAATGAAAAAAAAAAACATGCTATGTTATCGAACGGTAGCCGAGGTGATTGATGGCTGTCACATACGTCATTATTGAGAAAAGATCTTGCTCATGGAAGTTTGTTTAAACAAATACAGTAGGAAGTGGAGACGTTTTTTTATATAGTGGTTGATGTGGCCCATAGACATTTACATCTATCCTCGATAAATAAACAAAATGAAAATGCCTTGTCACCCGTGAGGAGTAAGATGGAATGCCTAGTTTCCAGTAAAAAGGGTCTCCGGTTCTCTACACTCACCATACGAAGTACAGCAGCGTTAAGCTGATATTTTACGCAGGTATTCTGCGAGAGCGTACTCATTAAAGCTACAATTATACCAGTAGTATAGCTGCAGAATGGCTCCTCAATTGAAATATTCTTTATGATAGTTTTTTTTTTATAAAAATTGTATGAGAAATACTAACCTCATATCATTAGTGGATGTCGAATGAAGCGACAGAGGTAAGCTAAACTAGAATTTGAACAGCAGCATCTTCCTGCTGCAACAACAGCTGCATAATAAAAAAAAAGTTCAGTTACTGACCCGCTTGCCAAGTGTGGTAATCATGGCAAATGAGGCAATGGCCATGGAATTGGCCTATGTTAAGCTGGAGACTTTTAACAGGCTGTAATGGTGATGGTGTCAACCCCCAAATATATATAGAACATGGTAGGAGCCGTGACAGATCAGGGACTTTACACTCACTGTAATTTTTACAGTACGCAAGTATCCCGGGTTCGATAACCGCCGGCACTAATATGAACCACTTGTTCGGTGGTGAAGAAAGATATGCATGTGAGAGGAATAAATTATTACTTCAGTTGAGTAAATCCTTGTCAGATTCGAGCACAGGCGCAGAGCAGCCAACCTCCCGGTGTTCTACAGGATGCATTTCCTGAGAGTTTGTACAGGAACTATGCTTTATATAACTATGCTTTAATATCTCCCTCCTTTCCAGCTTCGGATTAACAAGCGGTCAACTTTTAGCCCTCTGTTTTTGATGTTCCACGCAATAAAATCAAACGGTTTGCTTCGTCTTTAGTATAATGGGTACAGCAGAAGTGTAGAATATTTAGCTGGCGTTTGTGTTGTCGATGGATTACAACTGGACGCCTTTTTTTTTGCGCCCGAAGCAAATAAGGGCAATCCTCCGGTAACGGGGGAGGGAGGTGGTGAATGCTCATAGCATACCACGCAGCCGGCTGCGTGGTTATGTGGAGACTTTTACCCACTAAACTCCACCTTTTTGGGATTGGCTTATCGATCTGACGAGAGATCTTTAAGCCGTAAACGGACGCGACCCTCCTTGGCAGAAAGGAGGGCGCAAGCAGAAAGGAGGGCGCAAAATCTGGGCGCCTTCAAGATAAGACTGAATAGGCTTTTGTTACGCTAAGATAGTGCGATTTACCATTTGAGTTTCATGACAAAATGATTAAATAGAGTTCCACAAACTCAGTCCGATTTTTTCAATTTAAAGTTTATGCGAACTTGAACATCCTGTCTTCTTTTATATATTTGTAGGCCCGATGTATAAATACGAGTTAAAATACGTTAAAAAAGTAAAACCCGACTTCAAAAACTAAATAAAAATGAAATAATTTCCATACGTTACATTCTGAAGTTTTGACATTACGATAAAAAGGACTTAAGAAGCCGGTTATTGAACCTCACTTTACTCTTACTATTACTATTTGTCATCAGTTGGGATTGTACTAAGGATACTAATGTTGTGTTAAGGTATTGGGACTAGTAGCGTGATATTGGTTACAACGGGTCGCGTTTGAATCCCGCACACAACCAATATATTGTGTGATCAACTACTTATTATTCTAGCAGTGCGATTGTGTAACTCTTGGGGAAAATCGCTCCGCAAAGTGCGTGCATTATGTTTATTTTTCAGATAATAGCTTGCAACGTAAAATAAGTTTCATCCACTACTTTATATCGTCCCGTGGGTGTACTAAGAGGTGATAGAGGGAAACAAATCACATGGGCAGGAGCGTCACCATAATAAGGGCTAAAAATAAAAATAAACCACGGTTGCCAACCCGCTTGCCAAGCGTGGTATGGTAACTATGTTAAATGTCCCCTCTATGAGGCAATCTATGGAGGAGACCTGGGTGCAGTAGTTAAGAACAACTAATAACAATTTTAGAGTTAGAGAGACTATTATTTCATTATTTTAATTCATTTTTAATTATGATTCAAATCAATTCCAAACGTAAATTATCAATAACTTAACTTCTACTTAACTACATTTAATATTCGCGTTCTTTGATCTCATGTAATTTGTGATATTAATTTTTTACTCATAAAATGGTGACTCTGATTTTGGTAATATAAAATAAATTAATATGATTTTATATTCATAATTTTTTTATACTTTTTTCATAAATCTTGACATCGCACTTTAATATCTCGCCAAAAGTTTTCTAGTATTAGATGAATACACAGAAAATGTAATTTAGATTTTTAAGAAAAATACAGGATTTTATTCCTTTGCCTTTGTCCAATCTATTTTAAAGTACAGCAATCTAATCTATTTTAAAGTAGACTTTAGTATTATGTTAAAGTAATATAAAAAAGATACATAAATATACAAATACAAAAAGGCATTTAGTAGTGTCGCCGCGGCGTCAGAGAATCTCCCAAGATACTCCATAGTTATCATAAGATGGAATATAGAAAATCCAAAACAGTAGATGGGCAAAAGTAAATTAATAATATTGTAAAACTGCACAGTAAAAACTGGATAATATCTCCTCTATAATGGACGACACACACTGTCAGTTCAACTGATCATTCCAACTGATCAGTTCAAACTACATAACTGATATATTAAGAAAACAATAGCAAACAAGCTTTGGCAATAATTAGGAACACTTCGAAAAATCAACTTAAAAAAAACTACGCTACACCATACTAAAATCGACTAAAATATTTGCTATAATATCAACTGTTAGAATGGCGCCGATAAAGCAGCGCACTTTTGACCCTTTATTATTTGATTTTCATAATAAGAAAGTGACCATATTAAACGGATGACCATGTTACCCTCACGTACTCGTTGTATATTATATTAGGCTTTAACGTAATTTACAAAATAAGTAATATGAGTTTGTTTTCCTTTATAACTATTAAATATGAATAAAAATATTAAACCATAGTATAAATTTAATCTATATAAAATGTTGCACAATATTAAAAAAAATATATAAAGAAAATCTAAAAAAAAAATTAAATAATCATACAGTTCTACTCCCCATAGTATCGTTCCAAGAACGCTGGCAGCGTTTCCTCGCTGTATGGTTATACTTAGCCTTTTGAGGGAGAAATATATATATATATATATATATATATATATATATATATATATATATATATATATATATATATATATATATATATATATATAAACTACTTAACCGATTTTCATTAAATTTGCACACCGTTTGTAGTTTGGTCCAACTTCTCCCAAGTTGGATAGAATAATTTTTTTTGCGAATTTAAGGATTTTTAATAGGACATGACACAGGGTCGTCGAAAAGGACAGAACAACGTCTGCCTGGCATGCTAGTATATGTATATATTCTTATTAAATTTCAGTTTCTTTATATGTTTAAAACTAATAGTATTTTTTTTCTGATTAATTATAATTTTATTTTTATTTGTAGCACCTATCACATTATTTCCATACGTCCCAGGAGTCCACCCATTGTAACTTTTTTATTAGTGTTGTACAATAAAGTATAAACTAATCAAAGTAAATAAATATATTTCGATGTCTTTTTTATTTATTGATTCATTACAGGCTTCAATAAAACTAACTTTTATGGATTTTATTGCGTTTAATTCGACTTATTTTTAAATTTCGAGGTTTCGGGTGCTTTACTGTCAAATTAAACGCGATTAAAGTTGTAAATTAATGTGTGTATGTTATAATTCGTGTAAATAAAAGAAGTCATCATTACTGCGTATTAAAAGTCCACTTGCTGAACGTAGGCCACTCACATACTTTGTCAAATGGACTACTCGGTCAGTTCAACTGAATCATTCCAACTGATCAGTTCAAACTAGGAATGCTGGCTGATATTTTTTAAAATATAGGATTTTCGATATGTCGATACATATAAATATAGATATCAATATCGGAGTTTTGTATATAAGTTTATTTATCGATATCATAATGGACACATAAACGATCAGACCCGAAACAGTTATTGTTGCCCGTAAAATACATGTTCAGTGCGGGAACTCGCAGCCCTCAGCGCAACTCAGCTAAGCCATTGCGCCATGGGGTCCTCTTTCTGAGGTTTTGGGGTAAATTTAAGGTGTTTGATAATATAGAAAACAAAATAAGACACAAATATTTCTTCGAACTATTTATTAGCAATATGTAACTTATTTGTTGTTTTTTTGATGGATTGCAGGAAATCACTGCAACAGAAAAAATAAATCCTATTAGTATCGATGAAGAATGATCAATACAGCCTTCACTGTATTGATCATTCGCCTTTTTTAACCATCTTCAAAAGGAGGAGTAACTCAACTGGACTGTATTTTTTCATGTGTCTTATGTTAAAATGTCCGCCGCGCTGTTCCAAGTTTTTGGCGAACTTAAAATGTCGTCTTAGTATTTTTTTATTATTTCATGCATGCAGGTTGTTGCTCACGATGTTTTCCTTCACCGCCGAGCACGTGGTAAATAAACTCTTCAAATTGCAATTATCAATTTATTTATTGGTTGCTCGCGTACTGTGAAATTTACAGCGAGCGTTTAGCCCGTGAGCTATAAGCTAGCTACAAGCTTGAAATTTATTTTTTAAATTTAAATCGCGGGTTTTAATTTAACAAACACGACCCATTCCAGGAATATGGATACTTAATTAGGTAATAGAAATAAAAACGTGCTGCTTTTGTAAGATCCAATAAATATTACGATGAAAAACATTTAGTTCATCGATCAAAACTTTACAATGTTGCCTCGTTTTATAGTTTTCTCATAAAAATTACCTATCAAAAGCTTTGAACTGTCAAAAATGCGACAATTTCCGGTCGGTAAATATTTTCTGGCCGTATTTAATCTGTTGTTCAAAGTGTCATTCGAGGAATAAGTATAAAATGTTGCATAAAAATATCCTGTTCTATCTTTTTTTTAATGTCCGTAGCAAACGATTGGTTGCCTCGTTGGTCTAATGTCATAAACGGTTACTGATTATAAGGTCCTGATTCGAATCCCTGGTCGGGACTAAAAAATCAATTATTGAGTTTTACTGTCAAGAAATTTTCAATCGCAGCCTGGAGTCAGGAAGCTGGTGGAGTCTCACCACCGCACCTCGGAAAGCACGTAAAGCCTTTGGTCCTGCGCCTGATCTCTCTCCGGTCGTGTCGGTTTACCGTCCCATCGGATTATGAGAGTGAGAGGGAATAGAGAGTGCACCTGTGCTTGCGCATACACTTGGGTACTATAATCCTGTCCTGCGCCGATGGCTAGTCTCCGTATGGCTAGTCAGGAGGACATTATTTTGGACAAAATTTGTTAAATATTAAGAAATCCGCGGCCGCAGTGGGACATACATAATAAGCTTCACCTTTACTTTTATTAAGTGGACACCTGAACTATGCTAGTCTTACCGTAAGATTTGGGGCAAGTCGGGTGCTTGGCACAAGTTATTATGGCCGAGCCCTCGCCCGCGCTCGAAGCCGTGCAGCAAGATGGGTGCCTCTGAACCCACGGCTCGCCTGGACCTCTCCGCACTGTCGTACAACTGAAAGGTATTTCATCATTGTCATCATTACGACTTTTCATAGACCTCCCACAAGGAATGCCACAAAGCACGCTCCTGAGCCACCTAAATCCATCGACTTCTTACCATGTCGGATGTCTTACCAGGTCGTTATTCCATCTAGTGGAGAGACACCCTACACTTCGCCTGGCTGGTACGAAGCTGCCACTCAAGAACCTTTTCTCCCCATCGGTTGTCGGTTCATCGAGCTATACGGCCGACCCATTCCAACTTCAGCTTACCAAACCGTTAGGCTATGTCGTTTACTCTGGTTCTCCTGTGGATATCCTCGTTTTTAAGTCTTTCACGAAGAGAAACCCCAAGCATTGCCCTTATCATAGCTCACTGAGCGACCTTGAAATTCCTCATACGGCCAGCAGTGAAGGACCACGTCTCAGATCCTCACTTGCAACGCGCACTAGTAGTACAATCTTGTATTGAGGTTTTGAGACAATATGTCTGACGAGAAGATGAGTCGTAATATCCCGAATACTGCACAGCCGAGTAGAATCCGTCGATTGACTTAACGGTCGAAGTTAGACTTACCTAGTCGGAATATTTGTCCCAATAAACATACACGTCAACAACATCGAGCTCCCAACCACTACCGGCATAGGTGTGACATGCACGTTGACTTTTGTTTTTGTTTTCTACATGTTCATCTTAAGACCTATCCGTTGGCAAACACTATTGAGGTCATTATGTCTATTGCTTAGATCCTCCAGCGATTCTGCCATAAGGACTATATCATCGGCAAATCGCAGGTGAGTGATGTACTCGCCATTGACGTTAATACCGTATCATTTGCAGTACAGTAGCTTGAAAACGTCTTCCAATGCAGTGGTGAAGAGTTTCCGGGATGTAACGTCACCCTGTGTTACACGCCTCTGCAGTTGGATAGGTTTCGTACTCTGGTTGTATACTCGGACAGCCATCGTATCCCTACTGTACCAAACACGTCAAGCACTTCGATATACCGACAGTCAACTTGGCAATGCTGGAGGGACTGCAGAACCGCCCAAATTTGGACGCAATCAAAGGCTTTCTTACAGTCCACCTACCTACGCAAGACAATGTGGCAGATTATACTCTACCGTCTACCGTACAATTTGGCGTAGAGTATGTATGTGGTCTATGGTACTAAAGCTCTTTCGGAAACCGGTTTGTTCGGGAGGCTGGAAGTCGTCGTGTCTACGTGGGAGACGATTCGTAATGACTCTCGAAAACAACACTAAAATGTATTTACTCGTAACAGTTAGTAATATGGATGCTCCTTTTTTTAATTATTCTTAGCCGGAGGTAACTACTATTGCACCAGATGGTAAGCCTACTCTCTACTACTACTCCTACTCTTGCTTTTAAGATATTATAAGTGGATGGAAAGACAGATGCTGGCAACTTATTTCACTCATTTCCTGTATATATTACGAAAGACGAAGCAATCGGCCTTACGTTGCTGTTTTTTAGGGTGACAAACGAGCACACAGTCCACGTGATGGTAAGTGGATGCTGTGGCTCATAGACATCTACATTTATCTCCAATTAAGAATCAAAATGCAGATGCGTTGCCAGCCCTGAGGACTGACATGAAATGCCTCGTTTCCAGTAAAAAGTTTCTCTGGTTCTCTACACTCACCATACGAAACACAGCAGCATTAAGCTGCTATTTGACGCTGGTATTCTGTGAGAGCGTGGTCCTGCCCCGCTAGAGCCGATCTATTCGTGCTGCAACTACGATGCAGCTGCATCGTGGCTCTACTAGGTAAAAATTTTCGTATGGTTAGAGGTTTCGTAGAGAACCGGAGACCCTTTTTGCTGGAAACAAGGCATTCCATCTTAGTACTCAGGGGTTACAACGCATTTATATTTAAATTATAATCAAGGATTATGCAGGTGGATAGCAGGTGGAGTGTGTGCTCGTTTGTCACTTTTATTCTAATTTAAAAAGAAAACTTGCTTGTGCTAGGATGCGTCGCTCTTCCAAGTTACACAATCGACTGATCATCATCATCATTACAACCCTTCACAGAGCAACATTCCGTAAAAGGTCACCACTGAACACACAATTATAGACTTAAAACCATGTTGTTGGTTGGTTTTAGATGAATACTTGAGCGTATTCTTACAATAAGGTGAAAGTGGTTTTCGCTTAGTTTTTGCGTCACTTTAAATGAACCCAGGACACCGTTTTACTTTATTTGTTCGTCGGAGGGTCTTGATTCAGCCTTTTGTAGGTTCTCTTGCGAGAGCTTTACGCAATATTTGATCAAACGTTCTTGTAGATAAACGAGAACATTATTTGTACAGCGGATAGTTGTGTTCCAAGATTTACAAGGTACGAATGTCAGTTAGCACATTTTGTTATTGGCCTCTTCATTGGATATGTATGTAGACACTGATAATGTAGTAACCGTGCGGTGTAAGAATATCCACGAGCCCATATCATCCCTGGGTGTCGTAAAAGGCGACAGAGGGGAACAAATCAGGAGATGGGCAACAGCGTCTTCTTCATAACATCAAGAATATAATGAACTGCGGTTGCTAACCCGTCCGCCATGATTTGCAACCATAAAATACTATAATACATACATAATGAACGGGGGAGTGGGCGAAGCCCGTGTAACCACTAAAATGTCACTAATATGTCAATTCACACGCATAAATGTCAACACGAGACGCGTTTTGACGTGACATACATTTCCAAATTTCGCATGCAAATTATTTAGAAAATACCAAATTGCACGCTATTTAGGTAGCTACATATAAATATGTATTAAAATTTAAACGATTTTTTAATGATGATTTTAAACATTAATCAAAACTCTAAAATCGATAAATTTTTTCAGTCTGTCAAAATATCGAATCGGGTTTGTGGTAGTGATAGCACGACGTAATTGATTGTATGTTGTGTGCTCCCGGCGATACCAATTCTCGTACAAAATAAGGTTGACAGCCATTCTATTGTGTATTATAGTATTCTATGTTTGCCACTATGGCGAATTTCCTCCTTATGAGGCAATATATGCCCAGCAGTGGACTTTAATAGGCTGTAATTAATATAGTGTTTAGTAAACAAATCTCAATAAATTGTGTACCTTAACAGCGAGATCATAAGGCACAATCTTGTCGCTCTTGGAGTGCAGTATGAGAATAGGCACGTGGGGAACCGACTCTAAATACTGGTCCGTAGTAAACGAGTACTCCGACGACGAGGCGAAGGGATCCAGAATGGTTGTTTTGTAATATGGAAGCCAGGATACCAGCTGAAATAGAAATTTAAATTGTATTTTCAGCAGGGTACACCCTCTCATTTCGGATATGGTTTTAGCACAAATGTCCGCCGGCCAGTTTGTGGTTTATATCATTTCTGCATTACATGGTAAAATTTTTCGACGCAAGAAATTAAATAACATTTTTTAAATCTGCTATGTTCATTATCTTCTTCATCAGCCTGTATAAGTTTACGCGCTGCACATGGGTCCCTCCTCCGTTCGGTTATAGGAATAATTTGCCTTAATCTTCAACGCTTGGCAAACGGATTAACGATCCCACTACCAGAAATATCGTACCTTTAACGTTTCTCCACGTGAATATTTTTAGGTAATTTCTAAAAAGTAGTAGGTTTTCTATTCGGTTAAGTTTTCTTTTGCTTGTAAGTTACTAGATATCGCTAATATAGATATAGAGTCGTGGTAACTCAGATGGTTAGAGCTCGCTGTAAATTTCACATTACGCGAGCACCCCGGGTTCGATCACCACCGGCATCAATAAAATAGTTAATTGCAATTTTATGTGGTGATTTGTCACATGCTCGGCGGTGAAGGAAAACATCGTGAGAAACCTGTACGTCTGAGAATTAAAAAAAAATTTTTCAAAGTCACGTGCAGTTCGACAACACACATTGGGGCAGCGCGGCGGACACTTCCTTGCCCTAAAACCCTATCAGAAATTAGAGGACCCCTGCGCCCAACAGTGGGACGTATATAGGCTTGTAACTTTACTTTACTTTTAGGATTATATTACCCATATAAATATGGAGAAAAAATCCACCCCTAATGATGGACGCTTAGGAGAGATAGGTGATTAAGTTATAAAAGTAACCTCCTTTGTTCCATCCTTTCCTATGTCCAGGTATGAAGGTTAAGAAATCCGGTATAAATACAGGTTGTGAGGTATATTATCTTAATTACAAGTAGTAAGTTTACAGGAGTCGCTATCCATAAGGTAGACTGTTAATTCGTCTGAAGATGTGCGGTGGACCAGGGTTTTCCAATCATAACCGGACATTCATTAGATTTAAATTAAACTTGGTCTTATTGTAATTAAAGTCTAAGGAATGTCCTGTTAATTGATTAAAACTACTTTTACGGATTTTATCGCGTTTATTTTACTATTATTTTTAATTCCCGACGTTTCGGGCGCTTTCCAGCACCCATGGTCACGGGTCATCTCAGTCCCCCGTGACCATGGGTGCTGGAAAGCGCCCGAAACGTCGGGAATTAAAAATAATAGTAAAATAAACGCGATAAAATCCGTAAAAGTAGTTTTAATCAATGTGTAGTGTTCGCGTAAATATAAGAAATCATAATGTCCTGTTAAGATTGAGAAACAGGGCCAATTTAACCGCCATGTTGTAAATTGGCTTTTGCAGATATTAGTTATTAGAAAACAACCTTTGAAAACGGATGACTTTCGATTTCTTCAATGAGATTGTTGAAAGGCGCCTCCAGGATAAGGGCATCTGGCGGTGGCAGACATCTCTGACCCAGATCTGCACACAAGGTGGACAAGTTGGCCACCAGATTCGCGGCCACAGCGGTACCTAAGACAGGAATTAAATGAGAAATAATAAGATACTTTAAAGCTTTTTTTTTTAACTACTATACGCTTCTGCTAGTATGTTATTGTTAGTTACCTGATGGTAAGTGGTAACACAGACGAAGATGGTAAGATGGTAAGTGGTCATACATACGAAGATGGTAAGATGGTAAGTGGCCATACAGACGAAGATGGTAAGATGGTAAGTGACCATATAGACGAAGATGGTAAGCGGCCATACAGACGAATATAGTAAAATGGTAAGTGGTAATGGAGATGAAGATGGTAAGATGGTAAGTTGTCATACAGACGAAGATGATAAGATGGTAAATGGTAATACAGACGAAGATGGTATGGTATGGTATGGTATGGTAAAGCACACCTTAGCTTAACAAAAATCTATTCACATTAAACACTCTAGTCTTGAAAACACCTACAATATTATCAGATGGAAAGACAGATGCTGGCACAATATATATATATATATATATATATATATATATATATATATATATATATGTATATATATATATATATATATATATATATATATATATATATATATATATAAAAAATTATGCATTGCTGTGATCGATTTTTTTTGCCTTTCCCCGTGAGTGTCGTTAGAAGCGACAATGGGAATACCAACATGGTCTTATGGCTTCTGATAGATCACGGTGTAACCATTTTGATTGCGCCTGGCCTGAAATACTCAGTCCGACGACGGGAAGTAGCATCAACGGTGTCATCATACTACGAATTATCTATGCGCCTGTCGAACGTGACACTCTCTTACGAGGCAAGAAACCTAAAAAGAAAATGACTTTTACGGGCTGGTGAAGCTACTGGCTAATGGTTTTTTTTTATAGAATGAGGGTAACAAACGAATTCACAGCCCATCGATGGTAAGTGGATACTGTGAACAATAGACATACTATACATTATTCTCGATTAACAATCAAAATGCAGCAGTGGACTTGTGAAGGGCTGTTATAATGATGATGCCAAGCATATTTGCGTTCGTTAACGTAAATCTAGAATTAATCTTCGCTGACTGCTTACCTAAAAATAAGACTCACCTAAAGAGTGTCCCCAGATCAGGACCATAGGTCTTCTTTCCCGGTTGACAGATTCTAGAATCCAAGAGTAAACGTGCAGCGTGTCTTCAACTACACCTCTCTCAGTCGGTCTCACGCGTGTCGAGTCACCATATCCTGATAGATTATTTAATACTGATATAATATAACTGTTTGTATAGCAGCATGCATATGCTTTTAAATACAACATTAATTATACTGTCCATCAGACCGAATTTCGGTCACGGTGGCCCGTTCAACGCAGATTAGCCATCGGCGTAGAATAAGATTATAGCGTCCGAGTGTAAGCGCAAGCACAGGTGCACACTCTATTCCCTCACTCTCATAGTCGTAGCTGTGACGGTATTTCGACACTACCGTAGAGGCCGCTAACCAACCTGACTCCTAGCAGCTACCGAAAATTTCTAGACAGAACAACCCAATAACTGATTTTCGGTCTGACTCCAAATTCTTTACCAATCGCGCTTACAAACACTAGGCCAATGAGGCAGTTAAGGTGTGCTGCAAACATTACTGCTGCAGCGTGGTTTTCTTGCTGCAGAATGGGGTCGCAGTGGCGTATTTTAGAGTTCCAACATTACGGCCATCTAGCTAACGAGGAAATCAAGTAAAAATAGTTTGACATTAGAGAGGCATCACAGTGCCATCTCTCTGTCAAATCACTATATTTCTTGTGATGCATGTGATTATCTAAATTTAAGCTCATTTCAGAATATAGTTTCTTTCTATATAGAGCCACGCTGCAGCTATATTATGGTTGCAGCACGAAAGGGTCGGCTCGACCGGAGACGGACAACGCTCTCACAGAATACGAGTACCAGCGTAAAATAGCAGCTTTACGCTGCTGTGTTTCGTATGGTGAGTGTAGAGAACCGGAGACCCGTTACACTGAAATTGAGGCATTCCATCTTAATCTTAATCGAGGTTAAATGTAGATGTCTATAGCCTACAGCATCCACTTACCATCAGGTGGACTGTGTGCTCGTCTGTCACCCTAATTCTATTTTAAAAAAAATTGTGTTACTTGTGGGATTTTTAAAATAGTAATAAAATACATATTATACAACATGTAATAAAAACCCTGTGGTTTCCGTTAAGTGCGTTATCAGAATCAGTATTGGATACTGATATCCAAGCGTATAGAAATAGTTTTTTTTTTCAAAAAAAAAAACACATAAAAAATTCTTTTAATTCAAAAAAACTTAATTTGCAAATTGTACGTAGTTTAATTATCTCTGCATTGGTCTAGGAGTAAGAGGATTGTCAAAGACCCCGCATTACCGATACTCATGTGAGTAAGAGGAAATCAAACCACATACAATTTGAAAATAATTTTTTTAATTAAATTACAAAAAATATGGTCGAGTTTTCTGAAAAAAATATTTCTATACGCTTGAATAATGATTCTGATAACGCAGTTAACGAGAACCACAGGGTTTTTGCTACATGTTGTATAAAAAGCGTGGGTTTTCTTATACCACCACTACACTGAAAATCATTGATATTTATTGTTCATTGGTATTGGCATCAAGTAGGATTTGCGGTTTGAAGTCCAGATACCAGAGATAACATACATTCTCTGGCAGAGTCAAAGGTCATCTGATACTGAGATCAATTTGCCTACCAAGCCTGATTATTACGACAAATTCTCCTTGCGATGGAAGAAATCCATGTCCGATAGAGGATTTTTAAGGATTAATGAAGAAGAACATGAGTCCAAACGCAAACCTCATTTTTAACCTATCCGGATTTTATAATCTAACCGGGTATATTTTTTCTTATATCACCAAAGGAACAGGTAAAAATTAGATAGTTTCATCTATACTTACCCCTGTAATCGAATGTAATGACATGGAAGTTCAGTTCTTGAAAGATTTTATACATCTGCAGCCGGTGGGGAGACGCTCTGTGGTTGGAATTGCCTGAAGGATGATGCGTAAAAAATATTTTGATTGAATACTAGAACTACTACGACTTTATACGTGGTAGAGCCACGCTGCAGCTTTATTACGATTGTGGCATGAATAGGTCGACTCGACCGCTGTAGGAGTTCACTTTCACAGAATATCAGCGCAAAATAGCAGCTTAATACTGCTGTGTTTCGTATTGTGAGTGTAGAGATCCGGAGACCCTTTTTTACTGGAAACGAGGCATTACATCTTAGTCCTCAGGGGTGACAACGCATCTGCGTTTTTAATGAAGAATAAATGTAGATGTCTGTGGGCCACAGCATATACTTACCATCAGGTGAACTGTGTGCTAGATTGTCACCCTTATTCTATATATAAAAGGTAAATTATACTTTGGCACCGTCAAATGATTTTTAATGTATCTATTTCTTCTAAACCAATTAGAGAATTACTTAAATAATTATCTGAGAATTATTTTGTTTTAACAATAATAATTATAAAATGATATATGTAATTTCCTTGAATTACTTTAAATAATTTTGTAACAATACATTTTTAAACTTACGGTACGGTACGGTTACTTATTATAATGTTAATTTGTTCAATTACATACATACATGAGCTTGCTGACGCTACCTGTAATTACGCACACAAGAACGATTGTCTATACACGTAACCACAAGCAAGGTTCGCCCGCTTTCGTGAGTTAAACCATATGTATTGAATTTAAAAGGACTACTCGTGCAATGCTAGTGATATAATTTGTTTTAATAAAGTCCTAGATATAATAAGGATTATTTACCATGGCAATAAAGTACGACGGTGTTCTGAGTCCTCTTTAACTCCTTGAGGAGTCGCGTATTTGAGTCTAGGTGATCACGAACAACAAACAACTCCTTGAATAGACAGCTGGGTACTATATGCCAAACTCCTAGAAAATAACACGATTTTAGAATAGAAATTAAGTGAAAAGAGTTTGAGATTTAAACTCATAGCTTATTCAATCATTTTAGTCGCCCGCTTGCATCCATCCAGTTTAGTTAAACACCAGCCTATAAAAGGCCACTCCTAAACATATTTTCAAGTTCATAGTCGTTACCAGAAGATGCTGCTGCCCATATCCTGTTACATATTCCCTCTGTCGACGACACCCTCGGGACTATATGGGGTTGTAGATATTCTTACGCCGCCACTTCACGGTTTTTATTCAGTCAGACTACAGCAACCTTAGTTCCGTTTGGAATATATCTGTTTTCTAGGTAGTAGGACACTGAAGAGTGAACCCTGCTTTAATTTCTTTTATAGTATTGGGTGACAAAGGAACTCACAGTCCACCCGATGGTAAGTGGTTACTGCGGCCCATAGACATCTACATCTATTTTCGATTACGAATCAAAACGCAGATGCGTTGTCGCACATGAGGACTAAGATGGAATGGCTCGTTAAGCTAAAACATTAACATTAAACATTAAGCTACTATTTTATGGTGGTATTCTGCGAGAGCGTGGTCCTTCCCGGGTTGAGCCAACCCATTCATGCTACAAGTATAATACAAAAATAACTGCAGCATGGCTCTACCACGTAATAAAACACGTATTATAGTGGGTTTTGTAGTTGAAGTCCATCATAGTCCATCTGGTTCTGGAGCTAGAGTCAATATAATTACTGACTGGAGGCATAGTCCTCCGGGATCGCTCGCAACTGTAGCCTTTTTCTTTCAAGCTGTCCATGGGCTGCAGAAGCCACTTACCATCAGGTAGACTGTACGTTCCACTCTCAGATTCCACTCTGTTTCGTTCGTTTTTCATTTAAGTTTTATAAAAATAAATTGTAAAAAGCAAAGAAAAATAACAACATATATACGTTCTTCCGCTGGGCACAGACTGCCTATGATCTGATACCATTGATGACATATTAATGATGAGAAATCATCTTAAGTCCTTGTGAAGATACATAACGAGCTATGGAGAGGACTATGATGACAGTTTTTCTGTGTGATAGTATCCATAAAGATGATATCCGCAGAAGAACCAGAGATCGACTTAGTCCAATGGAATAGTAAGTTTGGAGTGGTAGATATATGCAAGCCATATAGCTAGAACCAACAACTGGGTAAGATGTAGCAGCAGTCACTTATAAAAATGGTAAGAACATAAAGTTTGGTCTAATAGCCATTGACTACTTTACCATGAACTGAGATGTGTATAGTTTATCTTGCTAATATAGAATTATAAATGTACTATTTACCCAATTTAATAGTACAGTGGTCCTCTTTTGAATGAAACTCGATATTAAAATTTCTCGCTCCAACAATGTTACAGCTCGAAGGCTTGTTGTAATCTAAGTTTCTTGGATAGTTTACTGAAAATTAACAGATTAGAAAATAATTGGCGTACGAGTAATATTGACAATCCTCCAGTCTCGTTCTCCTCGGAACTATCGTAAGACGCCGCCATCTTGTATGTGAAGTGTCAGATGTGAAATATTCAGATTGACAACGGGAAACATTGCCGAAGATGCGAGACGTTTGGTTCTGCGATTTCAAATTCTCATACCAAGTTTTCCAGTATACCTGCTCTCCTCTTTGCAATGGAACTAAACTAAATTCAACAGACTTTTACGGTTTTATTTTAAAAACCGTAAAAGTCTGTTGGGATTAAATAATATTTTTCTTAAACTATTTTAAAATAAGTTGATAGATGTATTTAAAAATAATTGATATTTAAACGCCTGTAGGAAAAATAATAGCAATAGAGTTTTCTTAAACTTATGCAGGAGATTTTTACTAGGAAACTTTTTTATAATATAACAATTTGTTTTTTTTTTAAATAATCGTCACTTCTCACGTCAAAGGCGTTTACTCATGAGTACTATTAGTTCTTTGTTTAACTGTATTAAAAATGTATTAAAAACTGTATTAAAAATTGAGGGGTCTGTTTATTAATATCAAAATAACAGTTATTTACAAAATGCATATGAAAGTATATACTGTAATTATAACAAAAAAAATTTTTTTTTTGATATTTTTGTCTGTCAGTTTGTTCCGGCTAATCTCCGAAAATGTTTGACTGATTTCGACGGGACTTCCACTGGCAGATAGCTGATATCATAAGGAGTAACTTAGGCTACTTTTATTTTACAAAAGCAATAACATATTCACGCAAAACAATTAAAACCCATGGCATCTAATCTTAATAAATGCACGCGGAATATATTAAAATATAGATAATAATAAATTCGGTGGGAACAGCTAGTGACGAGTAGATGTACAACACTAATTTAAAAAAAATATGGAGACAAAATGGTAAGTAGTTGCTATGGCACATAGACATCTACATCTATCCTCGATTACGAATCAAAATGCAGATGCGTTTTCACCCCTGACGACTAAGATAGAATGCCTCGCTCCCAGTAAAAACTAACTAAACTAACTAAAACTAGTGCTGATCCTTTTTGATAAGGTAGATTTAATAGGTGTGACTCCTGTTTTGCATGTCTAGCTGGTTAACACCTTCTTATCTATTCCTGCATAAACAGCAGTGTGGGCACTGCTGTGTTCCTCCCTGCAGATAGAGCCAGTATAACTACATGTTGTGAGGCATTTCATCTCAGTCCTCAGAGGTGACAACGCATCTGATTGTCAACGCCTTCAATGTTTGAAGTCGGCCACAGCTGTCTATGGACCGCAGTGGCCACTTACGCTCAGTTGGATTAGTTTCTTTGTCACTTGAGTCCCTTAAAAGCAATCGTACCATGTAGGTACTTTAAATATTACACTTGTTTACTTACTACAGTTGGAGAACACCATTTTCCTCTGCACCGACTTGCTATATTTAAACAGTAGTGGCAGGACTGCCATCTGAATCACGAGGAATCCGGCGGTCAAGGACGCCCCCGTCATTAAAATGGCGCTAAAATGCAAACACCGCTCTATTATAATAGTACATCATCGAACTGATATAGCTGGATTGGACTCGAAATCATAAAATATGACACCTTATGTTTCCCTTGTGGTTGTGGTGGCGGTGGAAGAGATACCACATCATCCTATAATATTTTCTCGTGGATGTCGTAAAACGCAACTTTAGGAAACGCCATTATCAAAAAAATCTTATGGCTTTCGATAGATGGCGCTATATTGATCTCTAAAGATTTATTTGATGTAATGTAACAAACGAGGTTATAACCTCGTTTGTTACATTAGATGTAAAATACCCACACCAGCAACGAGAAGCAGAACGAAGGTGCGAGACGACTGGCCTAATCCTGATCGTGACAATTAAGATATATCCTCCCTACGAAGGAGAAACCCATGTTCAGTAGTGGGGTTTTACCTGCCGATCCAGAAGAAAGAAAGTTGTCATAGAAACTTGCTTACTTGATTGAACTTACACTCGTCAGACATAAGTATTTTATATAGGCTTTTAAATGAGCCAATATTGGTAGATGGCTGTCGTTGCGAATGAAGCCTGCAACTTTTTTATTTGTATATTTTATATAATATACGGTACTTTAACAGTATGTATTGATAACATCGCGCGACTTATACGTTCCTACGTTTTATTTAATCACAACTTACCCCAACACCATGATTCATTATTCCCTGAAAATTTCCAAAGTTAAATTGTTCATTTTGTTATATTTTACTAAACATTTTTATGAATTTCGATTCTGTTCTAAAGTACATTATACCGAATAACACGGCATGGCAGACGTCATTGTGACAGAAGAACATTTTTTATGCTTATCATAAAAAGTTAATTTTGTCTGTGATATTTATTGCATCTTACAACTGACCTTAGACCTTCATATGCAATGCGTCTGGTAATCGGTGTCGGAGACTTTGAGGGGTTGAAATACGGTAAATTTTATCGACAAATCACAATCCCTATTTTTTTCTCTCTCCATGATGAAATGGCAGCCATTTTGTTTATGTTTTTTTTGCCTCCAGACACGGGTGCTTGTACTGATTAAGCCATAGCTATCCATGTAGGAGTCCTAGGAAAACGAAAGAGCAGAGATCCGTTTGACAGCTAATAATGTAGACAGTTAATCAATGATAACAATTTTTGTCCTTTCTTTTTATAAAAGAGCAAAAGAGAATTTTTAAAACAAACATAAGTTTTTATTTTACTTTTTTTTTTTTTAAATTATTAGCTTTTTCATAAAATTTAAACCGTCAAGCTACACGTTTCTTATTTTTAAACGTTAGTACGGAATGTGTGCTTAAAAGTAAGCCCTTCATCTTAGCCCTAAGTAAGATATTTTAGAAGCTATGACGGTTTGAATATGACCCTCGGAAGCTTAAATATCCCGCTAATAAAGAACAAGACCCACGATTTCGAGAAATTTCAAGGGTGTATTTTACACAATGCTGTGTTTTGTAAGAGCATGTAAGAAAAGGAAGTGTTATTAGGTAAGAGTGAGACATCAATAATCTATACAAAATTCTCTATCCTGTGGTCTAAACAAAAGTCAGGTTTTCATCATTACAAAAAGATTTTATTGTATTTGATAACAAAAAAAAAACATACCAAGCGGACGTCGGCAGCGTAAAATTCACAATTATTTCTATATATTACTCGAAATTATTTACAAAAAACAACAATAATATTCACATAAAAATGGTGTGGAAAATGAACGTAGATTATAAATAAATATCCACAGACGAACTGAATTTTTATTCCACTAAAGGATAGAAAATTTCATATTGATTCCATAATGCCAAACATCTTCATAGAAAAGTAGTCTCTAAATATAAGTATTTATGGGTTTAAGTGCTGTGCGGTGCGGTCAAACTTGACCTCTTGAATTTTAACGGAATATCGCCGCGGTTAAATTTGGACGCTTGGTAGGTAAGAGGTTAATTGTCCACATTATTAACTATCAAACAGGTCTCTGCTCTTTCGTTTTCCTAGGACTTCTACATCGATAGCTATGGCTTATTTAGTACAAGCACCCATGCCTCGAGGCAAAAAATAGGGATAGTGATTTGTCCATAAAATTTACCGTATTTCAGCCTCCAAAGTCTCCGACACCGATCACCAGACGCATTGTATACTTGTATACATATATAGAGGTCAGTGCATCGAACCCAGAGCACAAGAGGTAGTCTAATTTATGGATCTCTTGTATTCTTGATAGTAAAATGAACAAGTCTTTTACTGTACAGGCCGTTCGTTTATGGAATGAACTCCTATTGGCAGTAAAACGCGCACCATCCCTACCGGTATTTAAGGACGCGTTTGCAAATCAACCAAAATTAGGGTGTTTTTCGGTAGATTTTGTGACAAAACTAAACCAAATCAAATATAAGTAAAAACTACCATGTATAGATTGGTTCTTCATCTGCAAATGTCTGTAACTCTTTTGTTGAAAATAGTAGTTTTTTATATTGTAAAAACGAACTTTCGTTGCCATTTTCTACAAAATTAACGATACCGGCTTGTGTTTCGGTAGATGTTTTGGTCTATTATCAACATATTTAAAAATTTAAAAAATACTATAAGATGACAGACATATTCAATTAAAAAACCCTGGGTTTATTTTTTAACAAAATGTCACAAATAGTCGTAAAAAAAATAAAAACTGATGCACATTTTTTCACATATTTTGGTAATATGGATGAATCATAATGTATTGCAATAAGGGCTATTTTATTGTTGGTGCCTGCTTTGATTTATTGTACAAAGATTTCGATGAAACCACAGTCCGCGCTCGGCCGCCGTCGTGAGTGGACACTGTATCGCCTGTTTGCAGCGGCTCATTCTGAAAAGATCGCTGTACATACACAAAATATTAGAAAAAAACAAATTGGAAACATAAGTACTTGACAAGTGATAAAATTATTATTTTTATACTCACAGTTTTTATTTAGCTAAAAATAAGTAGGATATATAAACTTACCTACTACTGCAACTCGTGGACGAGCGGAACTAGGTGTGCCGAGTTTGGGCTCGTTTTGTTGGTATGATGAGACCTTACCTCTGGACTTGATGGCATGACCTGAAGGTGTACTTTCGTGACCGCTATTTGAACTTCTTGCAGAGTAAAACTAGGGGTGACGAATTTGGGCTCCGTTTTGTTAGTTATGACGAGTCCATACCTCCGGACTTGATGGAGTGACCTGAAGGTGTAGTTCAGTGATTACAAGTGGAACTCCTAGACTTGTAGAACTAGGTGTGCCGAGTTTGGGTTCGTTTTGTTAGTTACGATGAGACCTTACCACCGGACTTGATTGAGTGACCTGAAGGTGTAATCAGGTGGTTACAAATGGAATTCCTAGACTAGTAGAACTAGGTGTGACGAGTTTGGGTTCGTTTTGTTAGTTACGATGAGACCTTACCACCGGACTTGATAGAGTGACCTGAAGGGGTAATTCAGTAACTACTGCTGAAATTTCTGTAGTTAAGTAAACGCGTCCTTAAAGAACTGGTAAAGAAACTTTACTTTATATATATATGTATATATATATATATATATATATATAATGTGTAGTATATTGATTGCATTTAATTAAATATATTTATTTTTTTGTATGTATATACCTTTTTAGTATATTATGTATGTATATTATATATATATATATATATATATATATATATATATATATATATATATATATATATATATATATATATATATGAAATGTGTATTCTTTTTTTATCACACCAATTTGCCCTATCCCTGTCATCTTTGTTTAACCCTATCTCTTCATTGGTTGTCTGGAAGAAAGTACTATCAGCAATAAGACCGCCCATTGACTACTTCTTTTGTATATAATTTGTATTTTTCTAAAGTATTATAAGAATATTAAATAAATAAATAGATTTTATCAAATTTACAAGTGATAAAATGTGGCGAACAATTTTCTTACGCCACTCCCACATGGTAACAGTTGTCTAAGGTGAAATGCCTCGTTACCAGACATCTTGTTACGTAAAATGTCCGTCCCATTCGTACTACAATCACCTATAGCTGCAGCATGGCTCTACCACGTATTAAATATTTACTTGTGGCGGCCGACGACGGTGCTGCCAGATTTTAAGAAACTGCTAAATTTTGAGCAAATTGTAGTAAAGTAAAATTATGTACTTTAAATAACTATTACATTTTTATATTTATAACCTTTTCATTTTTTTTGATAATGTTATTACAGTACTGTATCTATGTGCCCTGGACCGGACAGGGTTTTCTTTAAGTATTGTATATGCGCGGAAAATAATGAAGCAGAAAAATTGTGCGCGAGCGTGTCGGTGTGTGTGTGTGTGTGTGTGTGAGAGAGAGAGAGTGCGAGCGTGCAGTGTGTTTGTGTGTGTAAATCTGAACAACTTGCTCGGTAGGGAATTTTCTCCTTTCCGTGGATGGCCAGTGCTATAGCAATGCTCCTAACCGATGTAACGCTTAGGGGATAAGATTATAGGTTGGTTCAGGATCAAAAACACGTGGAGAATCACAAGTAAATATTTATTTAACTGAAAATAAAATTCCGTTTGTTATCATAGTTTAATAGTTAATACATAACCATTATTATTAAATCATACCAAATTAAAATATCCCAAATACTATAATAATGTCCTAAAATACTAAATACTAATACGTCATACATAATTAAAAATATTTATTGACTGTTTTTATTGTTTGGGGGCGTCCATTAATATGTGAGGTATCTTGGCGACTTTTCACCCTCCACTCAATCTGATGAGATGTCGTGAGATATGGCTTAACTTCCTCACCTCCCCCTTCGTCCATAAATCTCACATGACATTTTTCAAAATACGCTAATCTGTGCTTCATTACGTTGATTATTAAAAAAAAACATAACTTGCTTAATTACTTTTATATAATTTGTGCAGTAACCGTAACCACGATAAATGTAATAAAAAATATATGATATTTGCCGAGACCCCTACCTCACCCCACGTGAGATTGGGTGAGATTCGGCTCGACCCCATCCCCCCCTCCCCCTAAACAAAACACGTAGTTAATGGATGCCCTGTTTACTTTTATTCTATATTCAGTTTGAGTGAACTAAACAATATCACAAGCACAATGTAATAATGTAACAACTAGAAACTACTCGCCTAAATAAGTTACTTATTTTTCCAGTCTTGGTGGAATTTTTCCTTTAAAATTAAATTGGACCCCTCTATAGCCTCTATATAAGAGAGAATCATTGAAATCGGTTCAGCCAGTTTTCGAGAAATTGGTGAACATTCATAAAAAACATATATATGTCCATTGAAGAACCTCTTACTTTTAAGACGTTCTTTTATTGTAAATAGAGTTCAGAATCTCTCACATTGACGAGTGCTTATTAAGAAATAATAAATGTTTGAAAACAATTTTTCAACACAAAAAAAACATCATTGTGAAATAAAATAGTTTTTGCTAAAAAAACGATTTATTAAACTAAAGAATAATAATTTTGTATCATAAAAGTATGACGTCTTCTGCTCGTCGAAGTGCTATTTACTAAAGGTAGTCTTCTACTTTATTCACAGGTGATTCTTCACGAAGTCACTGGAAGAAATATTATATTATAATATTAAAGGTATATTTGAACTATTGTTATATTACTCTATTATAGTTTGAATATAATTAGGAGTGATTCTGTTTATCCACCCTAAAGAATCTACCATAGGGTGGATACTCGGAAACGCGCGACCGTCTATCCAACCCCAGACGGGGTGAATCCTATGAGGTACTCTTTTTATTTCAACCCTGACCTTTAAAACAAGTAGTATGTATGTCTCGAAGACTGTACACAGCCGCAGGAGAAAGTCGGAAGAAAATAATATATACGAATTCCGATTATCCAACCCGTCTGGTATGGATAAACGGACACGCGTTTCCGAGTATCCACCCTAGGGTGGATTCTTTAAGGTGGATAAACGGAATAACCCATAATTACATATTATAGGCAAATAGGGGAAATTAAATTTTATAGTAAGCAACACTCGAAGTAAATATAATATTATAATGTAGTGGAGTCAATGGTAGGTTTTACCGCGTAGTGGCGGTATAACAATATCCACTACCTCATATCATCCTGTGGGTGTCGTAAGAGCTGATACAGCGAAGCAAACCAGGAGATGCGCAGCAGCCTTTGGTTGGTCGCCAACCTGCTTGGCAAGCATGACAACTATAGTAAATAAGGGAATATTCATTATAATAGGGGAATTATTCAAACTAGCAACTTTGTGCTTTAAGACTTACCCGACGACCTCGGACAAGTCCGGAGCACAACTGATATACTTGTGACCCAAATTCTCGCTATAATCGTACAAGCGAAGTATTACTTTTGCATCGCCTTCAGATCTAGACTCCAGGATCGTTTTGTACAACTGGAACAAATTGAAACAAGTAATAAAATTAAAAATTTTGTACCATCGATTTGAATTTTTTTTATACAATAAGGGTGACAAATGAGCACAAAGTCCACCTGATGGTAAGTGGTTGCTGTGGTAGATTGAAATCTATATTTATCTTTAATTAAGAATCAAAACGCAGATGCGTTGTCATCCCTGAGGACTGAGATAAATTTTTTTTGTCTACGGTACCGTCATCTGTGATGTTAATAATAAGAATTCAACTGCCAGATGTTCCCAAAGAGGGATGTATTTAAACAACAGTAGCGATGACACATTAGACGATTGTGTATACACTACACTCTCGAAACCAATAAACTTTTATATAAAACTCAACTTCTCAATTATAATAACATTGTGTAACAAATATTAACATGTTTGTTACACACTGAACGCTGTGTCACAATGTTTACAACGTCATCCAATGTGTATACAATGTCGCTAGTGGGCGACATGTCATGAGCGTAAAAAGTAAAAACTAGCCCCCATTGATTTAAAATAAAATTTGTTACGTTCTTTAACATTAAAAATGTAACTTAGATGTTTTTTATAGAGAGGGTTTAGGGCATGTAAATGTCGGCCGTACTGCCCTATTGAGTGTCGGCGAACTTCCGTATTCGAAATATTTTTTTTCTTGTTTCTCAGACATACAGGTTGTCCTACGATGTTTTCCTTCACCGCCGAGCATGTGGTAAATCAGCACTTTAAATTGCAATTAACAATTTCATTGGTACCGGCGGGGATCGAACCCGGGTTGCTCGCGTACTGTGAAATTTACAGCGAGCGCTAACCATCTGACCTACCACGGCTCTTGTAATCGTGTATGCGTATGAAAATAACTTCTGAACAGCTTGATCATAACCAACCCCAACCAGCAATTTAGTCATACAAAAATATTAAGGATGGGCGAGTAAAAATGTATCGATATTTATCGTAACGATATTTTAAAACAGTATCAATAATTATGGGAGGATAAATATCGATATATCTTGCATGTTTTGCATGATGTAGTAGAATGAGGGTCAAACGAAAAAACAACAGCACATGAATGCATTTATAGTTCCGTATGTTGTTTGATGTTTTCTTCTATAGTACGTTTCTAGGGCAGGCGGAAAAAAGTACATTGACCTCAAGTATTATGTTAGCATGGAAACAAAACGACAGTTATGCGCTAAGCGTGTCTCATGGTACGGGGTAGGGTGAAGGAAGCGGTCATTCAGAGATAATAAACATGTTTCGACGCGATTTGCGATAGGTCTCACGCCATGCGTATTTGAGAAAGCAAATGGAGCAGAACTCATTCCTCATTCTGCTGTGGGATGCGCTTGCGTGTAGATAGTTTGAGATTTAAAATTTTCGGTTGTAGTAGTTATTTTAATTTTTATTGAGTTGGTTGTTTTGTGACGTTTTGTATATTACCACTAGTATGAAATCGGGTACATTGAAATGATAAATAATCTCATAAAGACTTTACGTCACCACGAAAGAAGCGGAAAGTGTCGCATATTTCGGAAACCGAAAAAACAATGATTGTAAACATCTATAAAAATGTAAAAAAACGTGGTTTAGTGACGTATATCTATCCAAAAAGGATATGAAAAAGAAGACTGCCGGCATTTTAGGTTATAATCAATGGACGGACTCTTCTACGTCTTCATTATCATAAAATGATTCTGAAATAGATACAGATGAATTGTCTGTCAAGTGACAATCTATTATAAGAAGTTTTATGCATGCTTCAACGTTGGCTGCTTAAGAATGCTTAGCATTAAAAGTTCGTCTTTTTACCTGACTGCTAAGAAGTGGTTATGTTTTATATAACTACCTACCTACTTATTAAAGTACTTACCTACTATTAACGTAATAATAAAAATTATAATAACTCATGATTTATAAATAATAAACTTAAATTAATATTAATTTGCTTTTTAATTCATTTAGGTACAGGATAATCTTCTTTCTTTATCATATAATACAGGGCCTGTAAAGAACTTCGCACTCGGCACCCTTATCTTTCACTCTGATTATGTATGTATTGATAAGAGGATAAAAAAATGAACCTAAACAAAAAGATTGCCTACCCCGATGATATTGTCAAAGGTCAATGTACTTTTTTCCGCCTGCCCTAGAAACGTACTATATTTACATTTTTAATATCAACATTGATACGAATCGGATACTTTAAAATAAATATCGATATATCGCGATTAAAATATTCACAGTAAATATCGATACTTTTGTGAAAAAATATTGATATTTCGATATTTTTTACTCGTATGAAAATATTAATAGTCATATATGGTGGGCAGTGAAGGCGGACGTTTTTGAAACGGCTAGCACTTCCCCCCCGAATCGGGGGGGGGATGGTACCGTTAGGTTCATCGAGTCTTAGCATTGGTTTATAAGTAAAAGCCATGGAACTGTGGTTGTTGGAAGCCGTGTTTTAGCTTCATACGAAATAACCTATATTCCGTAGTGGACTTTCATAAGGACGTAACGGTAACTATTTCTAATAATCTACCAGCTGGCCAGGTAGACGTCGTTATGCCCTTTGCGACGACCCTTTGTCCTTGAAAAACCTTTAAATTCGCGATCAAAAATATTGAGGGTTACTTATCGGGGTAAAAACCAACGTACCTTTCGAGTTGGAGCAAGCAATTATACCTATTTACAAAATTTCATTAATATCGATTGAGCGGTTTCGGAGATTAGTATTCGTTTATGCATCGTATTACATCGTGACAAGGAATTTTTATATAATATTAAATTTTAATCGTATTCGATATTCGAGAAAATTTTGAACATTATTAATATCTCATTTACTCGTATTTTTCAAAACTGCAATAACGGTATATCATTTTTTATATATCTGAATTTAAACAAAATTTGAATACTGTTTGAAAATAAACCTTGTAGAACAATATAAAAAAAATGTGTAGGCTGCTGTGTTTCATATGGTGAGTGCTGAAAAGCGAAGATCCTTTCTACTGGAAACGAAGCATTCCATCTTAGCTCTCAGGGGTGATCCCCTGATCTTGATCGAGGATAAAAATTTTATATGTCCATGGACCACATCATCAACTTACCATCAGGTGCACTGTGTGCTCGTTTGTTACCCTTATTCTATAAATATCAACACACTTGGTAGAAGTGAAACCTTATTTATTTCTAATTAATAAAAAAACTATTATCAATTTATTGAGACCGATATAATAGGAAACCTGTGAGCGAATGAGATAGAATACTGTATTCTATCTCATTCTGTCACAGGCTAAATCCTGTTTTTCCTCAGTCTTTTTTGTTTCAAATTTAAGTTTCAAAAGAATGTTCTACTTCAAAAAACTTATGTATTGCGATCTTACCTTTTCGCCAAGGAAGTACGGTATCACGCCATCGTCCTTCGCATGAAGTATTAGTATGGGCAGAGAACGGACCCGCGACAAATGTGCGTCCGAAAGGAACAGATGTTGGCACGTGTCCGCCGATCGGTACGGCGCCACGAACATCCGGTCGTAGTATGGCAGAAATTGTACTAGCTGAAAACAAAATGTTTCTTTTTTAATAGAAAAAAGGTGACAAACGAGCACACAGTTTACCTAATGGTACATTTATCTTCTATTAAGAATTAAAATGCTGATGCGTTGTCAACCCTGAGTACTAACATGGAAAGCCTCGTTTCCAGTAAAAAGGGTCTCTAGTTCTCTACACTCACCATAAGAAACACCTACATCTATCCTCAATTACGAATCAAAATGTTGATGCGTTGTCACCCGTGAGGACTAAGATGAAATACCACGTTTCTAGTAACGGAACGTCGTACGGAAAACTATTTTACGCTGGTATTCTGTGAGAGCGTGGTCATATCCCGGTCGAGCTAACCCATTCGTGCTGCAACCACAATACAGCTACAGCATGGTTTTACCACGTAAGAATTCTTTCACGAAAAAATCTTTGTGGTCTTCTCCTATAAGTCAGATTTGCCGCAATGCCTCCAGGCATTCGGTTTGACGAGTGGAGTATCGTATTACACCTTTTAAGCTCTTCACACAAACACAGGTCTAGGTAATTTGCGTCTGACATAGACGACATTATTTATTTAGTATATTTGATTATACTGCCATCAGTCGAAAGTGATTAGACCTTTCCGACATTTATCGTCATCATCATCATTATTTTTCATTGCTGAAAAATGATGATGATGATGGTGATAAATACCGGATATTATCATTGCTGAACAGAGGCCTTCCCCAAGGAACACTACAAAGCACGGTACTGAGCCACCTGTATATATCGACTTCCTGCATGTTTTACCAATTCGTTACACCATTTAGTGGAGGGCCTTCTTCTACTTCGTCTACGGTACGAGGCTGCTACTCAAGAACCATTCTTCCCCATCGGTTGTCTGTTCTTCGAGCTATATGGCCAGAGCTTTGCCACTTCAGCTTACAAAACCATTGGGCTACGGCGATTACTCAGGTTCTATTGCGGATATCTTCATTGTTAAGACTATCACGCAGAGAAACTCCGAACATAGCCCCTTTCATAGCTCGCTGAGTGACCTTAAGCTTCCTCATTTTTATCTTCAGTATTATTATTTTTAAATGTACCGAGCAGTGGTGTTGTAAGAATATCCACTGCATATATACGAGGTAGAGCCAAGTTGCAGCTATATTAGTTGTAGCACGAACGGGTCGGCTCGACCTGGAAAGGACCACGCTCTCACAGAATATAATATGTTGCTGTGTTTCGTATGGTGAGTGTAGAGAACCGGAGACCCTTTTAACTGGAAACGAGGAATTTCATCTTAACCCTCAGGGGTGACAACGCATCTGCCTTTGGAACCTTAATCGAGGATAAATATAGTTGTCTATGAGCACACACTTATTAGCAGGTTGACTGTGTGCACGTCAGTCACCCTTATTCTATAAAAAAAAATCGTCTCGTGGGTGTCATAAGAGGCAACATAGGGAGAGGGGATGTGGGATGGGAGAAGGGGTTACACCCTTATTGTGTCGCTAATACCAGGTATGAGGATACATAACTGGAAACCGCTAAAAATGTAACTTATTTCATCAACATACAGAGTCTATTAATAAAAACCGTAAGTTTCCGCCAAAAGAGGGCGGTATATTGAATTCAAACAAACCAGTTGTCATACTTACAATGGTAAATGGATGATTGGCCACTTCGTCAGCTATATTGTTGAAGGGAGCTTCTAGGATTAAACCATTCGGCAAAGGTAAAGGGCTAGAACGTTCTAGAATTCGAGTTGAGAGCTCGCTTAGATTTCCAATTAGATGCGACGATATACCCGTACCTACGACAAGGCAATTATAGTAAATAAATTATTTAAAAAAATACAGCAGTAACCTATGAACTCAAAAATTACACGTACTTCAGTTGATTATTTTATGATAATAATAGTGCCCTCTGACGAAGGAGGACCGTGTAGTGGCGGCGAAAGTATATCTACTACGCCATATCGCCCCGTGGCTGTCGTAAGAGGCCAAAGATGGTATTCAGAGGCAATTTGTATCGGAGGCGGTGTCGAAGCCTCCATAGAAGCCGAGAAGCCGGTTTCGCCATATCAAACTGCTCAATCAACAATATCAACTAATAAAATAACTCGTAAACTATTTCAAACTATTTCAAATTTCCTGCACGCTCTGTTCTACACGTAACGTTCACGTTCAATTGTGTAACGTTAACACTTGGCAAATTGCTTTCAATTCGAAATACACAGATTCGTGTTCTCTATGTCTCAAAACGAACACGCAATGAACTGTCAAAATTAATGAACAATATGGTTGGACATAAAAAAAGGAGTTGAGTTGAGCGATTAGTCATCCATCACGAACGCGTGGGCTTTTAACCGGTCTTTCGAGAAGACGATCGCTCTCTTTCTAACCTGTGGCAAAATGTTCTATAACGAAATATAACTACGATTGTTTATTTGCAATTAGTAGAGCCACAAGCCGGGCGTTTGTAAGTGCACTTTCAATACACAATTCAATATTTACTCTGTGTGTTTTAAACACTTTAGCTTGAACGAATGAATATTGCAAGTTGAAAATTTCTGCTTTTTTTATTAATATCATCATGATCTATATTGATATCTGAATTCATTACCGTTTAAAATTTAATACTTAAGTGTGTAAAAACAATTTAAAGAAAATGTGTTATTTAAATGGCAATAAACAATCGCTGAATTACTGTTTTTTATTATTCTTATTGATTCCATTTCAATAAGACACCGTTAACAAATTTGCCTTGAAGACAACTAATTATATGTCGGCTATATGAATTACGGGTAAATACGTAGTACATTAAGGCAATTTCGAAGCATTTTCATATATTTTCCTAAACTTTAATATTGATTCAATATCGATAAGTCACAACACGCTCGAGCACAGTAACTACATCACTAAAATCATTCACGTAGCAGTATAGGTTAGGTAGAGCAAAGTCGACGTTATGTCTATTTAAATTTTGCCTATAATAGCGATAATTTATATAGATAAAATAAGCGCCCTGTATAAAATATACGATCCATGCGCGGTGCATTGTGCAATAGAAGGTTACGCAATTAACTAATAAATACTAAGTGTATTTCTTTTTTCTTACTATACCATCATATTTGTTATTGTCGGTACACGGTTAAGTTAAGTACCGATACACGGTAAAGTTTCTATAAACTTATGATTGTACCGTAACGTAATGTGTAAATAATGAATGTAATAATATATTAAATAAATAAAAATAAAAAAAAATTATTATTGCGACATCTAGCGTCACATAGTAATTTTTTCGTCATTCCTGGAAGCTTTTTGGATTAAGACAACGATATCCATAAATAATAAGTTATGGTGCGTTTTAAATAATCGTGCTCATTAATTCTAGAAACTTCCTTGATGAAAAGGAAATACGATCTCTATTTTTAAGAACTTATTGTTCGCACTGAAGCGAATGGTGAGTAACATAAAGACTTTCTCTTCTATTTTTTCATAGCCAATCACGGGAAAATTATTGAAATAATGCACAATTGTCGGTACACATTTTTTTCTTGCGAATGTGTGAGTTTGCAGGCAGTGATTCTGGTACAAACTATGCATTTTGCTACTTCCTCTTGTTTTTAATATTCCGTGCGCTCGATAATGTCGGACGTCGGATATTACTACACTTCTTTGATTGTAGGTCCTGTCAATCGTTTGATCCGGAACGTAAGAAAATTTAATTGCAATCATCGATACTTTAATGCGACCCGGTTAAATGAACGAATCATTCATAATTGAGATATGTCTAATGGGAAATATCAGAAAAATCTTATTGCTCCCGATAGATGGCTCTATAACCTTTTCGTTTACGGTACACTTAACCTTTCTCTGACTGCGCCCGCCATAACAAAAAACAGCTTTGTACGGGGGGCCTCTGTCGTCACCTCAGCTGGCGGCACTTGTTTTAAATATTTATGTTTCTCACGACCTTTCGTTTATGTTTGAAGAGGTTTTAGTTACAGTTATTTAAAGCCGATAAGATTTTCGATAAGTAGAAACAATAACCATAACATTTTTTCTACTTTGATTAATGATAATATATTTTACCCAAATAACCCTTATTAGTTAGTACGTTATTCATTTTATATAAGAAACAGAAAATATTTGTTAATGTATCTTTTAGCACATACACCTGAGATACAGGTTTATCCTAGTTCAGGTGCCTGTTATTGTAGACTATTTTTAAGTTAAGACTTATTGGAATAATTTGTACATTTTATTAAAATAAAATAAATTATTATAAATTATTATTATTATTATTTAAATGTTTATTTTATTTCGTACAGCTCTTTGTTACTAACGGATCTTGATAAAGTGTACTTACTGACAATAAATTTTGTTTTTGGAATGAAATATCGTAAGTTTTTATTTTATTTTTATGTCCTTACAATCAATACAACATATTCTTCCTAAATGAATCGAAATTATGCATGTAATAATTATAATAATTCTACTTTTTCACTTGCAAACATTTGCTAAAAATTCGACAATAGACAGTTTGCGCGTGCTTTGTAAACTCATTTTCAAAACCTTTTTGTGTATATATATTATATCGTCTTCCTTTATTTTTCTTATACAATCGTATAGATATAACATTTAGCAATTCCTAGTAAAAGTATTTACTATGGTATTCCAATAAGAAATATACTATTATTATTTTATTAGAATCTTATTAGAAATCTTGACCGTTATGAATTGTTCGCGTACAGGTTTTATATTTCTGTGTACTTTAAAGTACCCAAATCGGCGACAGGCAGTAGTAAAAGGTGTCACGTCTGGTACTGCGGTCTTAAAACCACCTGCTGAGCTTGGTAAGGTGCAGCTATAGGTGGTAGACCGCGGAGGGACCTCGCCCTCACATAATACCAGCATGAAATAACAGCTGTGTTTCATATGGTGAGTATAGAGAACCGCAGACCATTTTACTGGGAACGAGGCATTCTGTCCTCAAGGCAACGCATCTGCATTTTGATTCTTAAACGAGGACAGATGTAGGTGTCTATGGGCCACAGCATTCACATAAATAGATTTGAATTATCCAGTAGCTATTAATATGTATAAAATTGAGTGAGGAAAGATAACGGGAGTACCTAAAGAGTGTCCCCACATGAAGACCGGGGGCCTTTTCCCTCCTTTCTCCAAAATGCTGTTCAACCAGTCGTACACTAGTAAAGAGTCTTCGACAACTCCGGCCTCGTTTGGATAGAGGTTTGTGGAGTCTCCGTAACCTGGAATACAGAACGAATTATATTAGGAATGATTAGCTTATTATTTATTTATGTATTTTTATTTATCAAACTCTACCGTAACGGCCTAAAGTCCACTGTTGAACGTAGGGTTTTGTTTTCTATGTCGTGATGCGTACATCAAATCTGACTCCACTTCAGAAGGTTGTGTGTACAATCATAATTATATAGTTGTGGCTTCCTTTCCAATAAAATAGAAACAATCACAACTATAATAATTTATTGGACACGTTTCACAACGAATTAGAATTTAAATGTTGAAAAAATGAAACGTGCGTACAAGCTGCAGTCAGTTCGTTCAATAGGCTCGCGAACAGGGTGACGTCACCGATAGTGAGGGGCGAGTCACCACATCCATACATCCATTACAGCTTATTAAAAGTCCACTGTTAAATCTAGACCTCCCCCATAGATTGCCTCATAGGGGATACATTTGTCACAGTTGGCACGCTTGGCAAGCGGGTTGGCAATGGCAGTATTTTTAATTTTTAGTCGTTATTAGGAAGACACTGCTGCCAATTTCATTTGTTTCCCTCTGTCGCCTCTTACACGAGATGATATGGGGTAGTGGATATTTTTACACCGCTACTCCGTGTGCGCTATATGCTTACAATGGGGTACAAAGTTTTGTTTTTACGTATTAAATATATAGATTAAGGATAAAACTATAACAATAAAAGCATAAATCATACCAAAAACATAAATGACAAAAGGTGGCCATGTTTGAGACATTATATCTACGCCCTTAAATCATAATTTAAGCATGTCCACCATCTTGTTACATGTTTGTGGTAGAGCCACGTTGCAGATACATTATGGTTGTAGTATAGATGTCTCGGCCCGATCGGGGAAGAACGCACTCACAGAATCAACGTGAAATAGCAGCTCAACGCAGCTGTGTTTTGTATGATGGGTGTAGAGATCCGGAGACCCTTTTTACTGAATACTGAGGAATTCCATCTTAGTGTCAGGGGTGATAACGCATCCGCATTTTGATTCTTAATCGAGGATATAAATGTAGATGTCCATGAGCCACAGCATCCACTTACCACTCGGTGGACTGTGAATTTTTTTGTCGCCCTTATTTTATATAAAAAAAAAACATGTACTGGAGCTTGGCACGCGTTCAGATCTAGACATATGTAACAAATACTGCACTGCTCCAAGCAATTGCGTCAACCCGGTTCACTACTCCGGATGTGTTAACTCACTTTTTCAAAATGTGTTCGCGCACAGCGCAGGACTGGGGAATTTGAAGTGTTACGGCCTGGCCCCGGGGATCGGCGGCGCGAACGGCGAAGCGACAGGCGGGGCGAAAATTCGCGCGGCGCGATTTGAGGGCCACGGGTAGTCACGTTTGCCGCCGCGCCCAGATAGGCCGAGAGTGAAATGTTACTTACTGCTTAGAAAGTAATTGTTTTTTGATTCAAGACATAATATTTGGATAAGATTGCGGAGTACTTGATTTGAATAGGAATCGGGTTATAGATGGAGAATTCCCCAACAAATAGAATGCATCTAGAAAAAAATTTCGAGTAAATACCAGAATGAGTGTTGAAACCTGCGATTATATTCTTGTTAATATTCAACCAGAATTGGAGATAAAAGTCAATGCGGATAGAATTTTAAGTTGTTTTTGTCGGCCCGGCATTTTTCGCGGCGAAAACAACTAAAATATTTTGTTCCTATACTATTCGCCGCGTCTGCCGCCGCGACTGCCGCCCGACTCCGTGGCTTGCACCGTACTGATTCATACATTTGTTTCATTCGCCCGCCGCGCCGCCAGTCGCCCGCGCGATTCGCCCGGTAAATTTCGCCGGTCGCGTCGCCACTCGCCGCTACGCGTGGCATGCTTCATACATTTCTATACATTTGTTTTAGTCGCTAGACGCCTCGCCGTTCGCGCCGCGCGAATTTTCGCTACGGCGAATGTTCCGTGACCAGGCTTATCCTTGAAACCAGCGGTTTGGTTTCACTTATAGAACGTAAATTCAATGAATTTAAAAAAAAAACACTATTTTTCTTTTATAAAATTTAAAGTTTCTGTCCGACACCGTCCGTAAAAAAAAATCCGTCCGACATGGATACCCCGAGTGAGCGCCCGAGTGACGTAATCACTGTAAAGATCACCGCCCACACTAGCTACCTACACAACATTCCAATAAAAACACAATAGGTACACATAACCTGTGATGTAACTTCTCCTTCATACTTTCATCCTGGCTTAGGACAGGCGAAAATTGAGGAATTAAAGAAAAATTGAGATTTTGCAACAAAAAAAAAAGTTGTTATTTTTCATTGAATTTACGTTCTATAAGTGAAACCAAACCATAAGGAAAGTGTTGGCGAATCTTATTTTAAATTAATTTTATAAACTGCAATTCCGTAAAATGTAAAATCTTTCTGAATTTTGGCGAGAACTTGGCCATCGACGGATTGTTGCTCCTATATTCTCGTTTAAATAGTGGTTTGCAGTGGATTTAGATGCGTAAAAGTGCGATTTTGTGTATTAAGTGTCTGCGCATGTGAAAAAAACAAGTGCTTCGATGTTGACATTCATCATCGACTGTCCGATAAGTTGCGCTGTCGCCAAAACCTCCCAAAACATCGCAATGAGCGTATTGTGAATAAAAAAATCTACAAAAATGAAGATCTTAAATGAAATGAAGACATGGCTTAAAAAACAAGCATCCAAGCCAAAAATCTTAACAATAAAAATATAAAATTTCTTTTCTAAAATCATTTCACTTACTGCCACAAGGTTTTATTTTGACAGATGTCTGAGTTGACAGATGTGTGTAAAATTTCTTGCATCATGTCGCAATTTTGAGTCAACGCAATGAGCCGGCGCAATAAACTGCGCCTGAGTTACCGTGTTAAAGCAAGGAATTACGCTGAATTACCCATGTCTATTCAGATCTCAACTCTATTATCGACGAATCAGACTACCCATCCCACCCAGTCATTGTATCGAACTTGGCACATATTTCACGTTTGTTTTTGGTGAGATTTAATTCTTACCTCTATAATCGAATGTTATGGCGTGAAAGTCCATTTGTTGGAAAAACTTGTACAGCCGTATTCTATGAGCGGCGGCGCGGGAATTTGAGTTACCTGTAAAAAAACAAGTTATGGTCAACATACTAAAAGCCAGTTTACATGTTAAGCAGTCACGTAATGAGGACTAATAATCTTTCGCTTACTAGATGTAGTTGGGACTGAGGTGAAGTTTTTGAAGTAAATCTTCTTTACGCACGCTTGATTTGGGGAGTAAGCTGGCGAACGCGTGACGAAAGCGTTACAAAAAGTATGAAGATGGGAGTTGAGTGGGGAATATAAGCAGAAGAGAGCAGTGCGCGCGCATATTTTCTTTCTCTCTTTCTCTTACAGCCTGTTATTTTTCGTAATATTATTTCGTTTTGAACAAATTTATGAATTAATGTTTTTTAAATATATGTATATATAGATATACATGTATATATTATACATATATACATACAGACAGAGCTAATGAAGTTTTACTTCAGTCGTGTGGTCATAAGCACACTCGTTTTTTTAGTATACAATGTCATTTAACCGAGAAGTTAGTTTTAAATAATGGTTTATCAGTTTCTAGAGTATTATACTCGTAATACACAAAACAATGCCTCAGTGATTTGCTCTTCAATTTTTTGCAAATTTTAACTCATTTTTTTTATTTTCTACTTTTATGAATATCAGTACTTTAGTTTATTAATTTCAAACTTCATTAATATAAAATATAGCTAATATGTTAATGTTTACTTACAGTAAGTAAGTAAACATTAACATATACATTTACCTAAAAAATTAAAAGCTGTCAAATACCCCACCCTCATTTTAAAGTAGCAGAAAAAGTGGATCATCGATCAACTAAATTTTAAATATAGTTGATTATATACATATAATATGGTTGGCTATATATATAATTTTAAATATAACTCTACTATAATATGCTGCAGCTATGTATATTATGGTTGTAGCACGAATGGGTCGGCTCGACCGGGGACCGACCACTATCTCACAGAATACCAGCGTCAAATAGCAGCTTAATACTGCTGTGTTTCGTATAGTGCGTGTAGAGAACTTTTTTACTGGAAACGAGGCATTCCATCTAAATGTACATATCTATGGGCCACAGCATCCACTTACCATCAAAGGGACTGTGTGCTCGTTTATCACCCTTATTGTATAAAAAAAAATTAGTTGTAAAAATTAAGCTCTTTAGCTTGTCTGAGACGGACAACATACAGCACATTCCGAGATTTTAATCGAAGCAAAGGATGAAATAATAAAGGAATCCAGAATAGCTAAAACAGTGGGTAAGTATCTAATTAAACAAGATAAATTGATATGGCGCAAGTTAAATTTTGTAAGAGAATATAAACAAGAGTATTTCTTTGACTTCTAAAAATGAGGAGGTTCTCAATTGGACTGTATTTTTTTAATGTTTTTCTCGATGAACCGATTTTGTTAATTTTTATTTGAAAGCTAGTGCTTCCTATGTGATCCAATAAAAATTTGATCAGAATCTGACCAGCAGTTTTTGAGTTATCCTTAATAATGCGTATTTAATTGACTTCGACTACATTGATGATGTTCTCATTTCATTTATATTGAAGTCGATTGTACAACATTTTTAATTGTACCACTTGTATTAATAATTAAAACTTCAAACGTGAAAATACGACAGAGTAAAACTTACCATGGAAATACAGGATTATAGGGTTCTTCGAGTTGGCTAATTCATTGTCCATGAGGGCGCTCAGTTGTTCCTTGTCGACATTCTCTTCGAAACTCCCTTTTAATTTTTCGTACGTACTCTTCGGCAGTATATGCCAAATACCTGAAGCACATAAAATTTTATGGTAGCGTGGTTTGGGTCGACCTTATCTAAAACCTTGGTGGTTCAATGGATAACGCGCGACGTAAATTTCACAGTACGCGTGAGTTAAGGATACTCAACTTGTAGATATGCTTCTTCAGCCAAAGCAAAGCATAGCAACAAATTAAAAGAGTAGAATCAGCATTTACTTTACACGTATATAAAATGTTGCAAAATACATAATAAAATGTTCTAGAATAAATTACACTGAAATTCATGAGAATAGATTATACGACGAATTTTGTTTCCTGTTCTTTTCAAATAAATTATATTGAATATTGTAAAATACGTAATAAGAGTCTCTGGAACAAATTATGCTGACGTTCATGAGAATAAGTTTTGTCACAATTATTACAACTATATATGTCATAATCCATATTTATTGTCATTCTGATCTCAAACTTCGCTCGATAAACACCTGTAAATCTGTTTTGTTCAATAAAAATTATATTTTTTATTGAATCGTGTATCACAATTCCTTGACACCAATGACCTGTAACTTGTACTTGTAATTGTACACGATACTAGATGGCGCTAGTGGTATTAATTATGGCTTGCAATAATAGCAAATGGAAAAGACTTTACGAAATCTAAACGAAATCAAGAAATCTAAAGAAAACGATTTGTTTTGATATTCATATTCTAGTAATGAAACATGATAAAAAAATGTAGAAGAGACGTGCCAAGTAGGAAGAAATACGACTTGAATTAACTCGAGATGAAATCCACGCAACTCGAATTGAACTCAAGTTACGTAATTCGAATTAGCGGAACGAAGCAGTGTTTTCTTACAAATTATACATGTGCTTGTACTTTTATGCAACTCCGTGTTGGGCACAAATTAATACGATGGTAGTGCATAATATTATAACTAAACTTAATAGGTAGAATTGGAATAAAAACGTATTTACAGTACTATAATATGTATTTTTGGTTTAAGTATCTCTTCACAAAATAATATCACTCTAATTTTATGACTTAGGTATTTATGTTTATGAATAATCAATCAATACAAATATCAATAATATCCCCACACTGTGCATGTAACTAAGGTTTTTACATTTAATTAATAATATCCGAAATTGAATCTGATTTAAGGGCAACAAGCAACAACTACAGCGTCCGCACGCTTGTGTATATACGAGTCTATGCACGGCAAGCGAAAGCTTGCTTAATATTTACTGACACGCTCGACTACGTGACGCGAAATTTTATTCCAATTTTCTCTTCATACTATTTTTTTTTAATATAAAGTTCCAAAGGCGTAAGCGATGACTGTCTTTAGTATGACGTATTTAAAAAAATTGGAATCAAGAGCAGGGGTTTTGCTCGATCACTGCGTTTTGGACACTGCAGAAGTACATAATTTTGGTTTTTTGAAGATTTATTTTTAAACTATTATTATTTAACCAGTTTGTTATTAAATTGATTGTATTATTAATGTTAATTTTAAAAATTATGGTTATTGGTGAAGTTTATTGTGACCGTACTGTCAGCGGCAAAGAGCGAAATTGGATATTTTGTTATTTTTGGTAAATCATTTACGTAGATAATGAACAACAAGGGACCCAACACACTTTGTGGGACACCCTATTTAACTATTTGTTTGATGTGTATATTTCTACTTTTTTCGGTGCTAATGTTTATTCTAGAAATTTCGGTATATTCGGTGTTCGATATTTAAGATAGGATTCCATGTGTCTTGTAACACTGTGCATGTCTGTCTGTGCTGGTTTTAAAAATCTTTTAAAATGATGATGATTAATAATAAATAGTACACTCAAATCATACATGTGTTTTTGTTATCCTTACATTACCAGTTTCAAACATCTTACTTCTTCACTATTTATCATTGTGTAATAAGATAAAGTTACAGCCTATATACGTCCCACTGCTGGGTACAGGCCTCCTCTCATTTCTGAGAGGGTTTTAGGGCAAGGAATAGTCCGCCACGCTGCCCCAATGCGTGTTGGCGAACTTCACATGTCTTCGAAATATTTTTTTTCTTATTTCTCAGACATGCAGGTTTCCTCACGATGTTTTCCTTCACCGCCGAGCACGTGGTAAATCAGCACTTAAAATTGCAATTAACAATTTCATTAGTGCCGGCGGGGTTCGAACTCGGTTTGCTCGCGTATTGTGAAATTTACAGCGAGCGCTAACCATCTGAGCTACCACGGCGCCATAATAATATAATAAGATAATGACATAGTTAAACATGATATTATCTAGTCTTTTGGCTTTAATGGTGTTTGAGGTGTGATAATTAATCAGTCAACACATTTTAAAAGAAATGATGATAATCAATAATAATAAATACAGTGACATTAAAAATTGTGTGTTTTTTCACCCTTACACAATCAGTTCAAAATGTCTTGCTTAATATTTATCACTATTTACATTTCTAGCCATAAATTGTGTGTGATATGCTAACCAATAAAACAATATAAACAAAATTTCCACACCACACATGTCAGTTTATGTTACTTTCAACAAATTACTTAATAATGATTATGATAATAATAAATACCAGTAATATTGTTTTTTATCCAAACACAACCAATTTAAAATATTTTATGTATAGATATGTTATTACATAGTCATTACTTACTAATCAACAAAACATATTAAAAGAAGTCTTCACACCGCGCCTGTTTGTCTCTACTATTCATAGACTACTAAAAGAATTTTCCATCGTCCTTAAAATACCTATAAAACTGAATACTGTTTCATACTATCGATTATTGTACAGTGGACTATTTTAAGTTATAAAACCGGTGAAAACTACTAGACCAATCGCTTTCAGTTTGTTTTTAGGTTATTGTGAGATTCATATTTCATTTGTTAATTTTTCAGTATTCCCGCTAAGATGCGGTAAAACTAATATTACTTTTGTAATCTATAGATTATAAGGAACAAATGGACATACATTTCAGTAATTATTGTCGCTAAAATTTGTGGTAGGCCCATTCTACATACAAAAAGAAATTGTTTACTATGACCACTTAATTGGTTGAAGCGTTTTGTATGCAAAAATAATGTGTTCAAAAAACTCACTTTATCTTACCAGCTTTAACGACAATAAAGTTTATTGATGGGATATGGGCGATAAAAAAGATGTATGTTTATTGAATAAAACATATATCTTCTATTTTTTAAAGAAAGAAGACCATAGAGACATTTGAGAACATCAGAAAATTAGATATATAAATTGCTAGATCACACTACCAAATTTTTGGACAAATCATTCACAATACAAGCTGTCCGATTATGGAATGACTTGCCGTCGTCAGCAAGACGCGCTCAATCCCTACCGGTTTTTAAGAAACTTGTATATAATTATTATTTCATCAACTTTGATTATATCAAATTCTATTTGTTGGTGTATGGCACGTTATATATGGCACATTTATGTTACATGTAATAGTTTCAAAATACAGTGGATTTCATTAATAACGACCTCGGTTGTAACGACTTTTTGGTTATAGCGACGTCAAACTTACGTCCTTGAATTTAAAGCATACTTTAATAAGAAATTCATTCGGTAATAGCGGCTTCGGTTATAGCGTCAATTTCGGGTATAGCGACTTATTTTTATGAACCATTTATGACCGATTCCTAGAAATCCCTTGCTGATATTGCGACTGAGTCGGCAAAGGCAAAAAGACTCATTCATAAAACTATTAAGCTTTCTTATCCTTTGTTTTTTCTTCAAACACAAGAAAAGGAGGATGAAGAAGAGGAAGAAGATTGCAATCTAAATGAGATTCCAACAACTAGAGATGTATTATGTGCTATAACAACGCTCAAAAAGTACTGTTTATTTGGTGAAGGCCGAAATAATTTAGATGTTGAAGGAATTATGAAAATGGAATACACCTTAGAGCGTGCACAAAAAACTAAACTTAAACAGTGCACTATAACACGTTTTTTCAATTACGCCCGTGTATAACATAATTAAATAAATGATAAGTAAATATGTAATTTCGGATATAGAGACTTCCGGATATAGCGACGACATTAAAGTGAGACCTCCGGATATAGCTACGACATTAAAGTGATCCCTCCGCCGTCGTTATAACCGAAATTCACTGTATATATTTGTACTTATATATACAACATGTAACATAGTTAACGCACTTTAAGAAAGTAGTTTGTTCAGAATCGTTTACTGAATCAATTCCTATCATTTTTAATAATTTTTAATATAGGTAATTTTATTTATCCCAAAAATAATTAAAACTACGTAAATTACAGTCACACTAAATCTGTACAGTCAAAACAAACTGAAATGGACCGTAACTTAAGGCAATAAGACTTTTAAGAGTGCAGTTTTATTTGTATTATTACTAATTCTGTCATTCAATAAAAATAAAGAAAAATGAACTTTATTTCAAGCACGTTAAAGTCTTTGCGTTCGTGGATTTGTACTGTGACCACAACATTCTTCCGGAATTAGTATAACTAATTTGATAAATAATCAGTGCATAAAAATGTTTAACTAAAAATTCAGTGTACGTATTATGATTATAACATAATATACTAATTGGGGTGTCTGAGGGTGTGCGTTAATTACGTTACATATTGTATATATATATATATATATATATATATATATATATATATATATATATAATGTTATGCATAATCTGATAGCTTATTTAATAACGTTTCCATTGATATATGATTTTAATATACTTACTTGGTATATATACAACACGTAACATAATTAACGCACTTTGAGAAAGTAGTTTGTTCAGAATCGTTTACTGAATCGATTCCTATCATTTTTAATATAGATAATTTTTATCCCAAAAATAATTAAAACTACGTAAATTACAGTCACACTAAATCTGTACAGTCAAAACAAACTGAAATGGACCGTAACTTAAGGCAATAAGACTTTTAAGAGTGCAGTTTTATTTGTATTATTACTAATTCTGTCATTCAATAAAAATAAAGAAAAATGAACTTTATTTCAAGCACGTTAAAGTCTTTGCGTTCGTGGATTTGTACTGTGACCACAACATTCTTCCGGAATTAGTATAACTAATTTGATAAATAATCAGTGCATAAAAATGTTTAACTAAAAATTCAGTGTATGTATTATGATTATAACATAATATACTAATTGGGGTGTCTGAGGGTGTGCGTTAATTACGTTACATATTGTATATATATATAATGTTATGCATAATCTGATAGCTTATTTAATAACGTTTCCATTGATATATGATTTTAATATACTTACTTAGTATATATACAACACGTAACATAATTAACGCACTTTGAGAAAGTAGTTTGTTCAGAATCGTTTACTGAATCGATTCCTATCATTTTTAATATAGGTAATTTTTATCCCAAAAATAATTAAAACTACGTAAATTACAGTCACACTAAATCTGTACAGTCAAAACAAACTAAAATGGACCGTAACTTAAGGCAATAAGACTTTTAAGAGTGCAGTTTTATTTGTATTATTACTAATTCTGTCATTCAATAAAAATAAAGAAAAATGAACTTTATTTCAAGCAGGTTAAAGTCTATGTGTTCGTGGATTTGTACTGTGACCACAACATTCTTCCGGAATTAGTATTAACTAATTTGATAAATAATCAGTGCATAAAAATGTTTAACTAAAAATGCAATGTATTATGATTATAACATAATATACTAATTGGGGTGTCTGAGGGTGTGCGTTAATTACGTTACATATTGTACATATATAAGTTTTACAATGATAAACACATAAAAAAACAACTACATTCCATTACCTATTTATAAATAAATCACTTGACATGTACAACATTATTATTAAGCTATTGCATAGCTTGATAATAATGTTGAGCTTGATTGAGCGCGGGGACCGAATCCAGAAATTCCGCAACGAAAAAACCTCACGCTCCCCACTCCGACGGGCACGGAGGTGTGGCTTGAAGGCCGTGCATTGTCTAACGTCGTTTCTTTTCGGCAGTCTTCGACACGGTGTTTGTGTGCGTGCAACTAGACGTATTGTACGACTCTACGAACCTCGCACGAATCGAGACGAGCTGCTCCGAAATCGGACGAATACATAAGCAGCTGTTTATGAGAAAGTATATAGGTGTATAGGTATTTATGTACAACAGTGAATAGCTGTACTTGTAAAATTTGTGTATAAAGTGTTTTGAATATGAATGAACAAAGTGCATTTATTATTTATTTAATAAAAGAAAAAAATTTGTTTTTTTTTTCTTATCGGTCACCACGCTCAAAAAGTGTAACTTGAATTAATATCAAAGAAAAAGAAATACTGCATAAATAAAATAAATAAATAATTATAATTGCATAAGTTGATACAAAATGCTACGCAATAGCTTTACCGCGGCAGTCCCCGAGTGCCATACGTCTTTTTATATATATATATATATATATATATATATATATATATATATATATATATATATATATATATATATATATATATATATATATATATATGTATATAGTTCGATTTTCTTTGTTTTACGTTATTTTATTTATCTTAATATATATAAAGTACGTGTCACGTTGTTTAACCGCGATGGACTCCTAAACTACATTTATCTTATATATCATTCTATATTATGCATATCTTTATTTCAATTTTATGGTTTCTAATAAATAATGTTATTTTTGTCGCTACATCACACACATGCTTTTATCGTTTCCTTGAAACCCTGTCCAACCTCAAAGGTTGTCTGGAAAGTATGGCTCGTAAGCCATAAGACCGCCCATTGTACCACATTTATTTCTCTCCCTTTTTTTGTTAATATTTATGTTTTTTTTGGCGTGAAATAAAGTGTTATCTATCTACCACAGATGTGGACTGTGAGGACTAAGATGGAGCGCTTTACAGCCTGTAATAAAACTGGTTCTCTGTACTCTTCAGACCGGAAGACAAGCAGTGTGAGCAGTGTTCTTTGGCGGTAGGAATAGGCAAGATGCTAGTACTCATCCGGATGGACTCCTATGCAAGACAGATGTCCTACCACATAATTAACATTTATGGTACAGTACCTTTGGAATAAGTTTAATTGCTTTCCTTTTGTAAGAAATACTATACTTATACGTGGTAGAGATACGCTGCAACTATATTATGGTAGTAGCACGAATGTCTCGGCGCTTTTACAGAATATCAGAAAATCGGAGCCGCTTTTTACTGGAAACGAGGCGTTTAGATTATTAATCGAGAATAGATGTAGATGTCTATGGGCCACAGCATCCACTTACCATCAGGTGGACTGTGTGCTAGTTGGTCACGTTATTCTATAAAAAAGGTACTTCAATTACTTTTACCATCATAAGCCCACCTGATGGTAAGTGATTTTACAGCTAAAGTTAAAAAGTAAAGCAAACCAACTAAGCTTTACAAAAGCTATGTTATTCTTACCTTGAAGACGATGAAAGAAGATGGAAAATTCGATGTTTACCGTTACAGTTGCTGCCTATTAAAGTCCACACCTGAACACAGGTTTCCCCCATAGATTTTCTCATAAGGGGGTTATTTGCCATAGTTGCCACGCTTGGCAAACCGTTTGGCAAATGGCAACCGCACTTTTATATTTAGTCGTTATTAAGAAGACGCCCATCTCCTGATTTGTTGCCCTCTGTCGCCTCTTACGACACCTAAAGCATGATAAGGGCTAGTGTATATTCACACACCGCAACTACACGGTATTTCAGTATTCGATATTTGCGTATTCAAATAATGATACATACCAACCCGGACCGGACATTTGTCTACTTTAGAATGGTACTCTATATGTATGTTCCTGCTGCCTTCAATACCGCTCGCCGAGGGATCCTCGTAGTCTATACCTAAAGGCCATTGTACTGAAAATCAACACAAACAGAATATTAGAGATTAACATACATCGCAGCACTGAAACTAAGTAAGTGAATGATAATATTAATACTTGGTAGAGACGCACTTCAGCTATATTCTGGTTGTAACAAGAATCGGTATTGCTCTCACAGAATACTGTTGTGTTACGGCGTGCTTATATATCCGGAGACCCTTTTTACTAGACACGAGGCGTTCTATCTTGGTACTCACGGGTGACAACCTGTGACAACGCATCTGCGTTTTGATTCTTAAGCGACGATAGATGTAGATGGCTATGGGCCACAGCATCCACTTACCATCAGGTGAACTGTGTGCTCGTTTGTCACACATTTTCTATAAAATATATATTATTCTATATTGCTACACTTACGTCAAACTCTCACTACTCTGTGGCTTGAGTGGTAGATAATGCCTAAAGATATTTCATCCGCCCTCTATATTCTTTTGTAATATAGAATGAATACAAACACAATAAAGTATTTAACGTGGTATTTCCTACGTGGAAGAGCCACGCTGCAGTTATATTATGGTTGTAGCACAAATGGGTCGGCTCGACTAGGGAAGGACCACGCTCCTACAGAATACCAGCGTAAAATAGCAGTTTAATACTGCTGTATTTTGTATGGCTATGGACTGTAAAGATCCGGAGGCCCTTGTTTACTGGAAACGAGGCATTTCATCTCAGTCCTCAGAGGTGACAACGCATCTGCGTTTTGATTCTTGGAGGATAAATGTAAATGTCTATGGGCCACAGCATCCACTTAACATCAGGTGGACTGTGTGCTCGTTTGTCACCCTTATTCTATTTAAATAACTACTCAATCTCTACTTTTTATTATCGCAGTCTACCTACTTACATCGAAAGGATGTATGTAGTGAAGAACCGATGTATATGGACCCAAAAGATCGTGGGTTCGACTCCGTCATTCGACTACTGTCGTACTCTTCACACAAACATTTTAAGTTTACCAGAAGGGGTTAAAGAGGATAATAACATATGTTAATAACATTTCTAGTATTTAAAAAATCTAACAAATAAATTCTTCAAAGTAAAACAAAATTTATACAGTTGACATACTAATACCACAAATGTAAATGTTATTAAATATTTCTTACATGGTGAAGCCATGCTGCAGCTATATTGTGGTTGCAGCATGAATGGATCGTCTCGACCGGGGTACGACCACGCTCAACAAAATACCAACATACGAACCACAGCAGCTTAATGCTGCTGTGGTTCGTATGGTGAATGTAGAGAACCGGAGACCCTTTTTACTGGAAACGGGGCATTCCATTTCAGTCCTCAGGGGTGACAACGCATCTGCATTTTGATTCTTAATTGAAGATACATGTACCTAGATGTCTATGGTATATCCATTTCCATCCAGATATACCAGACTGTGTGCTCATTTATCACCCTTAAAAGTTACAGCCTATATACGTCCCACTGCTGGGCACAGGCCTCCCCTCATTTCTGAGAGGGTTTTAGGGCAAGGAAGTGTCCACCGCGCTGTCCCAATGCGTGTTCGCGAACTTCACATGTCTTTGAAATATATTTTTTCTTATTCCTCATACATGCAGCTTTCCGCACGATGTTTTCCTTCACCGCCGAGCACGTGGTAAATCAGCACTTAATATTGAAATTAACAATTTCATTGGTGTCGGCAGGGATCGAAGCCGGGTTACTCGCGTTCTGTTATATTTACAGCGAGCGTTAACCATCTGAGCTACCACGGCTCCTCTATTTATTATAATATATAGAATAAGGTAATATATATATATGTATATATATATATATATATATATATTATTCTATAAAAAATTACAAACTTTGTTCATACGCGTTAGATAATCGGTCTCAAAATTCCGAATCTATGTCACCGAGCAACGGCCAACTGGATATATTTTCTTTTACATCATTGTCCATGGAGAAACCATAGAAACCCGTTTTGTAGGTATGGATTAAACGTCGTGCGCCGATAGACAAGTACATTTATCTCGATTAAGAAATAAAATACAGATGCACTATCACCTCTGAGGTCTAAGACGGAATACCTCTTTATCGGTATTAAGCGTCACCTGTTCTTCATACTTACCGTTCAAACAACGGCCGTATTAGGCTGCCATTTTACGCTGGTATTTTGTGAGAGCGACCCATTCGTGCCAAAACAATAATATAGCTGCAGCGTGGCTATACTACGTGGTAGAACCAAGTTCCACCTATGTTATAGTTAAAGCAAGAAAGAATCATGCTCTCACAGAATACCAGCGTATGGTGAGTTTAGAGAACCGGAGACTCTTTTCACTGGAAACGAGGAATTCTATCTTTCTCCTCAGGGATACCAACGCATCCGCATTTTGATTTTTAACTGATGATAAATGTAGACGTCTATGAGCCACAGCATCCACTTACCATTATGTGAACACTGTGCTCGTTTGTCACCCTTATTCTAAAAAAAAATGTAAAACATTGATAAGCAATGGAATACTCACCAAAATTACAAAATATAATAGCGTGACGGAAAGTCTTCGAGTATTTAAAAATTAAAGGCACTATGACAAAGTGGAACACGAACAGCCCGGTTGTTACGGAGGCACCGAAGAACGCCAACCTGAAAGTACAAACATAGAATACATTAGTCGACTATCTAGCTAACAAAGTACAAACATAAATTACATTGGTCGACTATCTAGCTAACAAAGTACAAATATAGATTACATTGGTCGACTATCTAGCTAACAAAGTACAAACATAGATTATATTGGTCGACTATCTAGCTAACAAAGTACAAACATAGATTACATTGGTCGACTATCTAGCTAACAAAGTACAAACATAGATTACATAGGTCGACTATCTAGCTAACAAAGTACAAACATAGATTACATTGGTCGACTATCTAGCTAACAAAGTACAAACATAGATTACATTGGTCGACTATCTAGCTAACAAAGTACAAACATAGATTACATTGGTCGACTATCTAGCTAACAAAGTACAAACATAGATTATATTGGTCGACTATCTAGCTAACAAAGTACAAACATAGATTACATTGGTCGACTATCTAGCTAACAAACTACAAACATAGATTAAATTGGTCGACTATCTAGCTAACAAAGTACAAACATAGATTATATTGATCGACTATCTAGCTAAAAAAGTACAAACATAGATTACATTGGTCGACTATCTAGCTAACAAAGTACAAACATAGATTACATTGGTCGACTATCTAGCTAACAAAGTACAAACATAGATTATATTGATCGACTATCTAGCTAACAAAGTACAAACATAGATTACATTGGTCGACTATCTAGCTAACAAAGTACAAACATAGATTACATTGGTCGACTATCTAGCTAACAAAGTACAAACATAGATTATATTGGTCGACGATCTAGCTAACAAAGTACAAACATAGATTACATTGGTCGACTATCTAGCTAACAAAGTACAAACATAGATTACATTGGTCGACGATCTAGCTAACAAAGTACAAACATAGATTACATTGGTCGACTATCTAGCTAACAAAGTACAAACATAGATTACATTGGTCGACTATCTAGCTAACAAAGTACAAACATAGATTATATTGGTCGACTATCTAGCTAACAAAGTACAAACATAGATTACATTGGTCGACTATCTAGCTAACAAAGTACAAACATATATTACATTGGTCGACTATCTAGCTAACAAAGTACAAACATAGATTACATTGGTCGACTATCTAGCTAACAAAGTACAAACATAGATTACATTGGTCGACTATCTAGCTAACAAAGTACAAACATAGATTACATTGTTCGACTATCTAGCTAACAAAGTACAAACATAGATTATATTGGTCGACTATCTAGCTAGCAAAGTACAAACATAGATTACATTGGTCGACTATCTAGCTAACAAAGTACAAACATAGATTACATTGGTCGACTATCTAGCTAACAAAGACGAAAACAGAGCGCTACGCAGATTATACGTGGTAAAGCCACGCTGTAGCTTTATTATAGTTGTAACTCGAATGGGTCGACTCAACCGGGGAAAATTCACGCTCTCACAGAATACCAGCGTAAAATTGCAGCTATGCTGCTTGTGTTTCGTATGGTGAGTCTAGAGATCCGGAGACCTCTTTTACTGGAAACGAGGCATTCCATCTTAGTCGTCACGGGTGACAACGTATCTGCATTTGGATTCGTAATCGAATTCGGATAAACATTTGGTGGATAGGGAACGCATCCGGGATACGAGAGATTTCTAGATTATAATATATCTTAGCCTTTATGTTTTAATACTAGCAAACTGCCCGACTTCCCACGTGTGATATCTGGATTCTACATAAGCGCCATCTATCGGGTCCAACTGTGCCTATATAACCTTCGTGGAAGTGCAAGCAATATGTTAACAAAGTTTTACCGCAATCTGATGAATGGTATGGCAGTGCATAAAATATGAACAAACAAATATCAACTTTTAATCGGAATCTAGGAAACGGCTCCAACGATTTTCATAAAATTTAGTGTCCAGGGAGTTTCGGGGGCAATAAATCGATCTAGCTAGGATTTATTTTTAGAAAATGTCTTTTTGTCCGTGTTTTCAGGCAATGAAAAACTGCTATAATATAAGAAGGTAAATTTTGACACTTAATGATCGTAATAGCTCAAGTGGATATCGAACAGTCGCGAAATCGTAATGCCTTGGTTCGCGTCCTGTCTTCGGTTCGACTTTTTTCCTTTTTTTTTTCAAGTTCCCTTTTTTGTGAGAAAATCTATTACTTCGAGCCCTTTTTTCAGTATTTTTTAAAAATACTAAAAATTTAATTAAACTAATTGCACTCATGATTTTTTATTCAAATAACTAGTTCAGTTTTTTCTATAATGTCAATAAGATCCAAAAATATTAATCATGTTTCATCCGTGTGTTGTTGTATTTGTATCTAAATGTAATTTCAAAAATAAACCGACCAAAGTTCGGTCATCCAGGTACTAATACAAGTAAGTATCATTGATATAATTATAATGTAACAATGTACTTTATATATATATATATATATATATATATATATATATATATATATATATATATATATATATATATATATATATATATATATATATATATATATATATATATATATATATATATATATATATATATATATATATATATATATATATATATATATATATATATATAATGTAAAAATGTACTTTTTTATAGGATAAAGGTGACAAACGAGTGACCCACAGACATCTACATCTATGCTCGATTACGAATCAAAATGCAGATGCGTTGCCACCCGTGATGAATAAGATGGAATTCCTCGTTTCCAGTAAAAAGGGTTTCCGGTTCTCTACACTTACCATACGAAACACAGTTTACACTGGTATTTTGTGAAAGCGTGGTCCTTTCCCGGTGGAGCTGACTCATTCGGTCTACAACCTATACCAGTAATATAGTTGCAGCATGGCTCTACCACGTAAAAAATTACTGCACGTACTGCATACATAACAATAAATAAAACTTTTTTTTTTGGATATTATCCGAAGGTTTACCTTGAAAACATAATATTACGTAAACATCTATTAAAACGTGTACGTCATAAAACAAATTATTACCTTAATCTAATGTGTTAAACACGTATGAACACTTAAAATAGTTTTTTTTTTGCTTGGAAATATTTATACATATAATTATTTTGAAAATAATAAAAGAGTTTCTCCATAACAGCTTCAGAAGTCGGTGCTAACACGTAGCGTATAGAAGAATTAAAATCACCACTGCAGAAGCTGTATTTCGGATATTATTTTATCATTTTTAGTTAGTAGTAAGTGTTGTTACTTCTTTAAACTTACTTTTAATTTTTTACTTTACTTTTAATAGAAGTTTAATTTTTAGACCATTTTGAGTGAAGATACTAAAGAATGTCATAAGCTGAAGACTAGAATGTCGTCTAAATAGATAACATTAAAAATTTAACCTCTATTTGCCCACCATTAGGCGTGGAATCTTTTCTCCCAATGATGATGAAAAATATGGAACTACCTCTAAAGTTATTTAATAAAAGAGAATTAATAATATCGCGTAACATATGTAGAAACAAATACAGTAAAATTAAAAAAAAATGTACAACCGACTTCAATATAAATAAAACGAGAGCATCATCAATGTATTCGAAGTCAATTAAATACGCATTAAAGATAACTCAAAAACTACTGATCTGATCTTGATCAAATTTATATGGCACCACATGAGAAGCACCCACTAGCTTTCAAATAAAAAAAAGGATCATCAAAATCGGTTCACCTAGAAAGAAGTTCTAAGATAACACATATAAAACAAAACCATATACTTAATCGACTAAAATTAGCTGAAATGCTTGAGCTAAAACATTTTAATGATTTACATGATTTAATTTCTCCTTCCCCTTTCAACAAACAGACATTTAATGACAATCGTCATTTCTCTACTTTGTTGTCAATATTTCATGCTGTCGTATTAAAATTTGCTTTGTCTTTAGTTGTGCGTACAGGAAAGACGTGGAATAATTTGCGAACGTCTGCACAACGAGACGAATTATTACGAAAAGTTAACACTAAAATTATTTCGGTCAATCAACGTGTTAAACGGGGAGTTCCGCAAGGTACTGTTTTAGGTCCTCTGCTTTTTATAATTTACAGCGCGGATATTGTCAATAACATAGAGTATTGATAGTTCCATATTTATGTGGCAACCTACAGGTAAACATTTCTGTCAAGCCTTGCGACACGACACGGCTTTGGAGAATTTAATCACCGACCTGGATCTTTATAGTATGTGCGTAACACTTTGATTCCGAATTCGAAAAATAACACAATATTTAATTCTTGGTACGATAATACAGTTACTAAAGATAATAATAATAATGTCCTCCAGGTCGAATTTCAGTCACGGCGGCCTGCCTCAACGGAGGCCAGCCATCGGCGCAGGACAGGATTATAGTGCCCAAGTGTATGCGCACGCACAGTTGCACTCTCTATTCTCTCACTCTCGTAATCCGATGGGACGGTTATGGACGGACCAACTTCCGGACTCCGGGCAGCTACTGAGAATTTCTTGACAGAAAAACTCAATAATCGATTTTTGGCCCGACCCGGGATTCGAACCCAGGACCTCATGATTAGCAGTCGCACTACTACAACCACTAGACCAGTGGTCTCCAATTAGTTTCGCTCGGGGTCCGTTTTAAGAAATGAAATGAGCATCGTGGTCCGCACATTTTATTTATAAGAAAATATATTTATTAAACAAATGTAATTAAGGAAATAACAAAGGTATTTTGTTACATAGGTATCAATGCGAAAAATGACATTTTTTGTTGCGAATTATCTATCTGTGTGTAATTATGTGTTAGTTTGGAGTAAAATTGGTGCAAGCTATTGACATTAAAACCTGGAGATGTCCAGTAGTAAGTCGAAAATGCTGCTTCACAAATATATGTCGATCAAAATAAAGTAAGAAGTTTCAAAGCTAATTTTTGTAATTCTGGATATTTATAATAACTTTTCACTGGAAACTACCGATTGTTTGTGTTTTAAAACTGTGTTTTCTTGGAAATCGATCATTTCCATCTGCAGAGTAGCTTTATCACTTCCGAAAACAATTGCAGCATCATTGCTCCATTTACCATCAGGATGCAGAGAGTAAATGCTGCTGAGGATTTCTACAACATTCAAAATTTTGCGTAATGAACGTCTTGAATTGGCGAACTCTCTCGCTCGCTCGTTACTTCGCCCGGCCGTTTTCGAATTGACGTCAACAAAGATAATGCGGGGGATACATTTTTATTAAATTACGTACAGCTCGCGTCAATCTTTTTGGGGCCACGGAAGTTATTTATATCAGAAGTAGTCTTTAGTGTAAGTTACTGTGTTCTCGCGGGTCCGCACCAAGTGGGTCGGCGGTCCGGATGCGGACCGCGGTCCGCCATTTGGCGACCCTTGCACTAGACCAACGAGGCAGCTACTAAAGATAACTAACTAACTCAAAATTACTCGATTTTGTCATATATACAATGATACAACTGTTTTTTTTATATAGAATAAGGGTGACTAACGAACACAGTCCAGTTGGTAAGTGGATGCTGTGGCCCATAGGCATCTACATCTATCCTCGATTAAGAATCAAAATGCAGATGCGTTGTCACCCCTGAAAACTAAGATGAAATGCCTCGTTTCCTGTAAAAATGTTCTCCAGTTATCTACACGAGCTTGAGAAGCTACGTTTCGAGAAGCATATTATTGTTTTACATTGCACGTAAAAGCTCCTATGAGCTAAAAGTACAATAAAGTCCCAGAAAATATACACGATCTCTCTATTACCAAGTTTAAATATTTAATAAACAAAAACTATATAAAAAGGGTTATTATGATATAAATGAATACATGGTTGATAATAACCCCTGGGAATGAGATGGTCGCTTCCAAGGTGTTTCTAAAATAAAATTTGTAAATATTTTGTGACCCTACACATTGTAAAATTTATTTAAAAAAATGTCCCGCTGGGTTTCTTGCTGGTTCTTCCCAGGACAGAGGTTTTTTTTTCGAACCAGTGGTAACGTAAAATATTGACTTTAAATGAGAATTACTTGTAATCTATAGTGAATAAAAAGCTGTTCTATTCTATTCTATTTTGTTCTACTGTACTCGTATCGTATTCGCAATTTCCTAAGCGTGCCTCTGCGTGTTAATGCGTGTCCCTCATCGTCTCGAAATTTAACTAGCACGCACTAAAGAAATAATACCACTAGTACAGAATACACGTACTTTTGTTTTAACATACATCCATATACACATGTTACAATGCTCTTTAACAAATCAAATATGCTAGAAATGAACTTCCAGAGGCGACTACACTATGCCTCTTTAGTTTGGTATAGTAAAAACCAAAAAGCCATCATACATTTACAATAAGATTACATGGGCCAAAGATCGTTTTTTCAAATAACTATACTAACTAACTAATAATGTGACAAAAGAGTACACAGTCCACGTGATGGTAAGTGGATGTTGTGGCCCATAGACATCTACGATTATCCTTAATTTCGAATCAAAATGCAGATGCGTTGTTACTCGTGAGGACTAAGGTAGAATGCCGCGTTTCCAGGAAAAGATGGCGAATGTTTTTTCACTGGGTTAAAAGCCCTTTATCACAAATGTAAGAAGTGCATTGATGTAAAGTGAGATTACGTAGAAAAATAAATTTTGTATACTTTTCTATCAACATTTTTAATACCCTTTTTTTTTGCGGATGGAAAATCATCTAATGACGCCTTTCGCTCTGGGTGGAGCGTAAGGGAGTGTCAGACTTTTACTGACTAAAAACCATCCGTGTTCCTTCAGTGCCCTTACGTTCCGGAGCCGCGGTATCTCTTTCGAACAGCCCGCAGCCTCTTTCGAACAGCCCGCAGCCAACATTTTTAATACCCTAGGCTCAAACTTTTCATCCGCCCATCTCATCAAACTGCAGATGCGTTATCACTCCTGAGAATTAAGATGCAGTGCCTCGTTTCCAGTAAAAGTCTCCGGTTCCCTACATTTACCATACGAAACACAGCAGTATCAAGCTGCTATTTTACACTGGTATTCTGTGAGAGCGTGCTCCTACCCCGGTATTACGTGATGAATTAATAAGCTTGAATGAATTAGCTAACTTTGTTTTATAGCCAACGAATAGTTTGGCGTGTTCCTTCATTTGCATAATGTTTATTTAATTCTGGTTTAATTTACAATATGCACAAAAATATACAACTACCAAGAAAATGCACGTAGCTAACATATTTTTTATGATGAGGAAGATTATATACCTAACTACTTGTTTATTTGCCCTCCATTTATTTTTACAAAGCTACTTTATATATTACATTTACATTTTATTCTACTAAATAGGATTATTTTGCAATATATGTCTAAATTTGTAGAAAAGGTTCAGAATAAGTAGTATTATCTGCCCAGCTGTGAAGAACCACATTCCGGTTCCACAGCTCATCATTGGCAAGTGGCAATAAATATACGTGGTACATATACGTGGTGGTTTTTGTATGTGGTAGAACTATGCTGCAGTTATATTAGTAGTATAGTTGTTGCACGAATGGGTCGGCTCGACCGGGGAAGGAACACGCTCTCACAGAATAGCAGCGTCAAATAGTAGCTTAATGCTGCTGTGTTTCGTATGGTGTGTGTAGAGAACCGGAGACCCTTTTTACTGGAAACGAGGCATTCCATATTAGTCCTCACGGGTGACAACGCATCTGCATTTTGATTCGTAATCGAGGATAGATGTAGATGTCTATGGGCCACAGCAACCACTTACCATCAGGTGGACTGTGTGCTCGTTTGTCACCCTATCCTATAATTTTTTTTAATATTACACATATTATTTCGTTTTCTCCTGATGGTTCCAACCATTGATTAACTCAATGGTTCCAACAGATTAAATCATACATTTGGATACTATACTATATAAACATACATGTTAGTTAATTGATTAAATATTATAAATGATGCGCTATTTCGTTGCAATGTGAATCAGATCATCACACCAGATAACAAGAAATGGCAACCGTGATGATTAATGCAAAGCATACAACCCGAAATTTGAGACATTTTCAAAAGTTTACAGCCAGCTGCGCCGCAATCATCGTAAGCTTCTAAATAAAAATGGAAAGTGGAAAAAATATGAGAGTCCCTAAAAATATAATCACACCTATTTACCCCTAAATTTTGGGGGAAAACCCCAAGTTGGCAACCCTGTATCACTGAGACCTGTCCAATCCGCAGTTTCATGCTGCAGTACAGGGTTTTACAAAGTGCACTTTCTTATAATTATTATGTGGTTAAGATTTTAGTAGATTTGTCCTTATCCTGTTACTACATTTTTTATTTTTTTGTATAATAAAAATAATAATAATAATAATAAATTTATTTCTTACCACAAACGACATGGAAGATACATTAGTGTTACATCTCTATTTTAACAATATTTTGTCATTCATGGGAGACTGGTGCCCGTGTAGGTTCAAAGACCCGTATTACGGGTCACCAGCCTCCCCCCCCCCCCGAATTTACTTGGCAACAAGTATAATATTATAAGGAGATCACTTATATTATGGTTAGAAATAATATTATATAGAGAAAAAATAAAAAATATAAAATAAAAATAAATAAAAACCACGTATTTTTGTAGCGTAAGCATGAGAGTTCGTGACTGTTAGCATGTCAGCGTGTATGTCTGTGAATATTTATGAGATAATTTGGAGTAATTGTTCAGTATCTGTGTATGAAAGAGTCTGAAGATATTCAACAAGTCTATTTTTACATGACCATCTGTTGACTTCATAAATAGATAGTTTTTGGTGTAATTTATTATATAAATATGGGCATAAAAAAGTAAAGAATTTCCTAGCAAAAGATGTGAAGAAAGGCACTGACTGAGCTACCAGATGATTACGGCGACAATGTTCCCTTTGAGGTATTTTTGAAATTGTATGTTGTCTTAAAACTATATGTAGCACAAATAGTTGTCGAACTGTAAGAACTTCGCTAATTCTATACAAATCTAAAGTTGGATATAAGTAGGGTTTAAAATGGATAACTTTTAAAAGTGATCTTTGCGCACGCTCTAGTTCAACAATATGTGTTTTGGCTGCACCACCCCAGACTTCAATTGTTAATAAAGATTGACACAAAGCATAATGTTAAGGTGTTCACAAATAATATGCCAAGATACTTGATACTATTAGTCTTCTCTAAAACGGGACAGGAACAATCAAAAGTGTTAGAATTAGCACAACAGTGAGCAATGATTTTATGCGCGTCTCCAGGTAAGGATGGGGTACGGATTGCAAAAGGCATATATTTAGTTTTCTTACAACTTAGAGTTAGTAAGTTCTTCCTAAGCCAAGCACATACCATATTAAACCCAACCTGAGTTTGCCGGAAAACATCCTCCCAGGTGCTTTCAGAAAAAAGGAGAGCTGTGTCATCATCAAATGTAATTATCTTGCCATTGTGAAGATTAAGGTTACACAAATCATTAATAAAAATGAGGAAGGAATAGGGTCGGACCAAGTATACTGCCCTGAGGAACACCAAAAAGGACAGGAGAGCTGATCAGAGCTGATGACACTATTAGACAACTTGACACACTGACATCGGCCACTGAGATACCTAGAAAATAATGTAAGTTGACAGCCTCGCACGCCAATATCCTCAAGCTTTTGGAGCAACAGTGGAATTGAAACGGTGTCAAAAGCTTTCTCTAGATCGAGAAAGATGGCTATGGCTGTATCGTATGCTTTAACTGGAATAATCGTGTTTTGTTTTATTTCCTTCTTTCTTTTCTAAACACACTTATTCCTATATCACTTTAGTACGACATACATATTATCTACTAAAGAGTTGATCTATTGCGACATTATTAATATAATATACTACTAGCAGAGCTAGGGATAAATTAACGGGTAAATACATCGCCTTGATACGTATCCTGAACTGATTTATTGAACAATATTTTAGTTTGCCCTTATTGTAGTACGATGCGCTGATTATACCGTGTAACAAAGTACCACTAGCGTCATCTAGAATTTACAAAATAAAACAAAATATTTAACATTTAAAACATTGCTTTTTGTTCTTAAACATATAAAGATGATGTTTCAACATATTTAACAGGATAACAATCTGGCACAGAACTGTAATTTATGTCTTTTAATTTAATTTTATTGCTATCTTTTTTGTTGTCCATATAACTAAATAAAAATATCATATTGTATCGCGTGAAGTACGAGTCGCAGAACCTTGACGGGTCGACAATACGAATAAAGTCCAATCTCCGCTTCACGTCCAAGGTGTTCAATAAATTATTTTTAAAATATTAAAGGTCTCGGTCACTACAGCGGTTCATATTATGGACGAACTGTATTATAAGTATCAGGTACGAAAAAAAACAGCATGTGTGAAGTTCACATGCGGTAGAAGTGAAACCTTCGGAAAACTTAACTTCGAGAACATGAGACGTATGCAGAGTATCAAGGAGTGGAATAATTAAATAAATTTATTTATGTTACATCCTATATACGTCCCACTGCTGGGCACAGGCCTCCCTTTCTGAGAAGGTTTTAAGGCAAGGAAGTGTCCGCCGCGCTGCCCCAATGCGTGTTGGCAAACTTCACATGTCTTCGATTTTTTTTCTTATTTCTCAGGCATGCAGGTTTCCTCACGATGTTTTCCTTCACCGCCGAGCACGTGGTAAATCAGCACTTAAAATTGCAATTAACAACTTCATTGGTGCCGGTGGGGATCGAACCCGGTTTGCTCGCGTACTGTGAAATTTACAGCGAGCGCTAACCATCTGAGCTACCACGGCTCTAAATTTATTTATGTAATTAGATAGAATACAGTATATGGTGTTTATTATAAATTAAAATAATAAACACCGTGTTAGCACTCAAGCTTCCAGATAAGGTTGCAGGATATGAAAATTCCAGCGTAAGTGTCAAACGATTTTTATTATTGTACATTAATATTAGGCCCGCTACATACATATGGAATTCCGTATGTAGTGCGTGGCGGGTCTTATACTATAAAGCCTCATTTACATTCAGCCCCTGCCACTGCTCCTCGCGCTGCCGGCAATACTTCGCTAAATACTGCCGTAGCAGGATCGCGGGAAGTGTATATTTTTACACTCTGCCCTGCCACTCACATCACTTTCGGCTTTCGAGTATGGCAGACGTCGAAATAATTACAGCGTCCGCGTTGTGTCTTCTTGCAATACAAAATTATGTTAATAATTTCAAAAGATATCAAGTTCAAAAGAAGATAGATAAATAGATAGAAAATTTATTTGCGTAAAAACATGGTACATAAGATGATCAATGACGTGGAACTGACATGTTTTGCCATAATTGGTATGTAAAAATGATATGAAATACAGCTAATTAAACAAACCCAATGTTACATTTTAAAATTATTGCATTGCTTAAAAGTTAGGTACAAACATTCTTTTTGAATTCATATATTATGTACAATTAAATACTTATACAGATCCACTCTATCTGAATTCTTATACAGTAAATTATTCATAAATTATTAATTGAATTATTGCATTATTTTTACATAAATACTATTAAATATTATATGAGATTAGTTAAACTATTATTATTTCAATAATTACACTACAGTATAAATTAATTCATAATTTTAATTACAATAAAATTATAATTTAAAAATCTCAGGCTATATTATGCAAATATTACCATTTAACTTATTTTACATTTTAATAAATAAATAATCAATATGAGTTACTAATCGTTTTTAGAAATAAAATGTCAATGTTCATTAATTCCTCGAACTAAATTTTATATTAATATAATAAATTTGACGATTTTATAATCAATTATGTACATAGGTACTTTGTTATCTCAAAAACAAAATTCGTATTCGTAGAAGATGATGAATTGTGGTTTTTATCGTTGAAATCCCTTATAGTTTTTTCTGATTCCAGTAGTTCTAAAAACTTTATTGTATTTTCATTATTCCACTCGAAGGGCATTTTGGTAGATCGTACTTATTTAATAACAAGACGGCACGCACGTCCGTTCATCCAGGCGCTTGGCGCGAAGTGAGCGCTGAGCGATGGAGGTGGAGCTGAATGTGAACACTCACTGACGCTGGCGCTGCCCGTCCTTTGACTTCCGCACGAAAAATCGACATTTGAGGGATCGTCGGGCAGTGGCAGTGTCAGCGCGAGTAGCCTCTTTACATACTGCCCTGCCCAACAGGGCTGAATGTAAATGGGGCATAACAAATAAGGCCTGCCACATACTACATACGGAATTCCGTATGTAGTGTTCGGCCGGCCTTATACTATAACAAATAACCTTATACTACATATAACAAGTAAGGCCTGCCACATACTACATACACGGAATTCCGTTTTGGAATTCCTAAACGGAACGAACGGGTCGACCACACACATGCGGAATCTCGTTTTACCCGAAAAAATTCGAACGGAAAACTACCGTAGGTGTGTCATTGACTTTATATGAACTTGCTACGTCGGAATCCCGAAACGAAATTCCGTATGTACGTGGCCAGCCTAAAAGCAAATTTGAGGCGGTGTACTGTCTCTTGGGCGATTCCTGGCCATCTGACCACGATTGTAGATCAGAGTGGCGTGGCGGGGCGCTTAACGTCATGCATCGAGCAGGTGGCAGTAGGTGGTGGTTACACACCGTCTGTATTTTTTTTTTATAGAATAAGGTTGACAAACGAGCACATAGTCTATACGATGGTAAGTGGACGCTGCGGCCCATAGCCATCTATATTACCTCGTTGCCAGTAAAAAAGGGTCTCCGGACCTCTACACTTGCCATACGAAACAGAGTAGTATTAAAATGTAGTCTATCAGAAGTAGACGTGTCAATCATCAATTTCTCGTGACCGAATTATTCTAGTACATTTCGTCTCGCGTACCGGTACATTCGGATCAATCATTCAAATGGATCATTTCGGGCTCCAGTACCCTACACGTTAAAAAGGTTCGTCAATTGTTTGTCATTGGTTGTACCGGAACATTTAAAAATGAATGAACCATCAATACTTTGAAATAATACTAGTTTTTACGGAATTTATCGCGTATATTTAACTTTTAATACCCGACGTTTCGAACGCTTTACAGCACTCATGGTCACGGGCAGGTCTTTAATCTATGGTAACCGCGGTTACCATAGATTAAAATTTAATCTATGGTAACCGCGGTTAACTATGACATATGGACGTTGAACATCTCAGTCCTGCCCGTGACCATGAGTGCTGTAAAGCGTTCGAAACGTCGGGTATTAAAAGTTAAATATACGCGATAAATTCCGTAAAACTAGTATTATTTCAATGTGTAGTGTTCGCGTAAATATAAGAAATCATTATGTAAACCATCAATACTTTTGAAAGTGGACGACATACCCGTCATAAAACTCTCTCAGAAATGAGGGGTGGTCCGTCCTCCAGGCGTGTGACATACTTGTAGGTTGAACTCTATATTGTATTTATAACTGCGTCGTTGGTCTAGTGGTTTGTAGTAGTGCGACTGCTGTTCATAAAGAGGGTTCAAATCCTGGGTCGGGCCAAAAAGTCAATTGTTGAGTTTTCTGTCAAGAAATTCTCAGTAGCTAGAACCCGTGGCTCGGAAGGCACGTAAAGCCGTTGGTCCTGTGCTTGATCTCTCTCCCGGTCGTGTCGGGTATGTGTAGTGAGGGAATAGAGAGTGCACCTGTGCTTGCGCAACCACTTGAGCACTATCGTCCTGACCTGCGCCGATGGCTAGGCTCCGTTGAGGCAGGCCGCCGTGGCCGAAATTCGGTCTGGAGGACATTATTATTATTTATAACATAGTTATGTTAATAATATTGCAATAGCAATGTTTTTTAAAGTATAAGGGTGGCAAACGAGCACACAGTCCACCTGATGGTGGCTGGATGTTGTGGCCCATAAACATATACATTTATCTTCGATTAAGAATCTAAACGCAGATGCGTTGTCACCCGTGAGGATTAAGATGGAATGCCTCGGTTCCAGTAAAAAAGGGTCTCCGGATCTCTACGCTCACCATACGAAACACAGCAGTATTAAGCTGCTATTTTACGCTGGTATTCTGCGAGATCGTGGTCCTTCCCCGGTCGAGCCGACCCATTCATGATACAACCATAATATAACTGCAGCGTGACTCTACCACGTATAACGTTGTTGTCGTGATTTCTTTATATTAAAATACCTATATGTAGGCTATTAGAAATTTATCGGTTAAAGAATTAGTACCTAATAATTGCTTTAATTTTGGGAAACGGCGAGAATATGCTGTAATATTAATTACACTGTAATTACACGTTTGGCTGCCTAAGTAAAGTGGTTCAGCAAAACCGTGTACCAAGCACGGAGCGTATCCCGTAAATACAAACACCTATGTATAAACGCAAATACTTCAATAAAACGTATATGTTTACATTAGTAAAATTTTACAGAAATTTTGATTCAAAGACAAAAACAAAGCACTGAAAAGTAAAGCAGCACACTACTTTATAATTAACAATTATAAAGTAAGTGGTAATTAATAGTTTACCAAGAGTGTAGCCGGCGTTTACTCATAAATCATTGTATAATTCCAATTTGATTTTATTATAAATTAATTAATACATTAGATTTATTTAACAATATTAATTACACTAAATAATTACAAACTGCTTAAGTTTTTATCTACATAAGTTTAAACATTTTTTTTTGTTCTAAGTGAGAAAAATATATTATATGTATATTATGCAACTAATTTTACAGATTTCATCGCGTTTAATTTTGACCTTTTTTAAATTCCGACATTTCGGGCACTTAACAGCACCCATGATCGCGGGAGACAAGTTTTTTTTTTAGATAGCTACCTCTATCCTCGATTACAAATCAAAACGCAGATGCGTTATCTTTAGGGTTATTATATAGTATCGTAATATATGTCAGTCAATTCTACTATATATTATAGAGAAATAATATAGTAGTAGAGCCGTGGTAGCTCAGATGGTTAACGCTCGCTACAGAACTAAGAACCTTAATTGCAATTTTAAGTGCTAATTCACCACGTGCTCAGCGGTGAATGAAAACATCGTGAGGAAACCTGCATGTCTGAGGAATAAAATAAAAAAATATGTATTTTCGAAGACATGTGAAGTTCGCCAACACGCTTTGTGGCAGCGCGGCGGACACTTCTTTGCCTTAAAACCCTCTCAGAAATGAGAGGCCTGTGCCCAGCAATGGGTATATATATATATATATATATATATATATATATATATATATATATATTGGCTGTAACTTTAATATAGTAAGAAAAGTACTACATTTTTATCCCTAATTCAACTGCCGCCCCTTTTTATAATAACTGTGACTGGAAGACTGAAACGTACCCGCAGTGCAGCACCTGGATTAATCTTCTTGATTAATCCAGGTGCTGCACTCTTTTGTTGTTGATGAGAAAAGTTTAATATATTTAAACATAGGGTTTGATTTTAACCTCACTAATTAGCTTAACTATTGCCAGTTTCTAAATTTAATCATGAAAATTGAATTTAAGCAACTCGATAGCCATATTGGATCCCTTGAATTTAGTTAATAAATTAAACACTAATGTTAAAAATTTATATGCACTGTTGTTCATTATATAACACTGTTGAAAAATGGGAAATACTTTTTCAAATTACTGATACAAATTTGAAAAATATATTTAAAATCAGTTGCTTTCTTCTCTTCTCCGCAACTTCCGTAATATTTTCCGTCATGAATGTAAAATGGAGAGAAGAAAGAAATAGCACATCTATCAATAAAAATTCATTGTTAATTTATTTTAATATGAATCTAAATTGCTCAGATTCCTATAATTATTTCAAAGGTAAATAGATCATTGATGACTTAATCGAAGAGCAATAACTAAAACGTACAGAAATATACATAACGTTAAAAAATAAATGTATACTATATTTTTGCAGCTTTTTTTGGGAAATTATATTTTTCAAAAAAAAATGTGCCAGCCCTAGTTTTCACCCGTAAGGACTAAGATGGAATGCCTCGTCTTCAGTAAAATGGGTGTCCGGTCTCTACACCCACCATACGAAACACAGCAGCGTTGAGCTTCTATTTTATTTATTTATTTATGCTTTCATGCACAAAAAAGTACACATGGCGGACTTAATGCCATAGGGCATTCTCTCCCAGTCAACCATTAGGCTAAACAGAGATAGACATTATGGAGGCGGTGCAGCAATAATCAAATAGAGAGGATAAAAGAAATAATAATAATAATATATAATAAACAATACATACATATTATATATATATATACATACATACATACACATAAATACATAAGTATATATCTATATATATACATACACAATAGGTTACAACAAATATGAAATATATACGAAAAAGTGAGCTGAGTTAATTTAAACTTGCAACGATTTAATCATATACTTACGGACTTGATTTTTAAAGACGAATTTGTTGGGAGCTTATTTAATGTCAAGAGGGATGTCGTTCCAGAGTCCGATGGCCGTGAGGGCGAAAGAGTGAGATAAATAACCAGTACGGTGTAAAGGAGTGAGCAACTTAAGATTGGCCGAGGAACGGAGAGAAAAATTATGAGAATCTCCCAGGTATTGAAATTTAGATTTCAGATACTCGGGAGCACATGGATCGTTCAATATTGAGAAAAGGGTGCAGAGTATTCTAACATATCTGTGCTGACGGATAGGCAGCCAGTTTAACTGTGTACGAAAGGAAGATACATGGTCGTATTTACGAAGACCATAAATGTATCTGATGCAGTTGTCAAGCAGACGATCCAATGTATTAAGATGTAGTTGAGACAGGTCTGAGCAACACACATCGACATAATCAATAATCGGTACAATAAATGATTGGACAAGTAAAATCTTGGTATTTGTGGGAAGAAAGTTTTTAAATCGATATATAGATCGCAAAGTTCCAGTAGTTTTGCGACTCACCTCCTGTATATGTTTGTTCCATGTTAAGCAACCGTCGATGTACAGACCAAGGTTCTTTACGTTAGTAGAGAATGGTATGACATTATTATTAAACATAATTGATGTAGGTGGCAATATCCAGTTTAGATAATAATCTTGAGCTACCTAAGATTATCGTTTGGCATTTAGACGGGTTCACGTTTATGCCATACACGACTATATTTCAATTTTCAAATCATCATTTAACAGTGAAATAGCACTTAGGATATTTGAAGGCTCCACTTGCGCATATAACTGCAGATCATCAGAGTACAAATGGTAAGAGCTCTTGAGATTTAGTGTGATGAGATTTATAAAAATGGAAAACAGAAGAGGAGAGATAATACCGCCTTGAGTGACGCCAATTGATACATCACGCCAGTCAGATAGTATATGACCAGTACGCACAGCCTGTTGGCGCCCTCGAAGAAATTTATTTTACGCCGGTATTCTGTGAGAGCGTGGTCCAGCCGACCCATTCGTGCTACAACTATAGGTACTACTAATATAGCTGCAGCGTGGCTCTACCACGTACTATTGTCATTATTATTTTTTGGTCCGATCTACGCAGAACGAGCTTACAGTATCTTAAGAGGATAGAGTAAGTCAGCTCAAATTCTAATTTCGCCCCCACTTCCCCGCGCGTCGTATGCTATGTACCGACATGTTTGCAATCACTAATACTCTAAGTAGATAGGTCGTTAGATACTTATTTCATTATGTTTATCATATATATGCCTGTTTCTTAACGCCAACCCAGTCGCTTCTTATTTTTATAACGGTTATTTCCCATTTTAATTTTACGTCTTCCTGTTGCGTAATGTGTTTTCTGATCGTAAGCGACACAACTTCTCCCTTCAAAAGCCGGAGCAATACTAACGGAGCGACAGGAACCAAGCTTACGCGCCGATAGTTTAGGTAATTTCTTTTTACAGTGAAAATAATGATATTTTAAAAAAAGTAAATAACATAGGCACTGCTTTATGGTTAGTTCAGTTAGTATGCAAAGTTTCATGATCTTATTTAAAGTATTTTATGAATAACAGCGGTTTATTGTTCAGTTTGGAGGTAACTTTGGATTTTTTTTTCTATCGAGAAAATTTTACCGAATCGTGTTTTCGTCTAACATAAACCTTAACATTAATCCTCATCTTTACCATATATTTATTTCAAAATTAATGCTGCAATACTTTCGGCATAACGGAGGATCTTGCTAAGCCATTTGAGGTTATATTTCCCCTTAAAGCGTTACATTCGCATAAATATAAAAAAAAAACAATAATATACAAATTGTTTTAGCTTTACTCTTTTAGTTTAAAGTAGTAAAAGAGAGAAATATATTAGATGTTGTGAGATGTTTTATAAGGCAAATTATTTTTGGTTTTAAGTTTGCTACCGGCCTGGCACGCTGCTGTTTTCGGCGGGTACAGAACAGCCTATTGGGCCTTGTTTCATATTAATTTATACAAAAAATGTCTTTACATGTGTCGAAACTAGTGTTGCCAGATGGTCGGGATTCGTCTGGATTCTCCCGACATTTTAAATTATCTCCAGACTCCCGACATAATTACGTCAACTTAAAATCTCTCGACAAACAGTTTCTCTTCACATCACAGCTGCCTTTGATTTAATAAAAGCTGTGCTAGTAATTAGACTGAACTTTGAAGTAAATTGTTTGAATTTTAAATCTATTCTGAATACTAAAGTAAGTAAAGGATGGGCTCAATAAAGTCCAACGCCAAATATATGTGGCTAACAAAGATTTAAATAGCTACCTAAACATTAAGTGTACTTAAATTAAGTCTTTTTGTAGCCTATTAATTTGAAAAAATTAAACTATTTATTTCCCCCGACAAGAACCCCAAAATCGCGACATTTTAAAATTAGGTCCAGATATTTCGGGTTTTTAGATCTGGTATTCCTAGCCGTCGTAACATCATGTATGTCACGAAACGTTGTGGTATGGAACATTGTAGTGGGGTACGTATTTTAGAAAGAATTTTTATGCGCAAGAATTGATACTTTTTAAAAGAGAAAAAATAGGCATATGTGAAATTCTTGCCTTTCTAATAAAATCAAATAGAAATGCTTTTTATTTTCATTTTGAGCACTCGCATTCGAGTGCTACGAAAGTGTAAGATTAATTGATATGAAGACGACAGCACTGGCGATGCATTATATAACGGCCGTAGTATTTCTCAAGAACACGTCGTCGAGTACCGTGACAAACATGTGACTGAAATCTTTGAAGTCGCATTTTGTTAAAGTCTTAGATTGGGGGCTGCTAAATTAAATTCAGTTTAACTCTCAGAAGACACAGGTTTGCGCGTTTATCGAAAGATTCGCTTTGTCGTTAGTTTCAAACTTTAGAATACTCCCTTACAAGGTACTGCCTCAGCCGACACCGAAATCGGTGTAGACATATCTAGATATTTTTTATAGAATAAGGTTGGCAAACAAGCCCACAGTCCACCTGATGGTAAGTGGATGCTGTGGCCCTTGTATCTATTGTCTATTAAGAATCGTTGTCCTCTCTGAGGACTGAGACGAAATGCCTCAATTCTATTAAAAGCAGTGTTGCCAACAGTTAAACTAGATCTCCACCATTCAACTTATAAAACCACTGACAAAAAGCGAACCTACTCTCATAATTCCTAAATTGTCCACTAAATTATTTTTTGTTTATAATAATAACAATATGTATATTAATTAATAATTGGTCACCTTTATTAGTACATACTGTGTAACATAACCAATCAATCAACATACAATTATAAGTAAATGAACAAGTCACCACCAAAAATATTGCCAAGCAATGAGTACCAGCGCGACCATGAAATTAATGTGCCATGTAAACTACCCCCACGATACAGGAGAAAATCCTAGTATGGAGGTGCCGTTATTTAATAAAAAAGAAAAAATTGTTTGATCAATTGCTTACAGTTATTTTCTTATTTTAAACGGTGTTGTGGCGGTGTAATAATATCCACTACTCCTCATCGCGTGGGTGTCACAAGAGGCAACAGAGGAAACCAAATCGGGGGGGGGGGGGGGAGCAACGTCTTCCTAAAAATGACTAAAAATAAAAATAAAAAAAAAACTACTTGTGTCAACCCGCTTGCCAAGCGTGGCCCGTTGGAAATATCTCCCCTATGAGGCAATCTATGGTGGAGGCATATATTCAGCAGTGGACTTTAATAGGCTGCAACGGTAATTAAATCGTTCTCTTCATATTAATCATTTTATCGGCACCGTTGTCATATTTTTGTCGGCACAAAATATTCCATTTGACCCGTAGTACTTTCAATAACGTGGGTATTAAAGCCAAGAAGCTCGAAACTTTTGCGTATACTGTGGTTCCGGCATAGTGACGTATGAACTCGCGAAAGGAATACGACACGAGTTTAGTGACAGATAATTATAATATACTATACGAGGAATCCCAGCGAATCACGTAGCAACCGGATGTATCGTCTGACCTCACATCATGTATGACGAATCAGTATCGTCTACATAGTAAAAATACTCCTGATAACACAATCACTAACTAGAAATAGAAATACATACATTAGATAACAGAAATGTATTTCGAAACGTACTCGGCTTATCGAATAAGTGATCATCTTTCCATTAATTGAAACTGAATTCTACTGAGTCACTAGAAAAAAACCACCAGCCACTGTAAGCAACATTTCTCCACTAGAACGGAGGAACCGAAACCACCAGTTTTAGTGGGAAATCCACTAAGTTGGCAACATTCATTTAAACCCTTTTACTCACTCACTATAAGATGGTGTTAGGTTCGCTAATTACGTAATAACTTGAAACAGAAGGACCCTTAAGTAGGGACTGAATAAATTAACCGACTTGGTATTACAAGGATCTCACAACTTTTTACGGTAGAAGAACTGAGTGTTTTTTTTTACAAGTTATGTTTTTGATGGCATTATTTTTACTTTTATCTATTGCTAAAGCAAATTTCTCGGCTCTCGGCTTCGACTACGACCAAAATCTGACCTTTGATACTTATACTATTTTATCTATACCGTGACTTTGGTCGGACACAATCAATTTTTCATTATATACTGATAAGTTTGTTTAAATGCGATTTACGTGTTAAAATCTACTGAGCTATCAAAATTGTTCGTTTAGTAACATGAACGCACGCAACAGCGCAATGAACGATACAAGTCAATGTCAAAATTTTAAATTGTGATATACAACAAGAAGACGTTTTGACCAAGATTAAGAGAGGAATGATTTATTTATTTATTTCATCTCTACTGAACCTTACAAACTTGAATAGTCTAAGTTACAAACAGTACAAGATCAAAAGGCCGACTAAATGCTATAAGCATTCTCTGACAGTCAACATTTGGAGGTCTGTTAAGCTGGAATGGTCATTTGGGCAAAATCACTTTAATTTTTGCTAAATATTTAGTGCTCATTTAGTGCTGCAGATTTAAATTTCACGCCAAAATAGCTTTATCAAAAATTAGAAAACTGCTAGCTTTTAATTGAGCTAGCAGTGTTCTACCTATTAAATCGATAAGCACTTAATACAGCAACAAATAGAAGCATCAATAATTTTGCCCAAATGACCATTCCAGCTTAACAGACCTAACATTTGGGCAGTGCTAAAACTACGAAGGCTGTTACAAAGAATATATAATAATAATATCGTTACTGGTTTGTAGAATGAGCGAATAAGCAATTTTTCTATGATTTTCTTTATCGTAACAGAACCATCCCCTGAGTCATTTTTAATTGATTTGTAGTAACAGCAAACAGAAAATTAAATAAATATGTAACGGCGAATATCACCTATTTGTTATGAAGAAAGGCCTGATATGCCATATTCGCCCTTATTACAATATCGTCGTTCATATTGCAATTAGTTTTATGTCAAAAATGACAAATTTACAGGAGAGTAAAAAAAACAGTATTCTGTAAAAAAATCTTTTAAGACACCAAAATGTTTTTTAACTAATGTTTCCTAACTATTATGTTCAATTAAATGTGCATTTTGAATTTTCCATAAATAATTATATTATGTTAGAAATTTGACATAGAACCTATTGTAACTACAATTGACGTAAAATTTGTGACATGTAACATATTGATAGTTTATTTGTATGAAATAATACACAGATAATTTCAAAAATCAGGTAAAGTATTTATTCAAGTTATTTATAATTAAAGTAGAAACAATCACAAATATGTATAGTTAAGAAAAATGAACAACAATATTGACGTAAAAATTTCTTGACAAACTTAAAAATGTTGTTAGCTTATAACAAAATAAAATTAAGGTTATTTTAAAATTAAACTTAAATGGCAGGGTAAAATGAAAAAAATGATGTAACGAATGTAATAATTAATATTTAGTATGCAATGCGACCATTGCACACTAATTATTTCGTTTATGAGGACAGGCATCAGGATCTGAACAATTATGCTCTAAGGAGTCATAAAAAGGGTGATAATCTTTAGGAATCAGTGGTTTTAATTCTTGTAAATGTATACATTTTGTAGTGTCAATAGGGAGAAATGAGCAGTATCAGTTCGTGTGTAGTTTTTGTTTGAGCGTCGCGGTAATTCTTTGAAGTCGTCATTAAAGTCCAACTTATACCGTATGATCCCATCTGGAATATATTGCAGGCTTACAATATCAACTACAAGTGGATCGCCTTTTTTGTTTCCTGGTCGAATACTGGAGTATCTACCACTATCATACCTGCTGAAATCACTGTAGCTTAGACAAACTACTTTATACGGTTCAAGCTTGCTTCTTGCGCTCTTTATTATATTTATATAATCTCCAGGAATGAAAATATCTCGATGAGGTGGCAACTTTCTTTCGATGCTGCTATGTATCGAGTCGACCTCCATCTGGGTGTGCCCAACTTCGAAGGTATTTTTGTTCGATGATTTTGTTCTTTTCGACTGATAATTCAATTAGAGCATTAGACAAATTCAAGGATCGATTTTGGTAACCACACCCATCACTCCACAGGATATTTTTTTTGGTATTTGGTGCCTTTTCTAGTTCTGCCTATAGGTGTTTCATCATAATAGACGTTATGACATCACTGTCCAAGCCACCGCTTCCCTCGTGCCATAGATAGCAAATCACTTCTTTTGTTTTTAAATTATAGTGTGTGTAATTGTGAACTTTAAGTTTTGTTTTATAGTAAACAGCTGATGCCCTGATTCTTGGGCATAGAAGTACCGCTTGGACATCCATAGTGTATACTAATACATCATCATCAGTATTGTTTTTGTCATTATCCTTATTTTGTCTTGCTGTTTCTTTTTTCTTCAAGTGACTCCTGTACTCATCTTCATTAATATTACCATTCTTGTAGGCTAAGCACTTGTTACACTGGTCTTTCCTGGGCTTAAAAATAGACAAATTAAGCTTGCGATACTTCCTCTCGAATGTCGCAACACAATATCATATTATATAGATTGTTGTTATTTGAACAAAAATTTTTATATTCAGCATACAGATCACCATGAACACTATTCCAGATTGGTTCTAAATATAATTTTAAGGAAGATGATCTGCAATAATGGGACTCTACTTTCGGCAGACTGTCGAAAAATTCTCGAATTGAATCGGATGCATTATTTTGAGTCCTTGCATTACAATCATTTCCATTTTGAGAGATAATAAAACTTTCTGCCACATCTTTACTAGGAACAACCCAATCCCTCAGTTGTCTTTGGCCAATGCACAAAGTTTTCATAAACATTTGCTTACAAACATGAACTCTCTTAGCATTATCTTTCAAAGATAGGAAATATTTAAATCCTTTGTTTTTCCTAGAATCTACGCTTGATGAACGTAGATGCTGTGGTGCATATACACTTACTAAATTGCGGACATATACTTTACGAGCTTCCCAAGAACTCAGTGCCCAATAAGAATCAAAAATCAGTTTTCGGTCTTCTTCGGTTAACATTTCACATTCAAACCTTTGTCTCGGTCCCCCATGTTTCATTTCAGTATGCCCACCACATCTTGCCTGTAAGCATTTAGCTGGTCTTAATAGTATTTGTTTGTATTTTCCATTCCTATCCTTCTCAAAACCTTCATATTCTTTACCTTGTAACCTAGCCTTAGAGTTTTTTAATCTCTTCCATTTTGTCTGATCTGCTTGGCCCTTACGATTGCGTTTCATTTTGTGGGTATCCTTATCACTCCTGTCTCCTCATTAAGGACCTCTGCGTTGGAGCTTGTACTTTCTTCTAATGCATTATATTGAAAGCCAACATTACTTTCTTCTGGCAGGTAATCTGAGTCAGAAGATGACCCTTCTTTGAACAAGACCTCTTCACTAGACGTGTCACACTGCTGCATAGTTTCATCTTCATGCAACTGGCCAGTAGCTTCGTTCAGTCGCTGCTGGCGAGGTTGTTGAAAGGAACTTGTAGCTAACTAAAGCCTTCCTCTTGTGTTATTCATCTGCAACAATCAACCACCAAGCCATGCATACAAAACCAAAGCAAAATTCAAAAGGTTCTATGTCGCGTGTGTAACTACGTATTGCAACATGGGTCTTATTGTTTAATTGGTATTATTTACAAAAAGGGTAAAAATAAACATTTTTTTATGAAGAAACGTTATCTGTTAATCGATTGGTATCACTATATTATGTCTTAAGCGCTTTACAGAAAAAAATGCAGTCAAAAAGCGGACTCACGGCGCTTTTTTTTTAAAGTTAGGTTGAGATTTCTCATAAGTGTAATTAAAAGCAGAATATTAACGAAAACCACCTAAAACCAGCACACAATGATACATAATTTATGATAACTATCAACTTACCTTAGAAACGAAGCATATAACTTAATTAATAATTTTCACTTGTTTTTTCTCAGAGCAAAAATCCGTTGCCACTCTAACTTTGACATAGAACAATTTGCCTGTATATGATTTACTGCCGAGTCGATCACGTGACATATTGCAAGTTTAAAATGCCACTTTCCCATTGGTAGATGACATTGAACCTTTATCGGTCGCGTTCAAAATGAAAATTAAAGCGTACCTTAGAAATAGAAAAATAATTGAAACTTTCGACATTGAACAAATTGTAATATGAACGACGATATGTTAATTTAATCATCAAACTGTTTTGTTATGCAAAACGGCGTATAATAATGTATATTAGCCCTTTCTACAAACCAGTGACGATATATAATATGTTCTTTGTTACATATATATTACTCTGAATGATAGTTCGTAACGAGGATATTCGGAAACAAAATTTACGGATTATCCGACAAAAAAATAAAAATAAACAAAATCCGAGATAATCTGTAGTGTTTGCGTAAATATAAGAAATCATTAGACTAATAGACTTATGCCAACGGATCAGTAATTTGAAGTGGGAACGGGCCAGGCTATATAGCTCGAAGAACTGACAACTGATGGGAAAGAAAGATTCTCGAAATGGCATCCTCGTACCAGTAAACGAAGTGTAAGGCGGCCCCCACTAAATGGAGTGACGACCTGGTAATAATACAAGATGTCGATGAATGCAGGTGGCTCCGAACCGTGCTTTGAGGCAGTCCTATATGGGTAATTCATGTTCAGCAGTGGACTTGTGAAGCTAGGAAGTGTTTACTCCACCCACTGTTTTTCTTGGTATGACTCTCGACGCAAATCATCAGTGGGGATCATATATCTAAACCAGCAAGTAGACTAAGCTCATTAGTGTCAAGACAGCTAGATTAGTTTATTTCAGTTAATTCCATAGCATAATGTCTTATAGGATTTTGTTATGGGGAAATGCGAGTGATTTAGAAACTATTTTTGTTTTGCAGAAGAGAGCCATAAGAGCTATTTACAACATAAAACCGAAAGTCTCTTAGAGAAAAATTTAAAGAAATAAATATACAACTTTGGCCTCTCAGTATATTTACGAAAATTTAATTTATGTCCACAAAAACAAAGATAGTTTTAGTAAAAAAAAGTGATATGTACTCTGTAAATACTAGGAACAAACACAAGCTAGTGGTACCAGTTTCTCGACTCCACAGAGTCAGTACTTCATTCTTGGTGCAATGTATACGCTATTACAACAAAATCCCAGAAAATATACAAGGTCTCTCTATTACCAAAATTTAAAAATTTTATTAAACAAAAAACTGTATACTATAAAGGCTAATTATAATACAAATGAATACATGGTTGATAAAAATCTCTGGGAATGAGGTAGTCGCTTCTAAGCTGTTTCTAAAATAAATTTAGTAAATAGTTTGTACAACCATTCATATTATAACAGATCAAAGGTTTTTTCCAAACCAGTAGTAAAGTAAATAATGACTTTCAATAAGAATTATATCCCTGTTGTGATCTATAATTAATACAAAAATTATTCTATTCTATTCTAATGAAGGTAAATGCGTAACAAGTTTAAAAATCTCCATTAAAAAACTCGTAAAAAAAACTCAGGGTTATTTATTTAATAAATACAATTATCCAAATTAGTATCTTAATTCACATTGAACGTAAGGACTCTAACCGGTTCTCAAAGTTACATCTCAAAGAAAAAACCGGTAAAATCTCAGGGTTATTTTGCATAAATAAGCAGCCTTAAGAAATACGAATGTCAGAATAAATAAAAGACAAACCATTACAATTTAAATGAAAAAGGCTGAACAAAGAGCATGCGGCTCACCTGCTGGTAAGTGATATACACGAACAAATGCAACACCAGGGGAATTGCAGATGCGACGACGGCCTTTTAGAAAGTAGTAAGCTCTTTTCTTGAAGGCCCCTAAGTCGTATCGGTCCGGAAAAATCGCCGGTGATAAACGATTCCGCAGAGGGGTCGTACGAGGAAGAAAACTCCTAGTAAAACGCACAGTAGTGGACCGCCAAGCATCCAGATGGTGTGGATGGTATCGTGAGATTTGTCGCGACTTGCGTTCGTGAAATTTGTCAGCTGGAATCGACTAGGTGTTAACACTGGTTTCTGTTTAGAAGTCTTCTTACCTATTTCTAGCACGAAGCGGGAATATATTCACCGCTGTATTCCAGTCTGAAGTGTACAGAGAGTTAGTACGATTATACGCTGTAAGGCATTTCATCTGAGACCTCGGAAGTGACAACGCGTCTGTAGCCGTCTTCGTGTAAATTGTCTGCAAATGTCCATGGACTCCAGTATCCACTCACCATCAGCTGAACTGTATATCAGTTTGATTATAAAAAATATTACATACATATACATTTTGAAGTGGTAGGGCCACGCTGCAGCTATATTATAGTTATAGCACGAATGGGTCGGCTCGACCGGGGCATGACCACGCTTTCACAGAAAACCAGCGTAAAGTAGCAGCGTAACGCTGCTGTGTTTCGTATGGTGAGTGTAGAGAACCGGAGATACTTTTTACAGGAGGCATTCCATCTAAGTCCTCAGTGGTGACAACGCATTTGTAATTTGATCCTTAGTCGAAGATAAATGCGGATGTCTATGGGCCACAGCATTCACTTACCATCAGGTGGACTGTGTGCTCGTTTGTCACCTAATGCTATAAAAAAACAAGTCGAATGACAGTAGTTAGTAGGTAGTGGTACAAAACGGCACGAGTCCACCTGATGGTAAGTGTCTACTGGTCACTTGTAGACAATTTCAAACAAGAAAAGTTACATATATCTTGTCGTCCATGAGGACTAAGATGGAACGCCTCACAGTCTTTAATTATACAGGCTTTTCCCTTCAGTCCGAAATACAGCAGTGTAAGCGCTGCCCCTTGTATCTACGTAAGCGCCTACATCGGATACACTGGATGATTTTTTTACCGTCTGAAAAAAAAATGGGGTGTAACAGGTGAACGAAGAAGCCTATGGCACTGATATTTTACAATTTTTGTTATTTTATATTAACACATATGAATTTGATCTATAAACAAATACTACTAATTGGGTACGTATTATTTTAATTTCGATAATTTTTGAATTATTTATTTATTTAAAAAATGTTGGTGTTCTTTTTTTTAGTACCGAACGTTTATTTCAAATTAGTAGTATTTATTGATAAATAAATTTCATAATATCTTAAAGCGAAATTAAAAAAAAAACTGTAAAATATTAGTGCCATAGGCTTCTATTCCATTCAACCGTTAGACACTTTTTTTCCAGACGATAAAAAAATCAACCAGTATATGAAATTCGAGGTTAAGGGGAGTAAATATTGATACATACACATAATATGTCGTATACGATACGTTTCGAACTACTTTTAACTTCGATTCTTTTTTTTTTCGTTGTTAGGTTGTTTGCTTCGCCGATCGGTACAAAAAACTTTTGGGGTCCCAGAAGGTCGTTTGTACCAAACCTTTCCCTTTTTTGTTGGTTTTGGTGGGATTAAGATAACAAAAAATATCGAATATTTAGGATATTTTTTTAAATTATATTTATATTATACTATTTATTTGACTGCCTCGTTGGTCTAGTGGTTGTAGTAGTGCGACTGCTGATCTTGAGGTTCTGGGTTCGAATCCCAGGTCAGGCCAAAATAATAAGTTATTGAAATTTTCTGTCAAGAAATTCTCAGTAGCTGCCCGGAGTCAGGAAGTTGGCGGTGTCGCACCCCCGTGACTCGGAAAGCACATAAAGCCGTTGGTCCTGCGCCTGATCTCTCTCCGGTCGTGTCGGTTTACCGTCCCATTAGATTATGAGAGTGGGGAACCACAAGTCTGGAGGGACATTATTATTATTTAGGATAACAAAAAGATACAATAGTTACACACAGCGATATATTTATACTTCATATCATCCCTCATCATCATCTGTGTCCGATACAAGTGGAACACAGATATAATCTGCGAAGTTTTTTAATATCTGATTTGCTAATCTTTGCAATACAAGGTAATTAATGTACCTACTAAGGCTGGTCATCGACACGATAAGAACATCCTTTGTGGAAAAAAACAAATTAATATTCGCTGTATTTTCTAAAAGGAAATAAAAATGTGTGTTTCTTAATGCTTTACAGCAACATGCGATCTTTGTGTACGTAATAAAAAGTAGTTATCGTAAAATTGTTGATATAACAAGGAAATCTTTTACTTTTCGACCATTGACTTATACTTTTTAAATCAATGTAATGATACTATTTATGCAGATTTTATCGCATTTAATTTTAACTTCTTTCAACATTTAATTGACGTTTTGACTTAAAAATTAATTTCGGTGAGCATATTGATGCAGTTGTAAATAAAAGCCTGAGAATGATTTCATTTATGTTGCGAAACACCAGAAAATTTAAATCAGTCACTGCATTAAAGACTCTTTATTTTTCATTGATTCGCTGTAATATAGAATATTGTTGTAATTTATGGTATTCCACTTATAGAAGTTCATTCGCAGACTCTCATACGTTGCTCGAGTGCACTGCACTATGAGGGGTTATGAGGAAAGACTCGATTAGTTCTCCCTAAAATCATTACATCAATATGCAGACAAACTAATACTGGTTTTTCTTTACAAGCTTCTTAATTGTGCCATTGACTGTCCAGAATTACTTTCACTAGTTGTAATAAGAATCCCCAGACCATCGACTCGGCTGCACACGTATGCCCCACTATTTGAGCCGAGAAGAAGGAACAATAATTACGAAAAGAATAGCCCCATATTACTTGTTGTATGCAAATATAACCGACCGATATTTTTTCAAACAGTGTAAGTCAATTTCAAGTGAATGTTAAAAAGCATATTGAGTAACTTGATACAAACATTCACTCTAAATGATAATAAATTAAATAACCATTTAACTTATGGTTTAGTTAAAAATGTTATATATTTGTCTTTTCTTTTAACAAAATTTAAAATGAACACAACAAATTTTTAGTTTTGTTTTTAAATAAAATAATTGCGTTATTGTTAAAGCGTTGTACTCACCTATAATTTAAGTGCATAGTGTTATAACAAAATGTAGCTGAAATGTTTTTATATGTACTTAGTTGGTAAGTCTAAATAAATAAATAAATGCCAGATCTAAAAACCAAAATATCTGGAGAAAACTTTAAAATGTCGCTATTTTGGGGCTGTTGTCGGGAGAAATAAATATTAAAAATTAAAATGTAAAACAAAAAGTTTATTTAAAAAAAAATAGACTACAAAGAGACTTAACACTGTTGACACATCACTAATTTAAGTACACTTAATTTTTAGGTTGCCACATGTATTTCGCATTGGACTTTACTGAGTCTACCGATTTCTTGAACCTTTAGAAGTATTCAGGAAACATGTAAAATTGAAACAGTTTATTTCAAAGTCCAGTCTAAATACTAACTCAGCTTTTATTAAATCAGAGGCAGCTGTGATGTTGAAGAGAAGCTCTTTATTCTTTTTTATCTGGAGATTTTAAGTTATGTCGGGAGTCTGTAGATCATTTGAAATGACAGGAAAATTCAGACGAATCCCGACCATCTGGCAACCCTAAAAGCGCCCGAAACGTCGGGAATTAAAGAAGTTAAAATTAAACGCGATAAATCCGTAAAGTTAGTTTTATTCCACATGGTAGTATTGGAGTAAATTTAAGAAATCATTATAAGAAATTAAGGTTGTCAAACGCATTTATATTAAAATGACTTTCTGATGGAAGAACCCTCTGTGTTGACGGTTTCCCGGTTCTGAGTTCGAAACAGTGGTCTAATATTTAGTCTTATGTTTGGGAAATTGATCAGTTCATACCGGGACTCCACTTGGAAATTTACAAAGACGCAAGTTCAGCCTCACATAGAATATTATCCTTATCACTCTTCATTTTTAAACCAAGTTTAAAAAACGAGAAGGTTTTATGTTCGACGCGTATTTATTTTCTAGCGATTAATTTTGAACTTTTTTTTAATTACCGACGTTTCGGGTAGCTTTTAGTCAGGTCGAGGTTTTTTATGAAACTGGAGTGAGAGACTTATTCACACACAGTCCACCTTTTTTGTCTTTTTTATATATTATTACGAGGTAGAGCCAAGCTGCACCTATAATATAGTTGTAGAACGAATGGATCGGCTCAACCGGGGAAGGATCACGCTCTCACAGAATACCAGCGTAAAATAACAGGTTAATGCTGTAGTGTTTCGTATGGTGATTGTAGAGAATCGGAGACCCTTTTTACTGGAATTGAGGCATTCCATCTTAGTCCTCACGAGTTACAACGTATCTGCATTTTGATTCTTAATCGAAGATGAATGTAGATGTCTATGGACTAAAACATCCACTTACCATCAGGTGGACTGTGTGCTCGTTTGTTACTCCTATTCTATAGAGAAAGTAAGAGGGGTAAACGATCATGCGGCTCACTTAATGGTAAGTAACTACCGCCGCCCATCAACAACTGCAACACCAAGTGAATTGCAGATGTTGTCCAGCTGGTGATAAATGATTACTACAGCCCATGGACTTCTGTGAACATCATCCAAGAAAGTAGGTTGTGCCTGATACTGGATCTTTGTACCCTTCAAACTGGAACATAACAGTGCACGCACTGCTGCTTTACAGACTTTTTCTAAGAGTCCGTCTGGGTTGATACTGGAGATGTTACGGAGGTTCCATTCCGATTCCGAGAGTTCAGAACTTCCGATTGATTTTGCGCCTTAAATTCCGATTTTGGTTTTAAATAAATTTTAACCGGTGGCCGCAATCAGCGCTTCGAACAAGTTTATAGGTACTTGTCGCGCGAGGAATCTCCCTGAAATGTATCTTTTCCCTACAATTTCGTGGAAGGTATTGGACTCGGACTTACGCAGTTTATAGTGTCTTAGACAAGTTGTCGAAGACAGGTTTTACCATATATATTTGTGTATCTCTTCAGCCTTCACCTCCGATTTCGGTTCCGGTTCCGACAAACCAAATTTAAAAAACACTGCTTCCGAATTCGGTTCCGAAATAACCACGTCCGTAACATCCCTAATTGGTACCACTCTCTAATCTATTTCTGACGCCAAATTGCAGTGATTGCATTCGGTATTCCGTTCTGAGGGCTTTAAAAATACAGTCACAACAGCCAGTCTCCACGGAGACTAGCCATCGGCGCAGGACAGGATTATAGTGCCCGAGTGCATGCGCAAGCACAGGTGCACTCTCTATTCCCTCACTCTCGTAGTCCGATGGGACGATAATCCGACACGAGCGGAGAGAGATCAAGCGCACGACCAACGGCTTTCCGAGGCACTGAGGTGAAACACCGCTAAATGCCTGACTCCGGGCTGCTACTGAGACTTTCTTGACAGAAATAACTATTAATTGATTTTGACCCGACTCGGGATTCAAAGCCGGGATATCAGCCACACATGATCAGTCAAGTTTTCTTTCTTTAGAAAACAAGTTAAAAACAGGCTTTAAGACAATCCATCTTAGTACTCAGAGATGATAAAGCATCTGTACGCTACTTTATTTAAAGTCTGTTGAGTTTTTGGCGCGAACTTGGCCGTAGACGGATTGTCACTCCAGTTTTGTCGCTTAAATAATGGTTTGAAGTGAATTTTGATTCGTAAAAGTGATGCGATTTTGTGAATTAAGTGTCCGCGCGTGTGAACTATTAGAGAAAACGACGAAACAAGTGCTTTGATGTCGATATAAACCTCAAGTTATTTTGATCGCTTGGGCGCCTCATGAACTTGAGTGGCTGTCGTCATCAACTGTCCGCTGGGTCGAGCTGTCGTCAAAACCTCCCAAGGGCTTCGCAATGTGACGCATTAGCATATTGTGAAGAAAAGGATATAAAAATGAAGATTCCGAAAGAAATGGTAGGCTCAGAAGGGCTAGAACCCAGATCCGTAAAGCCAGTTAATAAAAAAAACTAAGCATCTGTACGCTTCTTTGTTTAAAGTTTGCTGGAGGTGTTATGTTATAGATCCTGTGAACTTTATATAGTAATATTTACTTAGAAGCTGAACTAATTAGATTGTAATGTTTAAATATTAATGTTTGTTGTTCCAAAGTTTACCACTCCTAATGGATACCATTACTAAAATTACCGTGCCATTACAATAAGTAATTGATAACACAAACAAGAATTATTGTTCCCTAATCTTTATCTTAAAGTTTGTTCCCTAATCTTATCTTTAGTTGTGGTAGCTCAGACGCTAAGCTGTAAATTTTAAGCGAGTAACCCGGGTTTGATCCCCGCCAGCACCAATGAAATTGTTAATTGCAATTTTAAGTGGCCACGTGCTCGGCGGTGAAGGAAACTCGATGTATGAGAAATAAGAAAAAAATATTTCAAAGACATGTGAAGTTCGCCAATATACATTGGGACAGCGCGGCGGACATTTACTTGTCCTAAAACCCACTTAGAAATGAGAGGAGGCCTGTGCCCAGCAGTGGGCCGTATAAAGGCTGCTACTTTACTTTATCAATCTTTATGCCCACTTTCTAGCTTCCAATTTAAAAGCGATTCCTTCAATCCCTCAAATCAGGTCCATTTCCAACTTCTCTGTATCTTAAGTTTGTTTAAAGTATTAAAAATAAATTTAGCTTCAAGCAATCAGCTACTTTTCAGTTTCATCATATGATAAATTTTGTAACCATGTTGGAATTTCATTTTTAACATCAACCATTTTTAATGGATACATGTACAAAATTGCATTGACTTGATTATATGAGTACAGAAAAGGGACATAGAATGTAAAAAAATCTATTCATGAAAAAATTTCTTATTCTAATGTCTTGTCATGTCGTCTTTTATCAGAGACCTCTCTTCTATACAGGGCAATTTTAAGTGCTTTTTAGTAACATACTCATAACAAATAACAGGCGCACTGAGAGGATGTTACAGGATTTATATAAAAGATGGGATGGAATTAAGATAGTGTGGGATGACTTTTAATACAGCTTTTTGAGCGCATTCTCAAGTCACATGCTTGAAAATTATAAAGAGAAAAATAAGTGAGTAAAATAAGCAAGTAAACAATACGTCGCTGAAGCTGCAAAGGAGCGAACCTTTAAGAAATTACAGGAGAGCAAGAAAACATTTATTATTCTTTGATTACTAGGTTTTTTCATCAGAAAATTAGTCGTATTTGTAGTTTTCCGTTAAATCTAATACTGTTCCATAAATGTTTATTGCTCTCTAGTAATTTTTAAAATATATTAACCGGTGTAGCGGTTCGCGAAGAATAGTTCATTGGTTTTAAGATATAAATTTCAAAAAAATGTATAATTTCCCAACCAGTCAAGGAAGTACGGTCCTCAAGTGAGAGCCTTTTTATAGGGACAGCCTTCCACTAGATTAAATGTCCAGCCCTGACGTCAATGGAGGCAGGTGGCTCAAGACCATGATTTACTGTATTTTTCAGTGGACTTGTAAAGGGCTGCATAAATGATGATGATGAATAAATAAAATAAATGAAAATAATTGTTTTCTGATAATTTTGCTTTCACCACTGGTTGACTAACAAACATTAGTTAGGTAAGTTATTGAAATACAGTTTATATTGAGTTGAATTAGTAATAACCTATCAGTTTTATGAAGAATTACACGTACATTTTATAAGTGGTAGAGTCACGCTGCAGCTATATTATGGTTGTAACACGAATAGGTCGGCTTGACCAGGGAAGGACAATGCTCTCACAAAATACCAGCGTAAAGTGCAGCTCAATGCTGCTGTGATTCATATGGTGAGTGTAGAGAACCGGAGACCCTTTTTACTGGAATTGGAGCATTTCATCTTAATCCTCAGATTCTTAATCAAGGATAGATGTAGATGTTTATGGGGCACAGTACCCACTTACCATCAGGGGGGTTATGTGCTCACTTGTCACCCTAATTCTATAAAAAAAACATGAATCCTCCACCGTAAGATTTACCATAAAAGTCAAAAGGCAAACAGATAGACTATCACAGTAACAGACTTTTACACATTTGATGCTGCTCTCATCACAACCGCTTTTGTATATTTTATGTCTCGCGTAAGGCTTTAACACTATCAATGACAAGAACTTTCTGGCATCATCTATAGTTGTCTCCCATGCAAAACAAGGGGTTACGGAATTCATTTCAATTAATTAATTTATTTATTTGTGAATACAGTTAGGTGATAATAAAGTTTACAGTAGGTATAGTTTATTCTACCACATTGTATTGTATGATAATGATCCTCAGTGTTAGAAAATATTTACACAGTACTAGATATTACAAGTGATAAAACATTGTGCAATTATACCCATGATACAACAAAGAATATTTTACTCTGGCACCACATGGAAATTATCACATTCAACATGAATTAATTACAGTTAGGGAAAGAGACTAATGGAGCAAAATTATAATGTATTGGTACACAAGATTCAAGAAAAGGAAAAAAGGTAGACCATTCAGGAGATGGGTTTATGACATCAAAGCAGTAGCTGGTAACATACGGACCAGAACAGCTGGAAATAGAGAGTTGTGGAGAAAATTGGAGGAGACTTTTGCCAAAGAAAGACAAACAGACAGGATTGCGCTGGAAACAGAAGCTAAATAGTGAGAAAAAAATAACATATTTATTTGATGTAACTTTAAGCTGTAATATTAACTTCTGTTTTGTATCATCTGAAAAAAGGGCTATTACTATTATAATGGTAGGGGTATTTAAATAGTTTTCTCATTTAGTTGGGTTGCATAAGTATATAAATGGAAAAAATAAATATACATATATTAATATAGTGAAATAAATACATAAACAATATACTGGGGAGAACAAATGGCCGAGGGTTAAGGGGAAAAGGAAAGAAACTGGAGGACAATGTGGGTGGTATTGAGGAGCACTGCCTTCTGCATTTGAGCTTGAATCGGTCCCTGGAAACCAATTTGCTTCAGATGATTTTTTTATTACTACTTCTGGAATTTCTGGAATCTTATTCCAATATGTTCAACCTATTTTTGGTAATACATTACACACACATATTACAATTTACAACTATAATTGACACTGATAAACTTGCCATGTAATTTTTATTCTCTTTCCTAATCATAAAAACAAGGAAATAACCTTGAAACTATCTACAAATTACCAAGGCTATTGAAACGGTAGTCATATGAAAAATATTTAAGAGTTTTAAAACCTACAACACTAAAAAAACCACAACGACCAAAGAGATCTAATTGAGGCCTTTAAGATCTTAAGTAGACATTACAACATCCAGGAGTTTGACAAATTGTTTATTTTTAATGAAAATACCTTCGAGGTCACCATCTTAAACTATGTACCAGCGTTTCAAACAACAACCCTCACAAGCACTTCGTTTGTAACTGTGGAGTCACAGAGTGGAATAAGCAATCAGAAAACATAGTCTCATCCCAAAATGTAAACCAATTCAATATAAAGTTGATAATCATCTTCGAAACTGGAAAAAATATAACTATTGGACACAAACAGGATACAGGTATTATGAGTTGTCTCAACTGCTTGCTTGATAATAAATAATGAAAATAATGGTGGATAATATTTTGTTTACTGCAAGAACTTATGATTTAAAGAGTCACAATGTAATATACTAAATTTTTTAACCTACTTTTATTAAAATAAAATGTTAAATACAATAAAAAAATTATTGTATTTAAAATATTTATTACAATAAAATAATCTGAAATCATCAATGCAGTAATGCCAAAAAATAATTTTAGTTTTTAATTTTTTTACTGTAATAAATACAACATACTTTAACTATATAAATATTATAAAGTACATAAACAAAGTGAAAAAAAAAACTTACGAAATGCTGTATATAGGCAGACAGATCAAAATTCCTTGCTTTTTCATGTTAGAAAATAAAATATCACAAAAACAATAATAAATGAAATGTACAGTACTAAAGGCGTACGTATTTAAATTAAAATGCTTAAAAATTCTACACACGAAACACAACTGTTATGTAAGGAGATAGAAAGGAATTATACGGTGATTAATTATTTACAGTTACTTTTGAGATCAAATTATTAAATGGATTGTTTGGAATGGAAACGTTACATTATTACAAGGCAAAGGACAACACTAACAAGAATTACGTAATTCTACTACTATCTATCGGAACGAAGGTCGCTCAGATAATTTTTAATTAATTAGTCCCATCTTTGAACTTATAAATTTTGAATACAAAAAATAAAATGCCATATGACATTGACATTTGACAATGACAATTCGCCAATAGGCTTGCGAAGAGATATCGTTTATCGATATATATCGCCGATATTTTTAATATTGATATATCGATATTCGACATTTATTTTGGAGTATTGAATTCGTATCAATTTCGTTATCTTTTAAATTTTATTAATCGACAAAACATTAAGCAACTAAAGTAGCTACAAAAGCACTCATGTGCTGTTGCTGTTGTCGTTTTCTTTCATCTTCCAACCATCCAGTAATACAATTTTGGGCCTTGTCCTACTACACCACGCAAAATATGACGATATATCAATATTTGTCACGCGATATATATCAATACTGTTTGAAAAGATCGATACGATATATATGTCGATATATGTTTTCACTTGCCCAGCCCCCTAGGCTTGTAGCAAAAATATCGGTGTAAATATAATATGGATATTTTTGTTCGTATACGATATTTTAGGATGATATTTAATATTTAAATATATCGATATAAAATAACAAGTAGGTATTGACAAATATGTAAAAAATTATATATTTCCAATAGTAACACCGTAGTCGCCCCTGACTAAACCCAAATTAATTCAGATTATTTCATTAATGTTTTGGAACGATAGCCACCACTTCATGAGAGTCCTTTCTGAAATGGCGCGAAAGTACTTGGTATATATATACATATATATATACAGTGTGTCCGGTCACGGACTAGCGATATTTTAGGTACTTATAATACAGCTATTTTAATATAAAAATACACTACACACTTAGGTCTAATCCCCCTCCCCCTCTATTTGGCAGCCATTTTGTTTTTCTCTTGAGATATTCTCTACGCGTTTACGAAAAAAAGTCATATCTCTCAAAGTTTTAGTCCTACTGAGATAAAAATTAACCCATTCAGAGGCCAATAATATTGTTTATCGTTTACATTATCAACATTTTTGTTGACATACTTGTAACTTTGAGGAAAAAAAATTTAACTTCAAATAAATATCAAAAAAATATGCTAATCGGAAAATTATTGTAAATTACTGCAAAAACAACCCTGTTTACCCTTCTTATTTTTATACTAGATCGACAGATTTTGAGTTAAGCTACAATGCAAAATAAAGTTTACAGCTGTATGTTTATTACTTTAAGAATTATTGTTGTTTGAACATGGCGTATGCCCAAACACAAAAGGCCTTTGTTAAGTGACAACTGGCACTGCCTGCCTAGGAGTAATAGTGTTCTGTGCTGCCTGCTCTCAAATTATACTACTTATAAATGATGATTCTGATTCTATGATCTCATCTCTAATTCATCGAAGATCGTAAGTAATCTCAGATCACTATTACTCCTATGCAGGCAGTGCCAGTTGTCATTTAACAAAGGCCTTTTGTGTTTGCCCATATGCTATGTTCAAACAACAATAATTCTTAAAGTAATAAAGATACAGCTGTAAACTTTATGTTGTATTGTAGCTTAACTCAAAATCTGTTGATCTAGTATAAAAATAAAAAGGATGAACGGGGTTGTTTTTGCAGTAATTTACAATAATTTGCCGATTAGCATATTTTTTTGATATTTGTTTGAAGTTAAATTTTTTTTCTTCAAAGTTACAAGTATGTCAACAAAAATTTTGATAATGTAAACGATAAACAATATTATTGGTCTCCGAATGAGTTAATTTTTATCTCGGTAGGAGTAAAACTTTGAGAGATAATATGACTTTTTTTCGTAAACGCATAGAGAATATCTCAAGAAAAAAAACAAAATGGCTGCCAAATAGAGGGGGAGGGGATTAGACCTCAGTAACAACAGCCGACATTCTCAGCAGTGCACATCAATTTTTCTTGAGCTTTTCTTTTGTTTCCTTGTGCATTTAATTGTATATACTATTTCGTTCTTTTCACATTCATTAAAATTTTATGAATGTTTACTAATTTTTTTACATTACTATCTCTATATTATCATAAATGATGTTCCTAGTTTAGTATTTCAATAATTAGTAATAGTGATAGGTTTTTTGACAAGTAATGTTTATACCATCCTCTATCATCATCATCATCATTACAACCCTTCTAAGTCCACTGCTGAACTAAGACTTCCCCAAGTGATGAAAAATATCTATCGCTGTAGAAATACAAAATATTCCAAGAACCATACCAAAGTAAGATATTATTATTATTTTTAGAAGCACAGATTTTAATTACAATATATTGTTTTGCTAACTTTTATTTACGTAGGTTTTATACACATACGTCTTGGACTTTATGGAGTAACCTAAAGGTGTATTTTGGTGAGTGCTAAATTAAAATACTGGTTACGACTACATAAAAAAACATTATGAAAACAAAATGAATTTGATGAGAAAAAAATATTAACGAGTCAGGTAAAAAGACTAGTTTTTACGATAATGCCTGAGTACAAATATCTAAAAATTAAAGTAATGTAAAAGTCGATTTCTGATCGTTTTAAGATAATTCTGTGAAAAGTTTTTTCAATTAATTATAATAAAAATTTATCGAATCTCAATACTAATATCAGTTAAAGTTACAGCCTATATACTTCTTGGCTGGGCACTAGCCTCCCCTCATTTCTGAGAGGGTTTTAGGGCAAGGAAGTGTCCGCCGCGCTGCCCCAATGCGTGTTGGCGAACTTCACATGTCTTCGAAATATTTTTTTCTTTATTCCTCAGACATGCAGGTTTCCTCACGATTTTTTCCTTCACCGCCGAGCACACGGTAAATCAGCACTTATAATTGCAATTAACAATTTCATTGGTGCCGGCGGGGATCGAACCCGGGTTACTCGCGTTCTGTTTTATTTACAGCGAGCGTTAACCATCTGAGTTACCACGGCTATAATATCAGTAACATTAAAAAATATTTTCTATTGTTGATTGAGAATTTTTTCTACATTTTTTCACGATCATATGAGCATTATGATGATATGATATCGTGTACTTTTGGATTTTCCAAACTTTTTTGACGTTTGACATAAAATTGTCTGAAATCTAGAAGTAAATAATAGTAATATGGTTATTTGTAAAAACTACGTGGTAGAGCCATGCTGCAGTTATATTAGTAGTATAGTTGTAGCACGAATGGGCCGGCTCGACCGGGGATGGACCACGCTCTCACAGAATACCAGCGTGAAATAGTAGCTTAATGCTGCTGTATTTCGTATGGTGAGTGTAGAGAACCGGAGACCCTTTTTTACTGAAAATGAGGCATTCCATCTCAGTCCTCACGGGTGACAACGCATCTGCATTTTGATTTGTAATGGAAGATAGATGTAGATGTCTATGGGCCGCAGCAACAACTTACCATCAGGTGGACTGTGTGCTCGTTTGTCAGCCTATTCTATATAAAAAAAAAAAACTTGTGTGTATTTAAAATAGTTTAAAGAATTGACGTATAAAATGAGCGCTTAAGGGCCTATACTACCTCAGCACAAATTCTAATTTTGCCCCCACTTCCCCGCGCGTCGTATGCTATGAACCGATATGTTTATAATCACTAATACTGTAAGTAGATAGGTTGTTAGACACTTATTTCATTAGGTTTATCATATTTATGCCTGTTTCTTTACGCCAACTCAGTCACTTCTAATTTTTATTGCAGTTATTTCCCATTTTAATTTTACAATGTCCTGTTGCTTAATGTGTATTCTGATCGTAAGCGTCCCATCTTTCCCGTACGAAAGCCGAAGCTACATTAAGTGAGGTTATTCTACAGCGAAAATAGTGGTACTTGAAAAAATAAATAAAAAACATAAGCCCTGCTTTATAGTTAGTTCAGTTACTATGCAAAGTTTCATGATCTAATTTAAAGTATTTTGTGTATACCAGCGGTTTATTGTTCGGTTTGGAGGTAACTTTGGATTTTTTTTTCTATCGAGAAAATTTTACGGAATCGTGTTTTCGTCTAACATAGTACTTAACATTAATCCTCAAATTTACCTTAAATTCATTTCAAAATTAATGCTGCAATATTATCGGCATAACGGATGACCTTGCCTAGCCATTTGAGGTAGTATAGGCCCTTAAGGCTGAGGTAAATTTTTTTTCATCATCAAATCTTTCGCAAAACGAAGTATTATTGATGCAAGTTAAAACATATGAACATGTGAAAATAGGCATGTTTTCAAGTGGCACGCAGTTACCACTTTCACTTTCTTGCAGTTCCATGCGGAAAAACAGTTTTCTGTAACGTAAGAAAAAAAATTAAAAAGCAATCCATAATAAGACAGTTTTTGTGTTTTATTTCTATTCAAGTGTTTAGCTTTCAATTAAATGACAAACTGTGGGAAAAAAATTCTACCATTTTGGAAAAATTTCCATATTATCATGTCATGTGTCAGTTATTAAAAATTTATATTTATTATTGATGAATGTTTTACGTAAAAATATAAGTTCAAAAGCACTACCTACACCTAAAATATAATGTTACTATATGTCTTGTATTTTTCTAATGTACTGTGACATCCGTTCACTGCACAAACCGTCATTTTTAATAAAAAATTTGGGAGCTGTTGTCAACACGACAAGACTTTGAGCACTAACGGGCCGAGTATTGAACTAAGCCATACTGACTTAGTTTGAGTTGCCTCACATTACGGACGCTGAGTCGGCTTCTAAGTGTTATTACTCTAAGTTTATACTTATTACTACTAACTACTAAAAACTAAAAACTAAAATTTATACAAATTACCATCGTACAAATTATACAAGATACCGTCAGTATACAGATGGTACGAACAATCAATATTAGATATGATAGAGTTAATAAAAACAGAGAAGATTTATGGGGATACTAGACCGCCTTGCGGTACGCCATAAACAAGGGTACCCCACTGTGAATTCATTTTCACCACGTGGACGCTCTGCTGACGTCTGTGAAGAAAAGATGAGAACCACTCCTGGACTAACGTGCAAGCTTCAGATGGGAAAGGATTCCTCGTCATCATTATCATTATCATTATCGTTACAGCTCATCACAAGTCCACTACTGAACATAAGGCTCTCCAAAGGGATGCCACAAAGCTCGGTCCTGGAGTCACTTGCATCCATCAACTTCCTGCAAGTCTTACCAGGTCATCACTCCATCTGGTGGGGCGTTGCCCTACACTTCGCCTACCTGTACGAGACTGTCACTCGAACCTTTTTCCCATTAAGGAAAGGATTGCAAGAAGGATATTATGGTCAACTGTGTTAAAAGCTATCACAACTGTAGATTTATTGTTTTCGATACCTTCTCTAATATCCTCAGTTATTTTAAGTAAAGCAGTTGTGATGCTGTGACCAAGACGGAGCCCGGACTGTAAAGTACTTAGCAGGCTATAAATGAAATTGGAGATTTGCTTATGAATACAGGATTCTAAAATTTTAAATAGTAAAGGTAAAATTTATATAACCCCTGATAAAAGAATAACCATGGGAAGGGTGATCACTACCAAACTATTTCTAATTTGTTTTATGTTGTTAGATGTAACATACATTTTTGTAAGCGGTTATTTAAAAAAAATTGGTGGTACTTCCCAGGACAGAGGATTTTTTCGAACCAGTGGTAAATCAAGAAAAATAAAATTTTTGATAAATCCACATGTGCATGCCTTAACCGCTCATGTCATACGTCAATTTTTTAAAGTATTTTAAATACACACAAGTTTTTACAAATAACCTTATTACTATTACTTCCTTCTAATTTTCCGATAATTTTATCATCATCATCATCATTACAGCCCTTTACAAGTCCACTGCTGAACATAGGCCTCCCCCAAGGTATGCCACAAAGCACGGTCCTGAGCCACCTGCATCCATCGACTTCCTGCATGTCTTACCAGGTCGTCACTCCATCTAGTGGGGGGCGCCCCACACTTCGTCTACCGGTACGAGGCTGCCACTCGAGAACCTTTTTTCCCCAACGGTTGTCGGTTCTTCGAGCTATATGGCCGGCCCATTGCCACTTCAGCTTACTAATCCGTTGGGCTATGTCGGTCACTCTGGTTCTACTGCGGATATCCTCATTTCTAAGTTTATCACGCAGAGAAACTCCGAGCATAGCCCTCTCCATAGCTCGCTGAACGACTTTGAGCGTCCTCATACGGCCAGCAGTGAAGGACCACGTCTCAGTTCCATATGTCATCACTGGCAACACGCACTGGTTGTACAACTTAGTTTTCAGGTTTTGAGGTATACCTGACGAGAAGATGCGTTGTAATTTCCCGAACGCTGCCCAGCCGAGTTGAATCCGTCGATAGACCTCTCGGTCGAAGTTGGACTTACCTAGCCGGACTATTTGTCCCAGGTAAACGTACTCGTCAACAACTTCGAGCTTAGTGCACCAACAACTACCGGCATAGGTATGACATGGACATTAAACATGATCTTTGTTTTGTCCATGTTCATCTTAAGACCTATCCGTTGGGAGGCATTATTGAGGTCATTTAGCATAGTGCTTAAGTCCTCCAGCGATTCTGCCATAAGGACTATATCGTCGGCAAATCGAAGGTGAGTGATGTACTCGCCATTGATGTTAATACCGTATCCTTTCCAGTCCAGTAGCTTGAAAACGTCTTCCAATGCAGCGGTGAAGAGTTTCGGGGAAATAACGTCACCCTGTCTTACACCTCTCTGCAGTTGGATAGGTTTCGTACTCTGGTTCTGTACTCGGATAGCCATCGTAGCGCTACTGTACAAACATTTCAGCACTTCGATATACCGACAGTCAACTTGGCACCGCTGAAGAGACTGTAGCACCGCCCAAATTTCAACGGAATCAAAGGCTTCATAGTCCACATACGCCAGGTAAAGTGGTAGATTGTACTCTTCAGACTTCTGTACAATTTGCCGAAGGGTATGTATGTGGTCTATGGTGCTAAAGCCTTTTCGGAAACCGGCTTGTTCGGGAGGCTGGAAGTCGTCGAGTCTGCGTGCGAGACGATTCGTAATGACTCTCGAAAACAGCACGTAGACGCGGCTCAGAAGGGATATCGGTCTGTAGTTCTTCAAGAGGGCGTTTTCACCTTTCTTGAAGAACAAGACCACCGCACTTTTGCTCCACGCCTCCGGAGTAGTGCCACCATGGAGGACGGAATTAAAGAGCCTCTGAAGGACTTCAAGTACCGGCTTTCCACCCGCTTTCAGAAGCTCCGCTGTAATTCCATCCTCGCCCGGGGACTTGCCGTTTTTAAGGTGCTGGAGAGCCATTCTAATCTCGCTCAGACTGACGTCCGGGATATCATCGGAATAGTGTCGGATAAGACCCGCTCTTGGATCGTTACTCACACTTGCGTGTGGCTCCAACGATGATGTGTACAGCTGCCCATAGAACCTCTCAATCTCACTCAGAATCTCAGGTGTCCCACGATGCTGCCACACTCAGTCTTCAGCCTTGACAGTTGGCTCTTACTGGAAGACAGATCTCTGACAAGCAAAGACTTTGGAGCCCTGATTCCGCTCGATCGCTTCTTTAATACGAGCAGTATTAAAGTTGCGTAAGTCTCGCCGCATGCATTTGGAGATCTGTCTGTTCAGTTGCCTGTATGCTGTCAAATCTGTTGACGATTGCAGCCTCATCTCCGGTCTAACAGCCATGAGATTAAGAGTGTGATCGGAGAGCTTTTGTGTTCTTCTGCGGCCGGTCTTGCAGAACTTAGCTCCGACCGCATGGACAGTTTCCACGAGCTTGTCATTCATATCGTCCACTGCATTGCAATCTTCTAGGCACTGAAAGCGGTTACGTAACTCGAGCTGAAAGGTTTCGGGATTCTGGATTAGAGCACGAGGGGGACGGAGCGTTGACTTCATTAGACGAGACCTCTCCAACTTAACTTTTAGGTTCAGTGTGCCTCTAACCATTCGGTGATCGCTGCCAGTTTTCACTCTTGCGATCACTGAGACATCACTGAACAGTTGGCGTCTGGTCGTCATAATGAAGTCAATCTCATTTTTTGTCGAACTGTCGGGGTTCGACCAGGTCCACTTCCTGTGGGGCCGCTTCTGGAAGGAAGAGTTCATCATAAAGAGTCCCTCTTTCTCCATAAAGTCGGCCAGCTGCTGGCCCCTACGGCTCCGTTGCACTACTCTAAATTTCCCTACCTTCAGCTCACCGCTTTCTCTTGTGGCTAGTTTTGCGTTGAAGTCTCCCATCAACACCGTGTAGTGGGTTTTGGAGGAATGCATGGCTCTGGTAATATCCTCATACATTTCCTCCACCTCCTCATCGGGATGTGCCGAGGTTGGTGCGTAAGCCTGTATGACCTTCAGCGAATACCGTTTGGTGATTCGGAGTATCAGGTACGCGACCCTCGTCGACACACTCCCAATCTTTACAACGTTGTTGACGAGAGACTTGTGGACGATAAATCCGACACCTCCTTGGGACAGATGGCCGCCCTCCCGGTGATAGAACAAGTTGCCGGACTCGAGGATTACCGTGTCCTCCCCCTCTCTTCGAACCTCGGATAACCCAATAATATGCCAGCCCAACCTGTCTACCTCTTCTTCCAACTCCAGTATCTTCTCGTCAGTCCTCAGGGTGCGTGCGTTATATGTTGCCAGGTCGAGTCGTCGTAGGTGGCAACTGAACCTCCACCGGAGATTCTTAGCACCCCCTGCCCCGCCATTACCATGGTCGCCACCGTAGCCAGGAATAGCGGGGCCGCCGGGGACTGGGGGCCGTTTGTTTGCGTCGTTACTCATGGGGGGATATTTGCCATAGTTGCCACACTTGGCGAGCGGGTTGGCAACCGCAGTTTTTTATTATATCATTGCTGTTATCAGGAAGATGCTGCTGCCCATCTCCTGCCTGTCTCCCTCTGTCGCCTCTTACGACACCCACGGGGAGATATGGGGTTTATTTATGTTAAACGTCAAAAAAATAAAGTTTGGAAAATTCAAAAGTGCACGACTCATAATGCTCATATGATCGTGAAAAAAATGTAGGAAATAATTCTCAATCAACAATAGAAAGGATTTTTTTAATTTTACTGCTCAAACACCGAATATTTCGGAATTACTCAGCCGAAAAGTTAATTAAAACTAAAAAAAAAAACAAATTCAAACAGCCATTTACATTCCATGGCTTCCCACATGGTAGATGAAGCGATTAAAAAAGAGATCGAGTTGAACATTTGATATCTTCAAATGTTATCGTGTTTACCCCTCCACGCAAACTTGATAAATCAACACCATAAGCCACTAAACCACTTTTCTAATGTAAAAATAACAATTAATTGATTTAAAAAAATAATAAGTTCAACAATCATTTATCTTTTCGACAATGTGCTTTTTATATCATTCATATGTTCAATATGATTGTTAGATGCAATTTCATGCGGCAAAACATTGGATTCTTGATTTTCAGGCGCTAGTAGAACATACCTATGCGCTTTGCGCTTAAGGAATGCAAAAGAGACTTTCAATAAGTATCATTTATAATCTATATTGAATGAAAAAGTCTGTTTGTGTTTCTGATATGGGACGAAAGTGATTAGGAAGAGTAGGATTGGAAACTTTAGGAAGAGGTCTTATGAAAGCCTTTTTGCACAGTGTCGGCTACTGACCCGAGTCAAGGGAAAAATTGATAATTTGTGTGACTGCGGGGAGAACGTATTCTAATATATTGGCAATCATGACCCAACTAATATTATCGCAACCAAAATCCTTGTATTTGAATCCTAAGCGCTCGCTGTAAATTTTATAGTACACGAGCAATCTGGGTTCGAACCCCGCCGACACCAATGAAGTTGTTAATTGCAATTTTAAATGATAGTTTACCACGTGCTCGACGGTAAAGGAAAACATCGTGACGAAACCTACATCTCTGAGAAATAGGGAAAAAATATTTTGAAGACATGTTAAGTTCGTCAACACGCATTGGGGCAGCGCGGGTGACATTTCCTTGCCCTAAAACCCTCTCAGAAATGCGAGGAGGTCTGTGCACAGCATTGTGGCTTATAGCAGTAACCAAATACGGATGGCCTCTAAAATTTCTTGGTACCTGCGAACAGGTGGCTCAGCTCGTTCACTGGTCGGAGGTAATGACACAGAATAAATAATAGTACTACGTAATAGTGGTAGATGACATCACTGCTGATCGTAGCATTCGTCGAGCGTGTTTTCGAAACTAGTATTCTAACACTAAGAACTCATGGAGCGATATTTACTCGCGTCTGAAACGTTCATTTAAACTGCTCTTTTATTTCAATACTCACTAGGCCTCAATATGGTGTGCGTTACTGCTCGCTGTGAAGTCGGTAACGCCTGCAAACACATCAGAAGATAATCGCAAGTCGTTCAGGCACAAGGTGGTTTATTTGTGATGTTATATTACCAATAAAGTCCCAGGCAAAGCGACAGCGTACCCGAAGGCTTACAACCGAAAACCGAGCAAGTTCCTGCGGCTTGCGCGATTCTTTCTAGTTGTCTGCCGCGCCGGTGCAGCGACAGCTAGCCGTAAATAACGCAAATATCGTTTTATACGTATATGTTGAAGCACGAATGGGTGGGCTCGACCGGGGAAGGACCACGCTCTCACAGAATACCAGCGTAAAATAGCAGCATAATACTGCTATGTTTCGCGTAGTGAGTGTAGACATCCGAATACCCCTATTTACTGGAAACGACGCATTCCATCTTAGTCCTCATGACAACAACGCATCTGCGTTTTGATTCTTAATCGAGGATGAATTTAAATGTCTATGGGCCACAGCGTCCAGTTACCATCAGATGGACTGTGTGCTCGTTTGTTAACCTTATTCTTTAAAAAAACAACCACACGTGATGAGACATGAGAGTAAAAATCGCGTCGTGAAATTTACTACATATAGTATATCAACATTTCTTGTATTCTACGCGTGTCGCGGTCCCTCTACCGCTGCCGTTGCGAGTAAATATCGCTTCATGAGTTCTTAGCCTTATACTACTATTCCCTTTAATATACCGACTATAGCTGATACCCGCTTGCTTCGTTGGGCGCACGATAATATTTTATTGCGGAAACTACATTTCGAATATCAAGATTTTTTTGATGGGACTATCGTAAATTCGTTCTTAGTGAGAAATTTGCGTTCTTAGTGAGAAATTTGTGAAACATTGCGAAATTTCAAGTCAATCGGGTGTATAGTTTACAATTTTTAATGAAAAAACAAATTTCTAATGTTCAGAATTTAAAAATGTTTAAATTGTTCATTCAATAACAAATGAAATATACGTAGTTACACAGTTACATAGTCTGTATTACAGTTACATTTCATCTTTTATTATATAAAATACACATATCTATACTATCCACATTTTTTCAATCAAAGCATATTTTCATAAGTGTCAAAGTTATTCTCGGTAATATTTTCCGGATTTATTTTCTTCATGGTTTATTAGCCTTACTGGTGATTCTGAAAAGGAAAAAATAAAATTAACAAATTCAACCAATCATTGATATTCCATTATAGATTATTATATTTACGCGAACTATGTATATTTTTTAATTGATAAAAATTATTTTACTGATTTTATCAATTTATTTTATATTCCCAAATTTTCGAGTACTTATCAGAACCTATGGTCACGAAGGAACTGAGGCTTTAAATTAGGATCTGTTTCTCACAGTGTAAAGTGTCAGCATCAATAAACCATACGTATCATACGTGTGGTAGAGTCACGCTGCGGCTATATAGTAGTAGTAGCTTGATTGGGTCGGCTCGACCGGGGAAGGACCTCGCTCTCACACAACACCAGTGTAAAATGCCGCGTTTACGTATGGTGAGTGTAGAGTACCGGAGACCCCCTTTACTGGAAATGCGGCATTCCACTTTAATTTTCAAGGTTGACATGGCATCTGCATTTTGATTCTTAATCGAGGATAGATATAAATGTGTATAGGTCACAGCATCCACGTACCATCAGGTGAACTGTGTGCTGGTTTGTCACCCTTAGACTATAAAAAAAAAAGATTCTTAGAAATAAATTGGTAATATGCCCTATGTCACGGAAGGCATATTGATTTTTATTAATATATTCAGACTTAGTACAATTATGAGCGCTGGTAGTTCAAAGACCAAACTCTCGTCTTGTAAACTTAACAGAGCTCGAGCAACTCGGGTTCGATCCCCGCCGGCGCCAATGAAACTTAATTGCAAAATATCGGTGTCAGCGGTGTCGGTTAATATTCTTGGCTCCTATGATACAAGCCTAGAACCATAGAATTATTAGTCTAATTACTCTATGCCTAGAACTTAGTGTAGACACTACTGAATTGTTTAATTGTGTATAGACTTTTTGGTTAAATAAATTATATTTCTGTTCTAATTTTAAATGCTTTTTTACCACGTGTTCGGCGGTTAAAGAAAACATCGTGAGGAAACCTTAATGTGTGAGTAATTAAAAAAAAATCCAATGTGCGATCCATCAACAAGATATACAACACAGACATAGAATATCTGTTCGTATCCAAACGCCCCCTCCGCGAGTGCCCACATACTATGAGTTCATTGCAACTTACAATAAGATTAAATAGTGTTACCTGAATTTTGGGGAAAATCGTCTCTTCCTCGTTTCATTGATTTTAATCGATTGTAATTCAGGTTTGATTTCCTGTAAACGTAAAACGAGTGAGAAGTTAAAATCAGTTTTATTAGTTAAATATTGTTTAGCTCAGATAAAATAGCTTTAATTCGAGAAGTTAACAATTCTCGTACATACATAAACACTCACGCCTGTCACCCAGAGGGGTAGGCAGAGACTACGGACTTCCATATGGCACGATCCTGACATACCTCTTTCGCCTCCTTTACATCCATATATCTACGCATACATGCTCGTCGGTTAAGGGTACTTCTAACGTGGCCCATTTTCAAAATATCGCCAATTTGGTCGATAAACTTTTTTCTAGGGCGTCCCTTCCCGACTCTGCCGTTCACATCTGCCAATTTGCTTTGTCACTCTTTCCTCATTCATTCTTTCTACATGACCAAACCACCGAAGCATTCTTTTCTTAATCCTGGTCACAACATCATCTTGCAAACCACACTCTTCTCTTATTACACAATTTCTTACCCTGTCATTCAGATTCAACCCTAGCATACTCCTTAAAGACCGCATTTCTACAGCATTTATTCTACTTTCGTGCTTCTTCTGCCACACCCAGCTTTCACTACCATACATTAAAGTAGGGACTAACACAGAATTATGAATTACCATACGTGCCTTTTTTGACACATTCTGATTCTTTATAATAGTGTAGTACCCCATTCAGTCTGTGGCCGATGAAAGAAAAGGGGAGATCTCCCACCGGGCAAAGTGTTCTGCCCGGGGAGCGGCCAACACTCCGTGTGATAGTTCGGAGATGTTCTATATATGCTGTTTATGATTCGGAATGTTGATAGAGTGATTTTGGCTTCGGTGTATTTCGCTTGTGGCGCGACGACAGCGCCGCCACATCACCCCCCTGCTCAGACCGGAGGTCGATAGTGCAGTCGAGTTGTCGACGAATGTGCAAGTGCCAGGAGATTGCCTTGTAGTCTGCGGTGAGTCGAGAAGAAGGCAAGTAATCTGCGAGAGTGCCGTGAAGCAGAGGCGAGCAGTAAGGCTCAGAGCCGTGCCGAACACTGTATAGCGCAGAGAGTAGCTTGAAGGAAAAGGAAGCATTATTATTCCAGTGCTGCGATGAACCTTGTGAAGCTAGATGGCTTGCAGGATATGAAGACTGCAGACGATATCTGCTCGGGAGCGAATGGGTGGGGTATTTCTATGACGATGATGAAGCATGAAGTTTCCGAAGGTTGTTTGGTTGCGTGTTCAGATCACGTCGGGGTCACCACTGTGGCCGATGAAAGAAAAGGGGAGATCTCCCACCGGGCAAAGTGTTCTGCCCGGGGAGCGGCCAACACTCCGTGTGATAGTTCGGAGATGTTCTATATATGCTGTTTATGATTCGGAATGTTGATAGAGTGATTTTGGCTTCGGTGTATTTCGCTTGTGGCGCGACGACAGCGCCGCCACAAGTCTATTCCCTTTTTCGTCTTTTTTAAAAACGTTTTAGGAGGATATCCGGGCGGCATTTAGTCCTTACAAATTTAAATGGGCATTATAGTATCCCTCTATTTTATAATCCCTGGATAATGACATATGAGCAAATAGTTTTTAGAATACACTCTATGCCTACAACAACTATGCTCAATCTTTTTTACCTTCTAAAATAATCTGAAATGTCCATGTATACGATCTTTGTCAGACATCCAGCAAATAATAATAAAAAATAAAAGAAAACCATTCAGACATAGCCATAATACTCAGTAGATTGTTTTTGAAAAAAAAAATCCGTCCCGTTTTAGAGGAGGAATTAGTAAAATATGAAGTGAGGATTTCGTCGATATTTCATCAAAACTTCAAAGGTAGGACTATAATTATTACTTCGTGATGAAGTTGCCTCTCTCAGATTTATCTTACTTAATTTTACCTTACTGAAACTTTGGAATCTTATTAAGGGAATGCATTTACAATTAAACTAGATTTTAACCATAGTTATACTATTCCATAATTTTAACCAACTGTCATATATTACCTCGGCTGTAGACCTGAGTTCATCTTTTGGAGGTCCATACTCCTTGAAACCTGGAGGACCATATTCCAAGAAGCCCTCAGGAGCTTGCTCAAGAGACCTGAAAATTATGTTATATTCAATTTTTAAAATTAAAATACGCCTGATGTGTTTTTTAATATATTTTTAATGTCTTATTTTAAAAGTGATTTAGTCCTTTTTAATAGCTTGCTTAGTGGAAATTTACACACACTAATATAAAATAAAATTACATTATAATATAAAATTACATTAATTAGTACATTCATAATTTTTGATATGGAAAGATTGATATTATTGCAGATTCACAGGCAATGCATTTGAACTTTAAGATTTTATTAAAAAAGATCTGCGAATAAGAGAATGTGAAATCAAATAATTGCATATATGTTTAGTTAAGGCGTAGTTAATTATTTTGAGACATCATCTATGACAACCTATTAAAGTTCACTGCTGAACATAGGCCATCCGGATACATTGCTTCATAGAGGGGATTTACACCCACGGGATGATATGGGGTAGTGGATATTACTCCGCCACAACACGGTTAGGTACTGCTCAACAAATTATATTTGATAAAAGGATGTCGCTTTGTAAGAACGTTATTATATTCCACAGTTATTATTTTTGTAGAATAATGCCCCGGCTACACGCTCCGTCTTGCCTGCCCAGTCCAGACCTGTGCAGTCATGGCTGTACAGCGGCTCGTGCAGGTCAGTTTGTGTAAACTGGACTGTGCAAACCTCAAAGTGTTTTGAGAGCTAGTCACGTCACGATGTGGCCAGAAGAGGTTTTTTTAAACGGAGTCTTATATTATGCTTTACTTGTAAAAAAGCAACAAATAAGAAAGTTAGTTTTTCAATTAATAAATGATAAGCTTCATTTTTTTTTGTTCCTGTCGGAATGTTCCTTACTTTTAATTTTCCACAACGCCGGCAACGATTTGTACAATTCTACGAATTCAGTTAAAAAATCCCTGGAATAGTTGCGTACATTTCTCATTTTAAGATTTTATAACATAACATGTGTCGTCAACAAGAATTTAGACGGACTGAAGCGCGGCTTGAATAACCGGCCACACGCTCAAGTAAGCTCGCAGGCAAAACCGTGCAAACCAAACCCGCGCAGTCTAATCTTTAGCACGTCAACGATTACGCAGGTCGCCTGCGCGAGCCACCGTCTTACCGTCCACACGCACGAGCTTACCTGTGCAAACCGGTTTGTGCAGGCATGCTCACAGGCAAGACGGAGCGTGTAGCCGGGGCATAAGGGTGACACACAGTCCACCTGATGGTAAGTGGATACTGTGGCCGATATACATCTAAATTTATCTTCGATTAAGGATCAAAGTGCAGTTGCATTGTCACCCATGATTTCTAACATGTAATGCCTCGTTTCCAATAAAAAAGAGTCTTTAGATCTCTACACTAACCATACGAAATACTTTTATTAAGCTGCTATTTTACGCTAGTATTCTGTGAGAGCGTGGTCCTTCCCCGGTCGAGCTGACCCATTCGTGCTGCAACCATAATATAGCTGCAGCGTGACTCTGCCACGTATTTCCACAGTTTCTTTTTATTTAATCATCGTAGTTTGTTTAGACTTTTATATAGACAAACGGTATACACAAGCGGGTTAAGAGTCCTATCACAACTCTCATAATGGGAATATCGCAAAAGTCAACTGAAGGGAAAACCAGGTATATCTCATGCCCTCGAATAGATGGTATTATAAGGGTTTCGTTTAAGTCACACGTAAAACGTGTGACTTAAATGAAACCCTTGTATAACACGATTACACGATAAAAGATAGACGATAACACGGGCCGAATATCGGGAGCTGTGTTGAAGTTGTGAAAAGTTTGATTTTGCAATCGCCAATGCGCCTGATTGGCTACTATGCAAAAACCCTACTATGAGGCAAACTATCGCGTAGGCCCGTCCGGCAGTGAATTTATATAGACTGTAATGAATGGAAGGGTAGAATTCGGATATTCCGACGAAAACGATTTTTATCAGCCAATTTTTCTGATTTTAAAGAAGTCAATTTCTGTCAATAGATTTTTATTAACTGATGAGTAAAAAGCAAATAGTACAGGCATTAACTTTCAATGATTATTTTTTAATTCTAGTGTCGAAGCTAAAAAAGTAACAATATAATCTTACCCAAAGGTTTCTAGAGTAACTTTCGCTATTTCTTGAATGTTTTCGGCCTGAGAATGAACAATTATTTTATTAATTTTAATCAACAAAAATAATTAAAATTTTAATAATTTACGTTTTATAGTTTATTTTTACCTGTTGCTTTTTGATTTCGTTATCTAAGTTAATCAGCAATTCGGGAACATTTTGAATTTCTTGCTTCACTGCTTTGGATTCTGACTCGACGTTCTGCACTTGAGTTTCTATTTTCTCCACCTCAGTTTTTACTTGTTTCACTTCGGTCTCAATTTTTTCTACCTCTTTTGCCACAGTTTGTATTTCTTCCTCTTGTACCCTCTGTTCAAAAGTGGTTACTATTTCACTATTAGCATTTTCATTTTCTTGCTGAGTTAACTCTACAGATTTCTGTTGAAGCTGATTAACTAATTTCTGTGGTTCAGTACCAAGGCTTGCGTCTTCTTCTTGGGTGATTTCTGTTTCAGTATTAATGACATTTGCACTACTTTCATCTGTAACTTGGGTGATTACCTCAAACGCTGGTTGGACTTCAGTTATTATGTCAGATTCAGCGGTTAAAGTTGTACTTTCAACAATAACTAACGTTTCCGTAACTGGCATTATTTCTTCCGAAATTGATTTCTGGTTTACCTTGCCTAAAATATATTATTCAAGTGAAATATGTAATATCCCAACTAAAATTATAGATAAAAATAAATAAAAAAACAGTTTAATTTTAATAATTTAAGAATTGCTGGAAAGACTAACTAGACTTACTACTACCATAACAAAAACGGCAAACTAACCTTTTTTTTAATCAAATAAAATACATCATCAGTTAATTCATAAAATTATTTCAATTCTGTGAATAATATATTTAACTGCGTACTATTTGCTTTGCATAATCAGCAAACTCACAAGAGAGAAAGATAATAAAAAATTAAAAATCTACGCCTCTGTTGCTAAAAAATGTGCCCAATTTTTAAAATGATAATTTACCTTCAACCTCTTCAGTAGCAGCTTGAGCTACTGCCACAGCAACTTCTTTTTCTTCGTTTTGTTCAACCTTCAAATCAACCGCTGCGAAGGTTTGTTCTATTTCTGCGTCTGGCAGGCCTTGATTTGAAAGGTCTTGGGACACCTCTTGAACCTTTGGTGGACCATACTCTTGGAATGAATCTGAACCCGATGCTTCTGACTCTTGCATTACGGCCTCTTTAATGGGAATTTCTTTAGGCATCTGTGTGTTAAAAATATCTTCATTGCATATTAGATATCATAAATATAGGTTAAGGTTTGCTATGTGATGGCAGCGTAAGACACACACGCAGACGTACACAGATCCACACAGCAACACACACACACACACACCTTCACGTCACCGAATTTCGTCCCTAGGCTGTCGTAAGAGGCGACTATGAGACATGCCAAAAAGATCTAATGGCTTTCCGATAGAGGGCGGTAAAACCATCTCGTTTACAACACGCGTTATATACCCAGAAACAGCGTCAAAAGACGCACAACGTTTTGTTTAAGACAAACCTTATCTACAATTAAATCGTCTGGGAGACGCCCATGTTCAGAATTGGACTTTCACGTGATGAAGTAGGTTACCCCATAGATTTGGCTAACCAAAGCTATACTAACAAAATTTACTATATACTACATTACTAACAATTTTATTTTCCTCCTAATATTGAAAAAAAAACTTACTTTTACCAAGAATTAAAAATGTAATTCTCCCCGGCGGGGAATCGAACCCCGGTCTCCCGCGTGACAGGCGGGGATACTTACCACTATACTACCGAGGATTATTAAGCTCTTATGAAAATAGTATACAATTTTAAAGTATTGATACAGATAGTGGTGATGAGATATGCTACTATTATCACTGTCCGAATTTGCGAAGAGATAATATAGTGCCAAAGTCTACGCATAATAACATAAATTTTAAAAATAAGTGGATTGTTAATTTTAATTTTTGAAAATGAGGTTTGTGTAAGTTAAAATATTTTATTATTTTTGAAATAAGGTACGTGATGGTAATATGCATTATATATACACCTTAAGCATTTCCATCCTATAAAACAAAAATTAGGAGGACAAAGAGAAAAACACAAAGTTCTATTATACCTACTAAGATATTAAGAAAAAATAGCAAACAAGCTTTGGCAATAAATAGGAACACTTCGAAAAATCTAACTAAAAAACTAACTACACTATACCATACTAAAATCACTAAGACATCTGGGGGCACGGCAGTGCCCCCGCCAAGTCGAGCAAAAAACCGGCACGGCCGTACCATACTTTTCTCGAAGGAATGTACGGTAAAGGTACCGGAAAGGTGAAAAAGTAGGACTATCTTATCTACAAAAAGAAATGAGATGCCATCAAAAACATAACTTGTAAAAAAACCAAGTCTCGCAACTCAGTTCTTTTACCGTAAAAAGTTGTGACATCCATGTAATACCAAGTCCCTTAATTTATTCAGTCCCTAGTTAAGGGCCCTTCTGTTTTAAGTTATTACGTAATTAGCTAACCTAACAACATTTTACGAGAGTTCGTATAGTGACCATATCAATGTTAAAAATCTTTTATGTTTTAAATATATAGATTCACTTGGCAATATTTAAGACAGTCATCAAAAACCATTTATTTTATAAATTTTCGATTACTCAAAAGTATAACCAAGTTTTTCTAATAAAATATAGGCTCGATCACTGCTGGTATTGCTTTATATCTGTTCGTACATTTTCATTACAATCCCAAAATTTTACGTCAAAAAAGAACTTATGAGTACTCCGTGGTGGTCCCGGCTCCGTGGTGGTCATGGCTTTGATAGTAGAGTAAAGAAATATGTTGACGCTTGACATAGGTTGTCAGTTTCTCAAGTCGAAAATGAGGAGTTTTAGCGGGAACTTGGCCGACGACGGTTTGTTTCTTTTGTGTTTTGTCGCTTGAATGAAGGTTTGAAGTGGATTTTAATTCGTGAAAGTAATGTGATTTTGCGAATTAATTGTCTGGGCGTGTTAACTATTAGAGAAAACGACGAAACAAGTGCTTTGATGTCAATATAAACCTCAAGCTATTTTGATCGCTTAGGTCTGTCGTCATCAGCGGTCCGCTGGGTTGAGCTGTCGTCAAAATCTCCCAAGGGCTTCGCAATGTGACGCATCAGCATATTGTGAAGAAAAGAAAAAAAAGCGTGGGAACCTTGAAACTGGACTGATAAATCTATATGGATTGAAACTTATAAAGATTACCTATAATATAAAGAAAACGGCTTTAGAATTTGTGGTTTTTGAAAATATGAAGAAATAAAGAAAATAAGACTTGGCTTCGGCCTTTATGGATTTTGAAGAAATAGAAAAAAGAAAAATAAGACTTGGTTCCGGAATTTACACTTCAAAATACTCTATATATTCAAATTAAAAAAAAACAAGGCTGTATGGCTTATTTCCTTTGCCTGCTCTCTCGAGCGAATAATAAAAACAACAACAACAACGTCGAAAATGAAGTTTTCATTTTATTATCATCGAATTATTGTGTTGAAATAGAGATACTTGTATGTTTGTATGATGTATTTAAAAAAATTATACACACGCACCTCAATCTCTGAAGGTAGATAGAAAGCTGGACCCTCTGGTCTCCACCCACTCGGCAAGTATGGGCCAGATCCTTTTGCTGCAACTGAAGCCACTACAAGGACGAATATGGCATATACCTGAAATTAGGTAGAAATATTGCTGTTATTGAGGATTTAGCTGTTTATAGGTCACTTTTTATATAGCATAAGGATCACAAACAAGCACGCAGTCCACCCGATGGTAAGTGAATGGTGTAGCTCATAGACATATACTTTTGTCCTCAATTAAGATTCAAAATGCGCCCTTCAAAAAGTCACCCTTGATTAAGATGGAATGCCTCGCGTCCAGAAAAAGTCTCCGTATCTTTACTCACCATTCTCTAATATGCATATTGAAAGTTATTAAAAATAAATAATGGATACTGGAGTCGTTGCTGGTACATCTCAGTTATAGGACATTTTTGATGATGTTGACATTTAAAAAAAACGTTAATAATACAATTATAGCTTGTCGATTGTGATTTACAACTTCTTTATAGAACAGATGTGAGAAATGAGCACAAAGTCCACCTGATTGTAAGTGGAAGCTGTGAATGCAGACGCATTGTCACCCCTGAGTACTAAGATACAATGCCTCGTTTCCAGGTAAAAGGGTCACCAGATCCCTACACTCACTATATGAAACAACAGAATTATGCTGCTATTTTGCGCAAATGTTCTCAGAAAGCGTGGTCTTTCTCCAGTCGAGTTGACCCATTTCTACTGCATCGTGTATATAACAGCTTCCATGTTAATATTATATTAGCACTGCGTAATAAAAACTAACAAAAACGAGCAAAACACGAACAAAAAGGAAACTTAGGAAAAAGAGACGAAAATCTTATACCTACCCTCATAGTGGTGAGATGTGAGATCTTCTGTGATTGACGAAACTGATGGTGAATACGAACGTCTGTCTGTATTTATACCCACAGATTTTCCATTGACAAAAATCTCAAATAATTCAAGGATCAAACAACGTCAAATATTTGCAAATGGAGCTCTGATTAGTTTTTAATTGATTGTGCAATTTTTAAATACCTATTGACTGATGATATAATGATTTTAGGCTTAAACGTTTTATTTTTATTGAGAACGAATTTGTATCCGGCGCATTGCTGCCACAGAAAAAATATCCTTATAAAGCATCTACAATGTTTAATTAGAAATTATAATACATTCATTGGAGTTGAATGATATAAAACTTTCAGATAAATTTGACTTTACGCCATCTACTGTTAGTTAATTGTACAGGCATTCTATAACCTTCGCGCACAAGTGCAAGCAATAAGTTGACTATGGTCGCCACACACGGTCTCTTAAACTGATCAGTTTAACTGACGTACACCCAAAAACTGACCGTGTTTGTGAAATCTTAAGTAGAAATTTTTAACTGACAGCAACCTACGGATTTTTTCGGTCGTACTGCCAGTTAAACTGCTCAGTTGAACTGACGTACATCCAAAAACTGATCGTGATGATTAGAATATGCATGTATTATACATATAAGCCTTTCTGTTGAATTATTCTGTCTATTTATGAAAATCCTGTGCGTAGTTCAAAAGATCTAAGCGTACAGACGGTGCGGATTTTGTTTTATACTTACTACATATTTTTTATAGGATAGGGTGACAAACGAGCACACAGTCCACCTGATATCAAGTGGTTTCTGTGACCCATAGACATCTACATCTATCCTCGATTACGAATTGAAATGCAGATGCCTTGTCACCCGTGATGACTAAGATGGAATGCCTAGTTTTCAGTAAAAATGGTCTCCAGATCTCACTCATCATACCAAACAGCAGAATTACGCTACCATTTTACGCTGGCATTCTGTGAGAGAGTGGTCCTGCTATACTACTAATGCAACTATGCTACTAATTAAACTGCAGCATGGCTCTAAATCGTATGTACTATGTACAGGTTCCCCTCAAAAGAGTAAAAAAGGTATTTTAATAAAAATTAAGCGTACAGTAAAAGCTCCTTATTTTCCGCGTTTTCACTATTCGCAGATAAAAAAAATGCGACCCAATTCCGACATTCGCGGCTAAAGATTTCTTTATTCTCGGATATATCAGAAACGTGACATTTAATTTGAAAAATCTAGTAAAGGTTTAAGAATGGCAAAAATGAGCTTTGTAATTTATTTATGAAAATTGATCCGTCTATGGAACGAAGTTTTATTTCAAGAGGCAAATTGCTAATACCACTGTTGCATATCAGTCTGAATTGGAGGAGGTTTTAAAATCTGCCAAGCAAGGAAAAAATTACAAAATTCCTTAAACCATTGCCTAAGCCTAAATAATTAATATGGTCAAACACTTCAATTAAATTGATTTTTATATACCTATTTGTTTTTTATTTTGTCACCTAGGAACGTGTTCCCTATAATCACATATAAATTACCATTCCATATTCATGGTTTCTGTATTCGCGGCATATTTATGGAACATATACCCCGCGAATAAAGAGCTTTTACTGTATATAATAATTTCTTCATAATTGTCTCCGAACTTTGAGCTTTAACTAATTATATAATAATTTAATGTGATAACCTCATCGCCACTCCACTCAATCAACTTTTACTTCTTGCTGCTGAACATAAGCTATCACCACAGACTGCCCCATACATGCCTTCCCCATGGATTTTCCATAGTTACGTTACGCTTGGCAATCGATTTTTTGTACAAACCATCATATTTTAGTTCTTTAGTTGTTATTAGGAGACTCTGTGGCCAACATTCCGCTTTCTTCCATCCTTCGCCTCTTAAAACACCCATAGGACGAAATCAAGATATTCTAACACTATACGGTGGTTACACACCGTTATATTGTTATGAAAAATATTCCGTGAGACCTATATATGTAGATTTTTGAGGTTTTTATTGGCAACATTTAAAAAAAATAGTGGGGACTGACTTCATTCCCTAAATGACGCTTCTTATAGGAGCCAGCTGCTCTCCAGCCATTCTACTTCACTAACATCAGGTCAACTAACGCCACACACCGTCTTTTTTTTAAATTTATTATCAAATAATTTTTTTATAAATTTGCTGTGCGGCACAGCGAAAAACCACGCAGGTTTGCGTTGTTTGACTTTCCGTCTACATTATAATAATACTATTTATTACAAAAATGGGGATAACAGCTAATGTTTGTTAAGGTAACTATGATAATCTATGAACATGGGTGTAACAAAGCATTTGAATTGTCAGGGAGCCAAAACAAGTTTAGTTTATTTTCAAAGTAAAAACACCCCTATATATTGTAAATTGAAGCTTTGCGTGATAGATTTCTTAATGAGGATATTAACAGTTTTTTTTATAGAATAAGGGTAACAAATTTGCACACAGTCTACCTGTTGATAAGTGGATGCTGTGGCTCATAGGCACGGTAATATTATCTATAAAAATTTACCGTGCCATAGGCATTTACATTTATCCTCGATTGCGAATCAAAATGCAGATGCGTTGTCACCGCTGAGGACTAAGATGGAATGCCTCGTTTCCTGTAAAAAAGAGTCTCTCTGGTTCTCTAAACTTACCGTACAAAATGCAACAGTATTAAGCTGCTATTTTACGGTGGTATTCTGTGAGAGCGCGGTCCCCCTCCGGTTTAGCCGACCCATTCGTGCTACTACCATAATATAGCTGCAGCGTGGCTCTACCACGTATAAAACACAGTACCATCATAGTAATTGACAGTGAATCGGATCAGTAAGCTTAAGTGGCAATGGGCTGGCCATATAGCTCGAGGAACCGATGGGAAAGAAAGGTTCATGAGTGGTAGCTTCGCACCGATTTAAAGTACAGTGTAAGTAGTCGACAGAGCAGGTGGCTCAGGACAAACTAACACACAGTCCATCTAACGGTAAGTGGATAGTCTTCATCTATCCTCGATTGAAAATCAAAATGCAGTTGCATTAATGCTCCCGAGAACAAAGATCGAATGCTTCGTTTCCAGTAAAAATGGTCTCCAAATCTCTACACTCACCATACGTACCACAACAGCGTTAAGCTGCTATTTTACGCTGGTATTCTGTGAGAGCGCGGTTCCCCCGCGTTCGCGCCGACCCATTCATGCTACAACCATACATGAAGCATGGCTTTACCACGTTTCAAAACTACCTTACTTTGTAGCATTCCCCGGGGAAGGTCTATGTTCAACAGTGAACTGGTGAAAGACTGTAATGATGATGATAAAATCTATTGTCAAGGTATCTCTTAACTTTCAAACGTTTGGATAAACAGACTTAATTTATAGTAAATTAAACATACTCGACCATGTGTTTGATTAACAACACAAAGCACATTCGAGCTAATCGTCGAATTATAAATATTGGTTTATTTCACGGTTCATCTTTGTTTGTTATCTAATTAAAATACTGCCTTTTGGTGCTAGGGTTTCCACTTAATTTTATTAAAGAAAACTATAAAAAACGAGTTAGTATAATATTAAGTAATACATAAATGAAAATAACCCCTAGGGTTGGTTGGGGTTGATTGCTACCATGCAATGCTACCAATAGAACCACTATTTAATTCATATAAAATTGTCTAAAAGCATGAGCAAATATGTGGAGCATCGTCTTCATAGTGACAACTAAAAGATTGGTTGTCTGTAAAATCGGTTTACGCGGACGATAGTTTAATGTGACACTGACATAACAAAACATTGATGAAGTTATTGCACACTTTGTGGAAGAGAGATAGATACGCAAGCCAAACCGTAGACAGAGAAACCTATAGACTAATGATCGGCGTGGCCTCGAGTGAGAAAGAACGATAACAAATTTTTAGGTTATAGAATAATCTTTGTGACTTTTAAATACATTTAGATAAAAATTTTAATTGTTCTAAGAACTGAACTGAACCTTAAGCTCACAAAACACTTTTTTCTCACTTAAACCAACTTGTAAACTCCTTAAATCGCTACGCTGTCAAAAAAAAAACCGGCACGGAGAAAGGGACAAACAATCACACCGCTCTATCTCATTTCTATGCAAGACGTGTGCATAAATCTATCTTTTTCGTGTGCGAATGCGAAAGAAGGCGTCAATTTGTCTATAGGTTTCTCTGTCTACGAGCCAAACGCTCAAGCTGATCGTGTCTTTCGCTCGCTCATGCAACGCTCTCGCTCGCTCGTGCAGCGCTCTCACTCCGACCGTAGCGTTACAATCATAGAATACTATAATACACAATAGAAATCAACCTTATATTGTACGAGGGTCGGCGTCGCCGGGAGCACACATACAAGCAATTACGTCGTTTTATCACTACTACAAACCCGATTCGCTGTGTTGACAGACTGAGTAAATTTTAACATTTTAGACTTTTGATTAATGTTCAAGATCATCAAAAAATCGTTCAAATTTGAATATATATTTATTTCTAAATAGTGTGCAATTTGACATTTTCTAAATAATTCGTATGCGAAATTTGCAAACGATTGTAACGTCAAAACACATCTCGTGTTGACAGTTATGCGTGTGAATTGACATGTTAGTGACATTTTAGTGGCTACGCGGGCTCCGCCCACTCCCCCGTTCTATTATGTATGTATTATAGTATTCTAAGGTTACAATGATCGTAACGTTACAATGAGTCATCCTTTTTCGTGCGTGCAGCCGGCGTTCTTTATTAGACGTTGTCACGTCAAAAATTAAAAACTGCGGTTGCCAGCCCACCTTCCAAGCGTGGCAACTATGGCAAACATCCCCTTATAAGGCAATCACTGGGGGAGAGCTTTGTTCACTGCTGAGAATTTCTGATAGGCTGTAACAATAAATATTCTATTATATTAATAAAATAAAAATATACTCTACGGAATCATCTCTTTTATATACGTGGTAGAGCCATGCTGCAGTTATATTAGTAGTATAGTTGCAGCACGAACGGGTCGGTTCGACCAGGGAAGGACCACGCTCTCACAGAATACCAGCGTGAAATAGTAGCTTAATGCTGCTGTGTTTCGTATGGTGTGTGTTGTCTAATCCGACTACCGGAGACCTTTTTTACTGGAAACGAGGCTTTCCATCTCAGTCCTCACGGGTGACAACGCATTTGCATTTTGATTCGTAATCTAGGATACATGTAGATGTCTATGCGCCACACCAACCGCTTACCATCAGTTGGATTGGGTACCAGTTTGTCACCCAATCCTATTAAAAAAATCTCCGTGTTTGTCTATCTCAGAGCACGGTTTCAGAGATTGTTTTCTAAGAATTAAGATAATGATTAAATGCGGTTACCCAAATAAAAAAGTGAGGTTCACTTTTTATAGAATAATGTTGACACACGAGCACACAGTTCACTTGATGGTAAGTGGATGCTGCGGCCCATAAACACCTATATATCTCCATCATTAAGAATCAAAATGTAGATGCGTTGTCACCTCTGAGGATTAAGAATACCTCGTTACCAGCTAAAGTCAGTTCCCTGCTATTTAATGCTGGTATTATGTGAGAGCGTGGTTCTGCCATAATATAGCTGTTGTGTGTCTCTACCACGTTAAATTCGAAATTATTCAATTTCATTCATACAGCCTATCAAAAGTACACTGCAGTGTGGGATTCCCCCGTAGATAGGAGACCCACAGACCCTGGTATTCTGCCATAAACATTCATGCATGGTAGTCTGCATATAGTAGTAAGTATCTTATTTTATAATTATAATAAATTCTAAGCTTTTGTACAGCAAAATAAAACCTTAACGTATATGAAGTTTTTGGAAGGGCCTTTTATTAAACCAGCCTGTAGTCATTTAGTGCCAGTGGCCTGTGGAGCAGCCAGTCGCGACATTTTTTGCGGAACGTCGCCAGCGAGTGCTTTATCCCTGTTTTATTTCCCTCTGTCACATCTGACGTCACCTACGGGATGATATAGGTTAGTGGATTCCCTTTCGCCGACAACATAGTGAGGTTAGAATCAAAATTTTCGACTTAAAGATAAAAAAGGAATTCGAAAATGGTTAATTTTGTTGAAAATTCAAATTGAAAAAAGTCTATACGGATGTCGTATATAACATGAATTAAATTAGCTGGATGGAGTGACGACCTGGTAAGACATGCAGGAAGTCGATGGATGCAGGTGGCTCAGGACCGTGCTTGGTGGCGTTACTTGGGGGAGGCCTACGTTCAGCAGTGGACTTGTGAAGGGCTGTAATGATGATGATGATGAAATTAGCTCCTGGTAACGAGGTGATCGCTATCATGTTGGTTTTATTAGGGCCTGCGCACACAGCGTGGTACAACGTAGCATGGCACTCCTCGATATGCCAAAGGATCCTTTGGCAACCCGCGTCGTTACAAAAGCAGCCGCGTCCGGGCTCACTGAGATAACCGACGCAACGGACTAGATTAAACCATGTTTAAATTACTTAGAAATCATATACCTTTAATAACATGAAGTAACCTGCGATTTACGTGATGCAGCTGAGTGCCGCGGCATCCTGTGTAATTCCGTCACGTGCCGCAGCATTCCGGGGAATGATGTGACGTGCAGCAGCATGCCGCGGTGCCACGCGAGACGTATTGGTCTAATCGTATTGAAATAATGTCAGTGGTAAGGTCATTAATACAAGGTAGAAAATCTTTCGTCCACGAAAAAAATCCTTTGACACGTCGTGCCATGTCGTGACGTCTGTGAGCAGGCCCTTATAATACATATAAAAGTTGAACAAAATTATTATAAAGTAAACTCATTTATACTTATGTCTAATATATATGTCTTTATTAATGTATATAAAAAAATGACTTTCAATAATCTATATTGTCTATCTTATCTATAATAACGCACAATGTAGGGTTCCGTAGTTGGTACGATGATAACTGAAAGACTTTACTTATCAATCAAACTCATAGAGAGTGGGTATTCAAAAAGGATTAAAAAAAACATTTCGATTTTAAAAATAATACAATCCACATCAAATCATTCACGTGCCAAGTCCGTACAAAGATAGTCATAGTTGACTATCTATCTATACATTCCCGGCAGTACAATCCTAAGATATAGGGTAAAGACGGGATAGATGCCCCACTTTTTGAAATATCCTTCTAACTTAAAAAGAAACAATTTTATATAAATAATGTCTATGAATTTAGCTAGTTTAATCCTTTATGTTTAACTGTGATATGTATTTTTGGCCCTACAAATTACAGATTTTGCAAATTTTTGGTTTTTGTGGAACTCCTTTTTTGGGGATAGATGCCTACCCGTATGGATAGTTGCCCCACCATGAAAATACTAAGGGGGATAGATGCCTGCGGCGCGATATAGATGCCCTTCATACTGTATAAACGAAAAACTCAACCAAACTTTTATGAGGTTTTGAGGACAAATAGTGTTTTAGCAGTAGAAAGCTACTTCCTAAAACAGAAATTGTTTCCAAGAAACGTGGGCTTAATAATGAAAAGCATTTTGCAGTTTTTAATAAAAAAAATTCAACTGTCCTTAGCATATAGTTCTACATAATTTGAGACCAAATAAAATAACCATACTTAATAAAAACATTTGTTCAACAAAAATAAAAATTATAAATTCTTCTTATTAAATAAATTATTATAGGTAGACCGCTCCCCTGTGGGGCCACTCAGGCGAAGTCTCAAAGAAGCGGTTGTGTGCGTCGTTGTTGTTCCAATGTCTGCATCGTTGTATTTTTAGCAGCATCACGTCTTCGCAATGTTCTTGATGGAATCCCAAACTGTCGGGATATTTCTTTTATCCCCATGGTATTTCTATTAATTTCGTCGAAAGCTGACTGCAATTGTTCTGTAGTCCAAGAACATACTCGAGCTTGAACTCTCTTTCTTTCGTATCATAGTTCTCTACAATCATAAAAATCAAATACAAACAAATATAACAGAACACAGAAATATGTTCAAAATATACCCTAAAACCACAAGGGTATACTGAGGGATAGATGCCCCTAGGGGCACCTATACCTCGAAAAATCAGGGCAACTATCCTTTTTGATCGGGATTGATGCCCAAGTATTTTTTATAAAAATAAAAAACAAAAGAGCAACTGTTTACATTTAGATGCATACTTGATGAATCAGTTTATTGACGTAATAAATAATATAATTAAATTAATGACTACTTATAAAGTTATACAACAGCAAATACTAACCTTTAAAACTTTGGCGTGTTTGTGAAGTTCGCCGTGGAAATGAATGCACATACGATGGCCCGTGGCTAACAAATGTGCGGGGTGACTGCGGCTCTTAGTTATACTATTATTTCTTAGTCGTGAGTTTGGGAAGTTAGGTTTTTTGAAAATGGGGCAACTATCCCACAGGGGCATCTATCCCGCTTTTACCCTATATGAGCGTAACGAACCTTCCCGTAAACCATCACTTCCCTAACTCCCGAGTTGCCCGAATAAACCAAATACCACGGATGAAACTGTATGAGACTATATACTTACTTTACTTACTTATCTTCACGCACAATCCCTAACGGGGTAGCCAGAGAGAACAGATCGCCAAGTGTCACGATCCTTACATACCTCTTTCGCTTCTTTCAGGTTCATTAACTTCTTCATACATGCACGTCGAGGTATCCGAGTACTCTTGACCCTCCCCTCTTCGAGCAATTTGCTCACATGGTCTTCGAAAGTTAGTCTCGGTCTACCTCGACACCTTTTAATATTTACTTTCGCTCTATATATTTTCTTCACCATTCGGTCTTCACTCATTCGTTCAACGTGCCCAAACCATTGGAGTACGCCCCTATCAATTTTTGTAATAAGGTCATCTTTCAATCCTGCCATATTGCGAATCTCTTCGTTTCGCTTTCGGTCGGCTAAGGTAACGCCACACATTTTACGAAGAGATCGCATCTCCACTGCATTCAACTTGCTTTTATGCTTCTTCTGGCATACCCAGGTTTCGCTGCCATATAACAAAGTCGGTACCAACACTGCATTATGTATTGCAAGGCGTGCACTCTTCACCACGCCTTGCCTTTTTACTAATGCATTCAGGGCACCATTGACTTTGTTTCCGGCAGCGACACGCCTATGAGACTATATGATTGTATGAATATGATTGTACTTTGAATGAGACTATATGATTGTACTTTGATTGAGGCCTACAATAACTACCAACTAAAAAAATTTGCGAAAGCTGCCTACTCGCAAAGCTATTGTAGTTATGCATTACTACTATAGCTTTACTTTATAATAAGTCGTTATATTGATATAAAGTTTATTTAGTACAGTCTACAATAACACTACTAAGCTATAGTGCAGCTAGTTATGGGTCATTCTTTATGGAATTGTAACGAAATTTTTACTAAACCAAGTGCATTTTATAAGTTGGTCGGCTATTACTGGTTAGCTTGTTAATTCTGCTGGTGTGATAGTTTTCCTTTTAACTTCATTATGTATACTATAATTATGAGTACTTTTCATATTTCCAAAAACAGCGGTTTAGTTGGTAGAGTTAGTAGTTAGAGGTAGTGGTTATTACGGTTTCTGTGCCACACAGGATGGAATGGACGGATAAAGAAAATTCATCCTCACTTTACCTGTGTGGCAGTTACCCAAAATAAAAATATTTTTTAAGATTTTATTCCACAGTTATGTAGGCGTGGTTAATATCTATAATTATGCTAAATTACAGATGTGTCTCTCCGAGGGTATCTGAGTAAACCGCGTTCGGACGGACGAACATGGCGAAACTATAAGGGTTCCTTGTTATTTAACTACGGAACCCTAGAAATTGTTATATTCTGTTCTATTATAAAACGTTACCCTTGATGCCCGTGACAAACAGCTTTAAGCAGTCGTATCCCGTGTTCTATTTTTCATTGTCTAAGAAGATTACTGTATAAATTATAAAAAACAGCACTTAAATATTTCAAAAATTAAATTTATTGAAAATAGACTAAATTATACAAACATAAATATTTTATGACTAATATGTAAAGGCATAATTTTGAAGTTTACTGGTGCTTCTTTGATTAACAAAATAAAATTAAAAAAATGGAAAAAGAGATGCGTCAGTAACCGTTGGCACGGGCAACGTTCTCATGACCTGTGCCGAATCCGTTATCATGGTGACCGACGGAAGCTCGTACACTACTTGCGTTAGAGTCGTAGCCACTGCGAGTGCGGTCTTCGGAATCCTGGTAGGTCACGAGCGGTTTGAACCCGCGACCATCGGCTTCATAGCTAACAGTCTGAAAGTAAGACCAATGGTTTAAACAGTAATTTAAAACAACTGCGTAAAAGAGTCTCCTGAAAGTAGCTTCATGTAGAGGCTAAACGGTCCAAAAATTCAAATATCCCTGTTACTTTAACGACGACGCCCCATATGTTTAATTCCATTAAGTCGTTTAGGCAACAGGACGTACAAAAAATTTGACAAACTCGTACATACACTCGAAAAAAATTACTCTCTTTCCAGGGCAGTCAGAATAAAGAGAAAGGTAGACAGTAGTAGATAAGATGTTTTGGAAATTAAAACATCCATGTGGTAGAGCTCCGCTGTAGAGTGTTTAGTTGCAGAACGATTGGGTTGGGTTCTACCGCGGAAAGACGCTCGCAAATAATGCTAGCTTAAAATAGCAGCTTAATGTCGCTGTGTTATTGTTTAAGGAAGAGGGGGCAAAGCACAGAGTATGGATAGGCCATGTTGCCACGATAGACTCAACGCTTCCCTGTAATGCGGGAAAGACGACCATACGCATCGCCTAAAGATAAGTGATTACTGTATTGAACCACTGCATTACTGGAAGAAGTGTTGGTGCGTTGCCATGCTTTTAAAAAATAGTAGGCTCCTTTCTTAAAGGTTTCCAAGTCGTATCAAACACTAGTAGATAATTCCGCAAAGAAGTCGTAATAGGAAGCAAAATTCTGTCAAATCGCTCAGTTGTGTGGACCGTCAAGCATTCAGATAACGATGGGATCGTGAATATGGCCGCAATCAGTTTGAAGCCGGTGATCCTTTTTAGTCGACTTAAAAAAAAGGAGTTTTTAAAATTCGACTGTATGTTTTATTTTTCGTACGTTTGTTACGCAATATCATCTTCAAATGGAAACCGATTTTAATGTGAATCTTACTTCATTGAATTAATTATACTTCACGAGTAGTTCCATGTAAATTTAAAGAAAAAATTCCGACCCTAAGGGTGGTAAAATAGGAGATTAAGTTTAATGTAACTATTTAGTTGACACTGATATAGTGATATTCCTTAGTCTACTCAAAAGTGCAACATCTACACCTACCCTCAATTAAGAATCAAAATGAGATTTATACGTGGTAGAGCCATGCTCCAATTATATTAGTAGTAGTAGTAGTAGTTGTGGCACGAATGGGTCGGCTCGACTGGAGTAGGACCACGGTCTCACAGAATACCAGCGTGAAATAGTAGCTTAACGTTGCTGTGTTTCATATGGTGAGTGTAGAGACCTGATACCTTTTTTTACTGGAAACGAGGCATTCCATCTTAGTCCTCATGGGTGACAACGCATCTGTATTTTGATTCGTAATCGAGGATAGGTGGACTGTGTGCTCGTTTGTCACCCTATCCTATAAAAAAAGATGTGTTGTCACCCCTGAGGACTAAGATAGAATCCCTCGTTTCCAGTAAAAAGAGTCTCTGCACTGTCAGACCCCTTACGATACGAAACACAACAGCATTAAGCTGTTATTTTATTCTGGTATTCTTTTAGAACGTGGTCCTTCCCCGGTCGAGCCAATCTATTCGTGCTACAACCATGATATAGCTGCGGCGTCACTCTACCACGTATGAAATAAATATAATAATATAGTTTCGCATTCTGAAGTCAGGGTTTTAAGTATTACTATCATTTAGACTACGTATAGCCTGCATATTTGTTGGTTATTACATCTTTGATTCCTTTATACCTGTCTTCTGCCGTCTGGTAATACTACGTGATACTGTCCATGTGCTGACTCATCCAGCCTTTCCTCGTGATGGCCAAAATCAGTTCCTTCATTGTAATCATTTACCATGTATCCGAAATTGTAGTTCGCTGGTTCCTGTGCAAAGAATTTAGCATAAGTACTGTTGACTCTTTCTAGAGCTTTATTTTTTTAAGTTATTTAAAATCTGATTTATAATTATGTACTTATACTAAATTCTGCGCTCAGAACAACTTTTCCACATGCAATGAAAAAAGGTTGATACTCAAACGATTTCGTTTCCCCAGGGTATCGTTAGACGCGACTATGAGAAATATTATGAATTTTATAGCTCCTAATAGATGACGTTGTACTCATCTCGTTTATACATTAGAAGTAAAATATCCAAACCCAACACGTAACGTACAGCGATTGGCAAACAAGCGATATGATAAAGGCATATCCTCCCTACATGAGGTGCGGACTATGAACTTAAAATGCGAACCTTAAAACGAACTCACAGATTCTTTTATAGAATGAGAGTGACAAACGAGTAAACAGTCCACCTGACGATAAGTGAATGCTGTGGCCCATAGACATCTGCATTTAAGATGCATTCTCATCCTTGAGGACCTAGATAAAATGCCTCGTTTCCAGTGAAGAGGATCTTCGGTTCTCTACACTCACTGTAAGAAATCTAGCAGAAACATTAAGCTGCTATTTTAAGCTAGTATTCTGTGAGAGCGTCGTCCTTCCCTGGTCGAACCGACCTATTGATGCTACAACCATAAAATAATATCACTTATTAAAAAATTAAACACCACGTAAATTAATTCGAAGATATGTAGTGGAACAAAATCAACCACTGTTGTGTTAAGAGCAACAGCGCCTGTAGCTTACTTAGAGTGGTTAACGTGAATAATTTTAACGTTAAAAGAATTGCTTGTATTTTTAACTTGTGTTTCACCCCCGTGCCTCGGAAAGCTTGTAAAGCCGTTGGTCCTGCGCCTGATCTCTCTGGTCGTATTAGATTTCAGTTCCATTGGACTATGAGAGTGAGGGAATAGAGAGTGCACCTGTGCTCGAGCACACACTCGTACACTATAATTCAGTCCTACGCAGAACGCTAGTTTCGGTGGAGACCGGCCGCTGGACCAAAATTCGGTCTGGAGAACCATTTAAAAAATAAAAAATTAAAATACTTGAGAAATTAATACTTACTCCACTAACATCTTCTACAACATTCCGTCCGAAAGCGGCGCCATTTTGTTCATATCCATGTTCACCATTGATCCCGAATCTAGCATGAGCTCCATGATCGTGTGGACTGTTCCTGGAAGGTATAGAATATTATACGATGTTAAAAAGAGAAGAGAATGTCAATAAAAGAGAGAGAGAGAGAGAAAGAGAGAGAGAGAGAGAGATATAGAGAGAAGTCGGCTGTTACGATCGTCATTCAACTATTACTGGTTTATTGGAATTTATGATTATTTGGCCGTTGAAGGAAAAGGAGAGATCTTCCGCCAGGCAAGGTGTAATAGTTCGGAGCTATTCTATATGTACTGTTTTACTTCGTAACTTTGATAGCACGATTTAGGGTTCGATGTGTTTCGCTTGTGACGCGACGACAGCGCCGCCACAAATGAATAATTAACTATTTAAGCCCTTTAAAATCTTTTACTCTTGGTGGGTCGGAAATTGTATGGTTCCGAGTACCAACAGTGTTTTTTTTATTTATAGTTATAGTTAGCAGTAAAAAACCTGGCGAATCCATTCCCATGGTGTTCTTGGCCGCGTCTTTCAAGACTTCTAGCAGCCACGACTTCTGGTGTTCCCGAAGTAAATGAAGTACCACCTTGAGGACCTTGAGGATATCCCCCACTCTTAGTTGATGATGGAGGAAGGTAGCTGAAATATGTAATAATTTATATTTATAGAATTTTGTAATGTTAAGATGTTATGATGTGAAGCATGGCAACTATGTCTATGAGGCTATCTGTGAGGGAGGCCTGTGTTCTGCAGTGAACTTGTATATGCTGTAATGGCTGAAAGATCTACCAATCACATCCCAGGCTCAACCTGCATTTTTGTAAATAAGAGAGATGGCATACGAGCACGCGGCTCATCTGATGGTAAGTGACCACCGTCAATTTTTATATATTTTAGCTACCACTAAGATTTTCTCCTGTATCGTGGGGGCAGTTTACATATCTATATAGCGTATAATTTATTTAAACTTATTTTATATTCCCGATTTTTCAAGTACTTTACATTATAAATGCGGGACATACCCCGCGACCATGGGTATTTTAAGTACTCGATACATCCAGAATATAAAATAAAGTTATAAACGCGATGAAATCCGTAAAAACTATTTTCATTTAAATGTGTAGTATTCGAAAGAATATAAAAAGTCATTAGGAATGCTTTGATGTCTTATCATTCGCATTACAGAAACCCTACATTATGTACGGTAAAGTAAGCCCTTTGAGTCACTTAAAAATAGATACCTTTTCGATGGCGGTGGTTCGGAAGCGGTGAAAGCGACCAGGGCGACGGTAACGAACAGGGTCTGGAAGGAAATATTACTCAATGGTGTTAAGGTACTTAGGTTAGATATCGGAATACAAAGTTATCCTTAATCATATATAAATATAATATATTGTATACGTGGTAGGCCATGCTGCAGTTATATTAGTGGTATAGTTGTAGTACGAATGGGTCGGCTCGACCGGGGAAGGAGCACACTCTCACAGAATACCTGCGTAAAATAACAGCTTAATACTGATGTGTTTCGTATGGTGAGTGTAGAGATCCGGAGACCCTTTTTACTGGAAACGAGGCATTCCATCTTAGTCCTCACGGGTGACAACGCAGCTGCATTTTGATTCGTAATCGAGGATAGATGTAAATGTTTATGGGCCATCGCAACCACTTACCATCAAGTGGACTGTGTGCTCGTTAGATCAGCGTGATTCTATAAAAAAATGTTGTTAACCGTATGGCAGCGGTGTGAGGGTATCCACTACACTTACACCATGCTGTGGCCTATATACATCTACATTTATACTGCAAGAATCAAAATACGGACGCGTTGTCACCCCTGAGGACTAAGATGGAATGCCTCGATTCCAGTAAAAAGGGTCACCGGTTCTCTACACTCACCATACGAAACACAGCAGCATTAAGCTGTTATTTTACGCTGGTATTCTGTGAGAGCGTGGCTCTTCCCCGATCGAGCCGACCCTTTCGTACTACAACCATAATATAGCTGCAGCGTGGCTCTACCACGTAAAAATTACAATTATTACAATTATAATACCACAATACTTTCGCGAAATGCATTTTTAATTTACTATTATTAGCCAGTCCTGGACTATTATCCCACTCATGGTAAGTGGCGATGCAGCCAAAGCCAGCGTTAGATTTTTTACTGAAACTTACCTTCATCTTCCAAGAGATTTGTAACTGATATAAGAATCACTGTGTACGTTTGATGCTTTTAATGTGTTTACTTTAGCTTATATAGCGACAGCTAAACAACTAACATTGATGAGGGCGGGGGTGAATTATTGCTTCTCATTAACAGTATAATAGAAGAGCTTTCAAGGTAGATGCGCATTAAAAGAACAGAAAAATGTGTGGAGCTGTCGTAAGCCGTTTTATTGCAAACATTTTTGAATCTAACGTCTTCCCGCGAAATATATGTATATATATGATATATTTCGGGGGAAGACGTTTTATTTATCTGCTAGATAATGAAGGCATAAGGTAATTATGTACCAAAAATCAACCCCTGTGTGTCGTAAGAGGCAAAAAAGGTAAATAAACCAGGAGATATGCAGCAGCGTCTTCCGAATAACAAATAAAATATGAAAAATAAACTTTATTTGCCAACCCGTCTTGGCAGGCAGTTTCACGTTGCAACTATTATAATAGAAGACCTTTATTCAACAGAGACATTTTGATAGGCTGTAATGATTGATGAATGAATGATGATACTTGTTACTTAACTTTATAGAACAACATGTAACATCTACCCGCAGATATACAAGCAACTTACAACTTTTTAGTTTCTTTTAAATTTTGGAAGATAATTTATCTTTTTTAATTTAATTTGTCTTTGTTAGGAATAATTGTTATTTTCTTTGTTTATTTATTTAATTATTAGTAACAATGTCATTTAATTCTTATTTTCATTATCAGTTAGTAAATGTACACTGCAGTAAATGAACTTCTCCTACTTCCTCTTCTTCCTACTATGAAAGTAGGTAAAATTTACCATAATCGTCATGCCTGCGTAGACGACTTTAACGCAGCTTCTTTCGTCTATCTAATTAATAGTAAGTATGTAAATGAGTGGTTATACCGTCAACTTTCAAGCATTTCCCAAAGTTCCCTATCGACGGTCATGGCAAGAAATGGGGTGTTGAATTCTCTTACAACATAATAACTTGCATCCTCGATGACAATTTGTGCTGTAAAGTTCCGAAACATCAGGAATTAATAAAATTCAAATTAAACATGATAAAATGGATAAAATTAGTTTTATTCAATGTCTAGTATTCGCTACACAAGAAATCATTACGGAATCCTTGACTTAAATTAAAATTATTTAGCACAAATCCTCTCTAAACATTTTCTTGTTCAACACAAAGGATGTAATACAACGACGACACGAAATGTGACAAACTGCTTTGATTCAGTCGACCTTACTCTGAATTGACGTCGTGAAGATCTTGGGAGCGTGTTGGTTTTAACTTCCTTGCCTCATTCTTTTTAAATCTGAACTTTGATTGTTTTGAAAGTCATATTAACAGCTCTGGCTTCACCTGGGTGGGATCTGGTAATATAGCGTTATTTATATGTAAGATTATCAAAGATATCAAAAACCATTATAGCAATTTTTAAACCATTATAGGCTAGATCTCTCCTGGCATGACTAGAGATCCATGCAATGAAGAGTCATTAATATCTTTAACACGAAATTACGGCAAATATAAGGGATATCGATTAATGTGACATCCACGACATTTATAGCCTTCCTAGGATCCAAATGTTAAAAATTAATATGTACATTTTCTCTATACGGAAAACTACACAACCTAACTCTAGGCTACAACCTTTTTTTATACAGGATAGTGTGACAAACGAGCACACAGTCCACCTGATGGTAAGTGGTTGCTGCGGCCCATAGACATCTACATCAATCCTCGATCACGAATCAAAATGCAGATGCGTTGTCACCCGTGAGGACTAAGATGGAATGCCTCGTTTCCAGTAAAAAGTGTCTCCGGTTCTCTACACTCACCACACGAAACATAGCAGCATTAAGCTACTATTTCACGCTGGTATTCTGTGAGAGCGTGGTCCTTCCCGGTCGAGCCGACCGATTCGCGCTACAACTATACTACTAATATAACTGCAGAATGACTCTACCACGTATAATTAGATAAAGCTTAGAAGCTACAACCTAACTGTTCATATCTGCCATACTCCGTAAGTGAAAGCGTGATGCTGACATTGTATTTTTATTTAAAATCTTTTCTCTTAATGTTAACTTTAGTAGTGACTTTACCGTGTAGTGGCTGTGTAAGAATATCAACTGTACCATATCATCTCTCTCGTGGGTGTCGTAAAAGATGACAGAGGAATACAAATCAGGATATGGGCAGCAGCGTCTTCCTAATACCGACTAAAAATAATAAATAAAACTGCGGTTATGAGACAATTTATGGGAAGGCCTATTTTCAGCAGTGGACTCTAATAGGCTGTAACGGTAACGTTACCGTTGACTGCTTTGATTTGTTATTATAAAAAAAAAACAAATATCACTTAGTTCGTTTACAGTGAACTGTATAACGAATGCATTGCTCTACTTACAAGTTTCGTCTACTAGTTATGGAAGAAATATTTTTATACGTCGGACTAGTAATAATTTTTATAATTGGTGCAAAAAGCACTATTCTCATGTGTTTTTGAGCGGGATTTTTTGCGTCGATTTCTTTATTGATTAATTCGAGATCTTTGTGTCGTAATTAATTAATAAAATATTATGAAGGACATATATTCTTGCTTTTATTTTATTTTAAACTATTATTGTCTGATTCACTTATTTAATTTTTATGCAAGTTTATATTATAATAAGACTCCATTTTCACCGACTTCAAAAAGGAAGAGGTACTCAATTCAACTGCATGTCTTTTTTTAATGTTACCTCATAACTTTTTTCTAGGTGAACAGATTTCAATGATTTTTTATTTTTATTTGAAAGCTGGTGCTTCTCATGTGGTTCCATATAAATTTGATCAGGATCTGGGCAATAGTTTTTTTGAGTTATAACTAATAACTTATATAGAAGTCAGTAGTACAAAAATTTTAATTTTAAATTATTGATACTCGGATTTGTGCTATGTTCTTTTTACGTAACTGTCTTTATATTAAAACGTAGTACTATTATTTTATTTTGTGTTATTACTGAGAACCTATTATAGGCTTCTTGTCTCTCTTTATTGTATACCAAGAAAAAAATAATTATAAAAATATAAACAAATACTGAGGGGAAAACAAAAGACGGTCTTATTGCTAGATTGCTACATACTAATCTCTTAGAAGAAAAATTAAATAACAAGTGGTAAAATTAAAAGTTTTGTACAACTCACTTCAATATAAATAAATTGACATTATCAATGTAGTCGAAGTTAATTAAATACGCATTATTAAGAATAACTTAAAAACTACTGGTCAGATCTTGATCAAATTTATATGTTACTACATGAGAATCGACAGCTTTCAAATAAAAAAGAATCATCAAAAGAAACGTAGAAAAAAGTTCTGAGGTAACACAAAAAAAATACAGTCGAATTGGTAACCTCCTTCTTTTCTTAAATTGGTTGAAAATAAGAGAAAGATAGTTTCTCGAATGCACTAAAATAAAAAAGGATACAACTTTATGCAATTAAAAGTTAAAAGACAACATAGCAAGGTCATTATATTTAGCTACATATGATTTGTAAGCAGTTGGTTACCCATGATAAAAAGTATAAAAAAATGTTAGTTACACATCTGACAAATTTACCAGGTATAGTAATGGGTATTTTTTTTTAATTATATGCGAGCAGCTATGTAGGTCTAGCACTGCGACCTAAAAGATCTATTGTGATCGCTGATATGGCTATAGTTCACTGCTAAGCCCTATGTCTTCAATGAATAGAGAGAGAAATGAGCAATTTCTCTTCTTCTGGAAGGAGTAGATAGTTTCCCAGATGAGTGTTACGTTTGCGCATTAAGGGTACGCAATCAGTTAGGATATGTGGAGGCGTTTCTTCCGTTATGGAACAGAACCGACACATCCTTGAGTTGCTTAGACCTAGAATGGATATGTGCTTTCGAAGACAACAGTGTCCAGTTAGGGCTCTTGCCAGAATGCGCAATTTATTTTTACTTAATCCCAGGGCTTCTGTAGCGAATTTACTATCGAAAGTACAGATCAAGTTTTAAGAATGTTTTAAGCCTGATGTTTCAGCCCGGATCTTAAGTGATTTATTGTGATAAAGAGTTTCAAGGGTCAATCGGGCTAGGCTTCTTGAGATTCCACAAAATGGCTCAGGTCCAAATTGTGTGCAGTTTGAGCCCTCCCGTGCAAGTTTGTCGGCAAATTCGTTGCGTACAATACCCGCGTGACCCGGAACCCATCTTAAAACGACCCTTTTGGTACATCCCAGGGCGTTTAAACGGTTTACGCAGTCTCCAACTAGCTTCGAGTTCACTAAGTTTGACCTCAGCGCTAGCAGTGCGGCTTGACGTTTTTATTTTTTTGTTTATATAAATTATATGGTTGAAGTAGTGTTTTGCAGATTGATTTCTGCACACTGATGTATGGCGAAAATTTCTGCCTAGAAGATAGAGGTGAATCTACCCAAATTCATACTAAGTTTGAATATGGGGCGTTCCCCGTGAATTCCAAAGCCTACGTCGAGTCCCATTTTAGACCCATCGGTATATCATATATGAGGCTGCCGACCTCACAGATAACCTGGCCATTCAGCCAGTTTTCTCTGGAGGGTAATTCCACTATATACTTTTTATCAAAAGTGTGTAGCGGACGCATGATATATGAGATCATGCATATAGTAATGGGTATCAAATATCTTACTATAACTATTGATCAGTAGCTGAAGTAGAGTCAACATATAGCAGGCATTGGTAACAGGACGAAGAAAGTCATATGGATGCAAAAAGCTTAAATTTTTACCGACTGAAACCACCCTAGTTACTACATACGGAGTTCTAGTGCAATCGGTACTGAGCTTTCATACACCTGTTTGAGGTGATATAGTGGTTGCGCGGAAAACGATTAGTGCATTTAATTTTATTCGAGGATATATTGTGCCAAGTGTCCTTCTTTCGACCTATCCCTTCCGTACACATTGAGGGGGTGAGAGGGGAAAGAAGAGATTCTAGAATGTTGCGTGATACTTGCAACCAATGAGAAGCGCGCCCGACCGAGATGCATTGGTAGGAGGGCCGAAGCAATATAAGCTCGCGCGCTGCCCTCGAGTGCTCTCTTGCCTTTGCATCGCTAGTTGGAATCACACCACCTGGGACAGTCGCGTCCTAGAGGGCTCTTGCCCACGCGCCACTCGTTCAAACCGCACCAACCTGAAGCAGTCGCGCTCCAGAAGTAACCGCCTCACATAGTGTGAGATATCGTCGCGCACCGCTCTCTTCTGCCTTCTTCTACCTGGGGCCCTAGGAGATCCGCAGGAAGTCGCACCGCAGCAACGGAAGCGTCCAAGCCGCATCGAAGTCACACCCCGGTAAGTGTGTTTTTTTCCTATAACTCAATGCCTGCTTGAGTATTTGTTTGTTAGCTAACCCGCCCCATTTCATTCCTCCTAATGTGCTCAAGCAGGATTCCTTCATAACCTTGGCAAATAATAAATTTCGGAAGAGCGAGTGCATTGTTAAGGAACCGTATGCCGCATCCGCCATTTTGTTGAAGCAGAAGAAGCTTACCGCGTATACAGTGCATCTAGTATAACATCTCACGTAATAGGGTCAAGGCTCGACCGGGGAATCGGACTCGGCATCCCTAAGGCCCACCGCCCAACCATTTCCCGGTCCTTCGGGCGGATTTGGACTGGTGCTTTGTAGCCTCACCAACAATTTTCTGGTCATTCGAGCGGATTTGGAACTGGTGCTTTGTAGCCTCATCGAGTCGAACTGCTGGATTAATTCCTTAGACAATGCACTCTAATTTAATATTGGATAGATTATGTAGTTTTGTTTAATTAAATTTAAAATTTGTTAGTTACTCGCATAAGTAAATCGACTTATTTATTCAAATAGTTTGGATCCGCTTAACCTTATTCAACCTACCCACCATTTGTAAAAAAATAGTGTGAGTTTTAGATTCTTATCTATCGACGCGCGTTGTCTCGTTTGGTTGCAAAGGTGTTCAATTTAACGACGTAATACGGCACGATAAGACAATAGTGTTGTGAGATATAGTTGTATTACATTGTGTCCATCCTCCAGCGTTGTGCGATTAATTGTGATTAATGTAATATTAATTATAGTGATTTAAAATGGCAGTTAGTGGAAATGAAATTAAACTTAAAACTCTTTACGCCAAGAGGGACGTACTCTTTTCACGCATACAATATATAAGTGATCAAATAAAGAATATTAATGTACAAGCAGTGCGGGAAACGTTTTTATGTGAAATCGAAACGGTGGACCCTTTGCGGACGGATTACAAAAAGATATTAGACCAAATTAATAATTTTGAATTGCAAGTCGATCTTAAGTATACAGTGAAATTATCAACCACTTCTATCATTTGAAGATATGTTGTGTCGCGTAAAAAAGAACGGCAAAGCTCTTACAGTCTCCAGCCCAAAGCGAAGCAAAACCAGAGACCCATGTACGCCCACGTGAATCACTTAGATTGCCCCCCATAGATATTCCGGTATTCAATGGAGATATTAAAACTTGGCCGTTGTTCATAAATATTTTTGAATATAATATACATAATAATCCATCGTTATCGGACGCTGAAAGATTGTATTACTTAATTAAAGTAAATTAAGCGGTAGGGTACAGTCCATTTGTTCGGGCTTCACACCAACAGCAAACAATTATTTGTTAATATTTGAAACACTTAAGAACAAATATGAAGATAAGCTAATGTTAGCCTCTTCATATTTAGACCAGATATTCGATCTTAAAGCTATATCATCCGCGAACATCACCGGCTTAGAGCAGTTTTTGGATAAATTTGTAGCATCGGTGGCTGCACTCAAGAACTTGAAATTTAATGACCTTATGGACGTGGTGTTTCTCCATATCGCCTTAAAGAAATTAGACTCGGACACCGTGCGTGCGTTTGAAATGGAGCGTAGTTCTGAGTTGCCATCACTTTTTGTAATTTGTAAACAACCAAAAATTTCACAGAACGAAGCAAGTGAATTTTCTAAGCGATAGACATTTAGTTGCTAAATGCAATTCTAGTTCCGTGTGTAACAAGTGCGCCAGCAGACATCACACGTTATTACATTTCGAAAACGGCAACATATTTGCGTCAAGTAAATCGGACAAGGAAATCACACCTACTAAAGTCGACGATTCTAGCGGTCGACCTGGTGACGTCGCTCTGTGCTCATTGTCGAATATGGGAACACAGTCTCCTTCAACCGTGTTACTGGGTACAGCACGTATCGTAGTTAGGGATTCGCGTGGAAACGAACAAAGTGTCCGTACATTGCTAGACAGCGGATCCCAGAGTAGCCTTATAACGCGGCAATGTTGTCGCGTTTAGGACTGCCAATAAATAAGATAACTTCATGTCCTGTAGTCAAAGGAATCGGAGGTACTAATAAAGTTACCCAGGGCTCTATAAATTTGAAATTTTATTCTCGGCTAGATCGTAACATTAACTTTAATATAAATGCGTTAGTAGTAGATAAAGTCACTGAACGTCTGCCAACCGTTTCGGTTGACACCTCGGCAATGATTGATTTTGATAATTTGACGCTGGCAGACGACACTTACGCCGTCCCCGGAGACATAGACATGCTCATTGGAGCATCGCTTTTCCCTCATATTTTGTTACACAATAAGGTCAGGGGCAACTCCTCGCATACCGCGCCTTACATACTGGAAACCGTCTTGGGCTATGTCATCGTTGGCTCCGCCCCTATCATGGATAGTATTTCGGCAACCTCTTATTGTTGTATGGCTGTCGAACCGCTCAAGTCGTTAGTCCGCAAATTTTGGGAGATGGAGGAGGTGAACGTTCTACCTATAGTTAGCCCAGATGATAGATTATGCGAGGAAATTTACGTCCGCACGACCGTTCGTGATCGCGACGGTCGATATAATGTAGCGCTACCCTTTAAAGGAGATGTTTTATCTCTCGGCAATTCGCGTGAAATGGCGGAAAAACGTTTCTATAGTTTGGAGCGTAGGATGCTCGCCTCACCCTGATTAAAGGAAGCTTATGACGGCGTCATTAAAGAATATATAAGGGAGGGTTACATATCACTTGTGGCTCCAAAATTAGATAACTACGAAGACACACCTTCGTATTTCATACCACATCACGGGATAATTAGGGAAGACAAACTTACATCCAAGTTACGTGTAGTGCTCGACGCTAGTGCTAAAACTAGCACTCACCTTTCTCTTAACGATATCCTCTACAGTGGGCAAAATTTACAGGGCGGTTTATTTAATATAATAGCAAATTTTTGTTTATTCAGTATAGCACTATCCGCCGATATTCGCCAAATGTTTCTTTGCATAGGGGTCCGTGAATGCGACCGTCGATTTCAACGCATTTTATATCGCTTTGACCCAAAAGAACCTCTAATGGTGTTTGAATTTAACCGCGTTTGCTTTGGTTTAAAGTCGAGCCCATTTCATGCGTTACGCACGGTGAGACAGTTAGCCTACGATGAAGGTCCCTCTTATCCTAAAGCTAAGAGGACAATTGAGAGTGGATTATATATGGATGATTTTGTGTATTCGGTTGATAGCGGGGAGGAGGCCACCCTAACCACCGCCGAGGTTATAAAGCTCATGAAAGCGGGTCAATTCGATCTCGTCAAGTGGACTAGTAATTCGCGTACGGTTTAGATACAATCCCACTATCACACCGCCTTTCGGCGATAAAGGAATTCGACGATTCTGATACGCACAAGGTTTCGGTTTGTGTTGGTCACCGGAGTCCGACGTGTTTAGCCTTAAAGTAAACCCGCCCGCAGAAACGTGCACAAAGCGCACAATGCTGTCATGCGTTGCTAGATTACGGGATGGGTTTCGTAGCCCGGTGGTGCTATACGCTAAGCTTTTGATTAAACAACTTTGGTTATGTGAATGCGATTGGGATGACCCGCCGCCTGACAGCATTGTTCGGTTGTGGCAGCGTTTTAGAGAGGAACTTCCTTTACTAAGCGAAATTAAAATACCACGTCATATAAACGTCAATAGAGATAGCGTTATCACTGTCGTTGGGTTTGCAGACGCGAGCGAGAGGGCTTACGGGGGCGTTGTATATTTTCACGTCCAGAATAATGGTAGAAGTTTGATTAGCCTCATTAGCTCTAAGTCAAGAGTCTCCCCCGTAAGGTGGTCTCTCTCGCGCGCTTAGAGCTTTGCGCGATATTAGTCCTTGCCAAGCTTATCACCGCAGTTATCAGTGCATGTAGTGACAGAGTTCACATAGAAGGAATATTTGCCTTTTCTGACTCAAACGTCGCTTTATGTTGGGTTCATTCTTCGCCCCACCGTTGGGATACGTTTGTCGCGAACTGAGTGGCCAAGATCCAAGACAAGTTAGGAACACGGAACTTTTATAACGTATCCAGTACGGAAAACCCTGCCGATTGTTTATCCCGTGGACTCACCCCGATGCAAATAATGGACCACCCGCTTTGGTTCCACGGACCTTCTTGGGTTCACTTGGATCCCTCGCAATGGCCAATAACCGATTTCAAACCTTCGTCAGTGTCACAACCGCCGAAAGAGACACGCTCTAGTGGCGAACGTTTCGAGCGAGGTTTCTCCAATCATTGTTTTGGCGAACCGTTTGTCCTCTTGGTCGAAATTATTGCGTAGCGTAATTTACGTTTGTCGATTCGACAACTATGCCGAGTCGCTAGTATTGCGTGAACTTCAACGTGCGCATTTCTCTGAAGAAATTACAAGATTACAATCGAATAGAGCTTGTAGTCGCGCCTTTCAACGCCTTAAGCCATTTTTACAGGATGGGATTGTAAGGGTAGGTGGACGCTTGTCCAACTCGCAGTTGAGTTTCGACCAACGGCACCCTATAGTTTTACCGCGTAAAGACCATATCATGAATTTATTAGTTGATTACCATCATAAATTGAATTCTCACGCTGGCCCCGACTTGCTGATGTCAATCTTGCGTCAGAATTATTGGATTCTTTCAGCACGTAATTTAATCCGCAATCGGGTGCACAGATGTATAGCTTGCTTTCGAGTACGTCCTAAGCCGTCATTTCCGGAAATGGCGGACCTTAGATTTTGTCGAGTAACAAAATCCGAAAAGCCCTTTATGCACACCGGGTCTGATTTTGCTGGTCCGTTTAAGGTCACGCTCACTCGCGGGCGTGGTATAAGATCCACAAAAGCTTACGTCTGCATTTTCGTATGTCTGACTACTCGGGCTGTGCATATAGAACTCGTTGGTGATCTAAGCACAGCGGGCTTTATGGGTGCATTTAAAGACTTCTTTCCCACTGTGGACCTGTAAGTAAATTGTATTCGGATAACTGTACAAATTACGTCGGCGCGAAACGTATTTTATCAGAACTTCATGAGCTTTTAGCCAGCAAGTATTATAATTCGGAGTTAGCTCACATCCTAGCCGAGACCCGCATCGAGTGGTCTTTGAACGTCCCAGCCGTGAGCCATTTTGGGGAAAATTGGGAGACTAATATTAAAAGTCTAAAGAGTCATTTATACCGAGTAATAGGAGATCAAATTTTGTCCTTCGAAGAGTTAAGTACTGTGCTCGCTCAAATTGAGTGCGTCATGAATAGTCGCCCCCTTTGTCGTACGTTGTAAAGTGACCCCTCGTACTAACTCGTACTACCTCCAGCACATTTTTTGAATTTAACGCCTTTGAAGTATCTGCCCGCCACAGACGACAACAAACTTAGTATTTCCGCACGCCATAAATTATTGGACCGGTTGGTGCAGTCGTTTTGGAAACGATGGAGGATGGAATACTTGCATATTTTGCAGTCTCGGCAAAAATGGAACACAGCAACTGAAACTTTAACTGTCGGAACTGTGGTTGTACTCACCAAGGACAATACGCCGCCTCTCCATTGGCCATTAGGGATTGTCGAAGAAGTTTTTCCCGGTTCCGACGGGGTAATTAGGGTAGCTCGCGTTAGGACCACGACTGGGTCTTACATGCGTCCTGTTGTACGTTTGTGCCCTTTGCCCCTTCAATAGTTTAAATTAGCTTTCTAGATTAGAAATTGTAGTCGAAAATTAGGTTTAGTCTTAGCGTTAGTTATTTTGAAGGGGACCCTTCAAGCCGGGGGGGGGATGGTTGCGCGGAAAACGATTAGTGTATTTAATTTTATTCGAGGGTATATTGTGCCAAGTGTCCTTCCTTCAACCTATCCCTTCCGTACACACTAAGGGGGGTGAGAGGGGAAAGAAGAGATTCTAGAATGTTGCGTGATACTTGCAACCGATGACCAATGAGAAGCGCGCCCGACCGAGATGCATTGGTAGGAGGGCCGAAGCAATATAAGCTCGCGCGCTGCCCTCGAGTGCTCTCTTGCCTTTGCGCCGCTAGTTGGAATCACACACGGCCTGACGGACAGTCGCTTCCTAGAGGGCTATTGCCCACGCGCCACTCGTTAAAACCAACCTGGAGCAGTCGTGCTCCAGGCTCCAGAAGTAACCGCCTCACATAGTGTGAGATATCGTCGCGCACCGCTCTCTTCCATTGTACTACCGGCCAGGACCGCATCCCTGGGGCCCCTGGAGATCCGCCAGAAGTCGCACCGCAGCAACGGAAGCGTCCAAGCCGCATCGAAGTCACACCTCGGTAAGTGTGTTTTTTTTCCTATAACTCAATGCCTGCTTGAGTATTTGTTTGTTAGCTAACCCCCCCCCCCCCATTTCATTCTTCCTAATGTGCTCAAGCAGGATTCCTTCATAACCTTGGCAAACAATAGATATCGGAAGAACGAGTGCATTGTCAAGGAACCGCATGCCGCATACGCCATTTTGTTGAAGCAGAAGAAGCTTACCGCGTATACAGTCCATCTAGTATAACATCTCGCGCAATAGGGTCAAGGCTCGACCGGGGAATCAGACTCGGCATCCCTAAGGCCCACCGCCCAACCATATAGCAAAAACATATTAGGTATCTAATAGAATTTGTAATAGCTAAGAGATCCTAAACAGGATAATGTTCTAGAACAGGCTACATCACGAATGGGTCGCCTCGACCGAGGAAGGACCACGGTCTAACAGAATACCATCGTTATATGCTGAGCAAGCAACAAGCATCTTAATGCTGCTCGGTGTTTCATACGGTAAGAGTAGAGAAACGGAGGTCGTTTTACTGATAACGTGGCATTCTATGTTAGTCCTTAGAAGTCTTTTCTTATGTAAGAATAACATGCGCCTCACATGATGGTAGGTGACTATCGCCGCCCATGAACTACTGCAACAACAGAGCAAATGCAAATGCGTTGCCGGCCTTTTAAAAAAGAGTAGGCTCTTTTATTGAAGGTCCCTAATTCGGAATAAAGGAGTGACTGCGTATCAACAGTTTGATTTTAACGAGGAAAGATGTAAGTAGTCTAAGTGTAACGGCATTCATTTATCAAAAGGTGGACTGGGTGCTCGTTTGTTCTCATTTCATAAAAAATACAGATTCTATTAACAACGATCAAACTACATACTTAACTCTAATTGTTATAAAATTGCATTTTACAACTCTACTTACTTACTCTTTTTCACTTGATCATCATCACCATCATTGCATCCCTTCACAAGTCCACACAAATATATATAATCGCAATCATCTCGGAAACGGCTCCAACGATTTTCATGAGATTTAGTGTCCAGTGGGGTTTTGGGGGCAATAAATCGATCTAGCTAGGATTCATTTTTAGAAATTTTTTTTTAGAAAATGTCATTTTGTCCGTGTTTTCAGGCAATGAAAAACTGCTACAATATAAGAAGGTAAATTTTACAAGTGCATTAATAATCGTAATAGCTCAAATCGGGCAGTCGCGAAATCGTAGTGCCCTGGTTCGCGTCCTGTCTTCGGTCCGAATTTATTTCCTCTTTTTTTCAAGTTCCCATCTTTTGTGAGAAAATCTATTATTTCGAGCCTTTTTTAGTATTTTTTTAAAAATTCGAAAATTTAAATTAAACTAATTGCACTCACTTTTTTCTATTATGTCAATATGATCAAAAATATTACGAGTATTCATGTTTCATCAGTATGTAATTTGCATCTAAATATAATTTCCAAAACACTACACACACGATTTTCAAAAAAAAAAATATATACCGAGGAAAACTCGGTCATCCAGGTACTTAATATAAATTTGAAATTTATTTTATTTAAGTAACAATGAATGATTTAAACAGATATGATCTCGCGTCGCGAACACCTATATTTATTTTCTTTATACGACATCCCGGAGAAACAGCGCTCCGCTTCACAGGTATTGTTTGACAACGTTAAAAAATCCATAAGATGATAGTAAAGCAATTTGGGAACATATTAAGAAGTCTCTATTCATTAATTAGCATAAACATTTCATTGCAAGAGATATAAGACTTTAGCGTAAACTTTAGTTAAATTTTAACAGAATCACTCATTCACTAAATGTTCGTCTACGTGATCTGGATAATAATCAATTGTTTCTTGTTTCTTTTATATAGTCAAAATCCAAAACAGCTTATCCAACGCATGGTTTAGCCATTGACTTATATATTACTAGCGTAAGGACCGGGCCGACCGAACAACTAAAACGGACCAGTGCGCTGGCCCTAAAATTACAGTTTAGGGCCAACGCGAATCGGTCGACAGTGGTGCGTGCGAGCGCAGTACACCTGTCCCAAATATGTCTAGTACGTGGTAAAAGAATGCAAAAATTACTATACAAAGATAAAAAAATGGGATATCGTATCATCGGTAAATAACCTTATATTAATTTTGTTACAATAAAATTATTGTATAAACGGATTTTTAAAGTTTTATTTTACAGTTAGTTTAGTTACGTTACCAAGATTAGGCCAGGGTTGGATTCAGACCCTCAAAAATATTGCACATGGAAAATAAAATTATAATCGTAGACAGAGAAACCTATAGACTAATGATCGGCGTGGCCTCGAGTGAGAAAGGACGATGCGAATTTTTAGGTTATACAACAATCTTTATGACTTTTAAACACATTTAGATAAAAAATTTAATTGATCTAAGAACTGAACTGAACAAGATTCACCAATCTAAAGCTCACAAAACACTTTTTTCTCACTTAAACCAACTTGTAAACTCCTTAAATCGCTACGCTGTTAAAGTTTAAAAACTGTAGTAAAAAAACCGGCACGGAGAAAGGGACAAACAATCACACCGCTCTATCTCATTTCTATGCAAGACGTATGCATAAATCTATCTTTTTCGTTTGCGAATGCGAAAGAAGGCGTCAATTTGTCTATAGGTTTCTCTGTCTATGATTATAATATTGTAAAAAAAATATATCACGTTTGATGTTTCATGTTTCTTTTTTCCCCATGTGCCGGGATTTTGGCGTCACGCGTCTAGTTTATCTATACGTTTCGTTTTTTGACGGTTTTATTTTTATTTCTGTTTAATTTTTGTCTAAAGAACTTAGTGTAAGTTAAATTTTGAATATTGGTACCTAATATATTTTATATTCAATTAGGGTAAAACGAAAACAGTACAAAAGAAACCATATCTGCTTAATTGAATCTGAAAATCTGATTCATAAAATATTTTGAAATTCTGTTTTCAAACCGATTGCTTCTGGAGCGCAGAGTTTTTATCGTGATAGCCCCTCATTACAGTTGTATCAAGGATGCAACGTAAATGCATCGATCGAGCATCGATTGACTAGAAAGGGAGCTGATACTAATTTTATTTTTAAAAAAAAACGCGGCACTCATGGACAATACAGAAATTGTCGATATCGTCGGGTTAATATTAAAATGTAAAAGGATCCAATAATAATACAAGTCGACCTTTAGGCAAAATTATCGTATTTTCGTTTGGTATTATTACGATACTTTGTACTACAAACTATGAAATAATGGTACAATTAGGATAATTATACTACGAAACCAACCCTGGTTACGGCTCAGGACTCGGGAGTAAGTACTCTCTCTCACTCACTCCAGAGTGTAGTCGCGCGACTTGCGTTGCATAGTCGAGCCGCGTTGCCATAGTATCCACCACGCGAAAAGCGTGGGCTATTTAAATTTTTTTGACATAATATTATTTAACAAAGATTTATAATGAAACACCGAAAAGTCGTAAATACCGGTTTCCGTTTACTCAATTCCGGTATTTTAAAGCTTTCGTTTCAGTCCGGTATCCCGAAATTTTCGAGATTCGGGATCCCGGTTTGCGACCCCTAATTATCATCCATAAATTCCTTATAATAATCCCTTTTACACAAACTTAGTTTAATAAAGTTATTGAACTTTGATGATTGATTGAGATAGACAGACAGGAGCAGTGTCAAGACTCTGTTTTAATATGTTTTGGTTGATTACTAAGCACCTCCAAACATCTCATACATTATAACAAAATAACTGGGTAAGAACATGCTTATCTATGTAACCTTCTCAGAAATGAGAGAAGGCCTGTGCCCAGCTGTGGGACGTATACAGGCTGTAACTTTAAAGAATATTTGAAAATGTTGTGATTATAATAATATATTCTTTGATTATAGAACCAATTAAAACACATTTCTAATTTATTTATTTTTTATTCCATTGTTTCATATTGTAAAGGTATTATTACGATACTATGTACTACAAACTACGAAATAATGGTACAATGAGGATAATTATACTACGAAACCAACCCTGGTTACGTCGTGTTTTGATATGACGTTTGTATTATGACAGATGCGCTACTTATTCTTGTATGAAAAAGTTATGAGTAAAATATTTAGATGGGCCTATCCTTCCTTTTCAAATCATTGGGTTTAGCGTGTCTCTTTAAATTTTTTAACTATATTGACTTTTAACTGAAAATTTTGAAGTAATTCGTCTCTTGTTCATGTAACTGTATTCTGTTTCCACTGTACTATTTGAGTTTTTAGCTTTCTCCTCGTATATTTTTATCGATCGGTGTCGTAGATACTCACGCACTGTTTTAAAGACATAATTAACTTGTTGCCTTCACAAATATCTTCTCTAAAATTTCTTCCGAAAAAAAAATTGTATCGAGTTTAACCACTTTATTAAATAAATGAGACAATTTCTTTTCGTATGTAGAATGAGCCCACCACAAATTTTAAGGATTCCTAATCAAACGCATGTCGCTTTATTCCTTATAATCTGTAGATTACAATACAGTTATTAGTTTTAATGCATCTAAACGGAGTCCTGAGAAATTAACAATTAAAATATGAATCTAACAATCAACCTAAACACGAACTGAAAGCGATTTTCTAGTAGTTTTCACCGGTAATTAAAATAGAACATTGTTAAATAATTATAGTACATATAAAACAAAGTTGTAGGTATATTCGGCATTTATAGGTAATTTAAGGTGGATCGAAGATCTTTTCAATAATTACGGCAAAATATAGTGTGTCTGTGCATAAATGTCGTATGGATTCTATTTTTGACATGTATCGATTAATTGTGTGTGTTAAAGTAAATGATTAAAGCCAAGATGACTAAGTGATAATATGTCCATTTATATTTATAATATTATCAACACACGGTAAGAAATATGTTTTAAAGTGGCTGCATTACAAAAAAAAAATATAATGTAATTCTATTTATTATTGTAAATCATAATTTCTAAAATATTCTACTAATAGTAGTACAAAAATGGAAACTTTTTGTTCGACCCCCGAAATAGATTATAAATAATACTAATTGAAGGTCACATTTTTTTATTTACCACGTCCACAAAAACCCATTTTTTTAAATAATAGTTTAAAATCATGTACGTTACAATTAACAACACATAACAAATTAGAAACAGCTTGGTAGTGATCACTTTACCCGGAAGTATTATCATCCATAAATTCCTTATAATAATCCCTTTTACACAAACTTAGTTTAATAAAGTTATTGAACTTTGATGATTGATTGAGATAGACAGACAGGAGCAGTGTCAAGATGTTTTGGTTGATTACTAAGCACCTCCAAACATCTCATAAATTATAACAAAATGACTGGGTAAGAACATGCTTATCTATGTAGCCTTCTCAGAAATGAGAGGAGATCTGTGCCCAGCTGTGGGACGTATACAGGCTGTAACTTTAAAGAATATTTGAAAATGTTGTGATTATAATAATATATTCTTTGATTATAGAACCAATTAAAACACATTTCTAATTTATTTATTTTTTATTCCATTATTTCATATTGCCAGTTTTAAATTATATGAACATTAAATTTTACAATAATTTGTAGTCTTTTCTTTTCTATACGATTATGGAGTTGTGTCAATAAGGCCCGTCATCTACGCGTCTAAATGCAGTGTCGGCTGGTATAACCGAGATCCTTGGCTTGAATCCATCTTCATCAGCCTCGTACTCTACCACCTGGAAAGAACAGAATACATGCCATGAAAATGTATTAATTTTACCACGTTTTCATCATGTCACTTTCTAGTTTTTCTTGCAATTCAAATTTCGAACTTTGCCCGATGGGCTAGGGACTTGAAATTTTGATAATAGCTCAGAATCAGAATTTGTAGGAGAAAAACGTGGTATATTAATTTCTTAGGACAAAGTTTAAAAAAATATACTTGTTTGAACACTTTCGTTTGTTGACAAATTATAGCAACTAGCTACTGTAGTCCAAGGAAAGAAGTAAGAGATCAAAAACAGAAACGGAAACTTTTTTAAATATAGATTATCTGGGGGCACGGCAGTGCCCCCGCCAAGTCGAGCAAAAAAGCGGCACGGCCGTACCATTCTTTTCTCGAAGCAATTCAGGCCATTTTCGACTCCCTATAACTTGATAGTGGATAAAACTAGAAGCCTGAATTCCATTACCAAATAGGCATTATATAAACATGCTCTAGTTCAAATTTCATTCAATTTAAACCAGCAGTTTAAGAATTATAACTAGTCAAAATTTCTTAATTTTGTCACTCACTGACTGACCGATCATCAAAACTCTAAGACAGTTCTAGCAGATATAGATGCTTCAAATTTATAATACAATTAACGTTTAGTGTATAAATCAAGAAAAAACTAAAATATTTTCTAATTTCGGTCCAGTTTTCTAGTAACACTAACTGCATAAATAACTTTGTAATCCTATGTAAATATATAGAATTACAAATTTACATTTGCAGTGATTGAATCAGTCTACTTGGTATACGTATAATAGGTGCAGATAGGTACGTTGTTGGTATTCAAGAAGTAGAAGGTACCGGAAAGGTAAAAAGTAGGACTATCTTATCTACAAAAAGAAATGAGATGCCATCAAAAACATTACTTATAAAAAAAAAACAAGTCTCGCAACTTAGTTCTTCTACCGTGAAGAGTTGTGAGATCCATGTAATACCAAATCGGTTAATTTATTCGGTCCCTACTTAAGGATTCTTCAGTTTTAAGTTATTACGTAATTAATAAAACTACTTTTACGGATTTTATCGCGTTTATTTTTACTTTTTATTTACTTTTATTTTTAATTCCCGACGTGTCATGTCATGTCGTCATGTCATCTCAGTCCCCCGTGACCATGGGTGCTGGAAAGCGCCCGAAACGTCGGGAATTAAAAATAAAAGTAAATAAAAAGTAAAAATAAACGCGATAAAATCCGTAAAAGTAGTTTTAATCATGTATAGTGTTCGCGTAAATATAAGAAATCATTATATTACGTAATTAGTTAACCTAACAACATTTTATAGTGACCATAAAAATTTTAAAACTCTTTTATATTTTAAATATATATATTGATTTGGACATCGCACTAAGCATTCTAATTTAAAATAATATGTATTACTTGCATAGATTCCCCCTATGCTTGCTTGTTTTCATGCGATGGCCAAGTCAATATTTATATTTAAAACATAAAATATTTTTAAAATTGATATGGTGGAAATTAACCGACTTGGTATTACATGGATCTCACAACTTTTTACGATAGAAGAACTGAGTTGCGAGACTTTGTTTTCTGTGCATGTGCAGTCATGTTTTTGTGTGCATAAATAATACTTATTGAAAGTCACTTTTTTAATTTACCACTGATTCGGAAAAAACCTCCGTCCTGAGAAGAACCAGCAAGAAACCCAGCGGGATTTAATAAAAAAAAAAACAGCTTACAATCATGTTTGTTACAATTAACAACTCAATAAATTAGAAACAGCTCGGTAGCGATCACTCTACCCAGGAGTTATTATCATCCATATCTGAAGCGTAAAAGAGATGTAGAAGAACCCCAGTATAATAACAGGCCATGAGGTATTCCATCTTAGTCCTCATTGAGGCCAATTCTTTATTTATGTTGGTTGCAGGTGAACACCTGATTGCTGCCACGTTCCATCAGGTGGGCTTTAAGTTTGTTTTTCAATTCAATTTTTTATAGAACAATGGTGACAAACGAGCACACGTTCCACCTGATGGTAAGTGGGTGCTGTAGCCCATAGACATATGACATCTGTATCCGATGATGAATCATAATGCAGATGCATTGTCACTCCTAAGGCCTAAGATAGTATGTCTTGTTCCTAGTAAAGAAAGAATTAACATTCACAACCTCTTACAATGCTGACTGTCTTACTATAAAGTTAAAGTTACACTTACTCTTACAGCCTATATACGTCCCACTACGTAGGACGTATATAGGCTGTAAGAGAAATGAGAGAACTCTACACGTCTTCGAAACATTTTTTTGTTTCTCAGACATGTAGGTTTTCTCACGATGTTTTCCTTCATCGTGGAGCACGTGGTAAATCAACACTTAAAATTGCTCGCGTACTGTGAAAATTTATATATTGTATTTCAGTGTGTGTTACTACACTAAAATACAATAGTATTCGCATTTGTGTTTGCAGAAATAGATAGGTGGAATTTACTCGGATTCCAAATCAGTACAGCTGATGAAGATGATTTCAACGTAGCTGTTTGGTTCCAGCAGGAAGTACGACAAAGTATCTCCTTTATCGTCTTGCCGGTTTTCCGCGTGGCCAAAGTCACTTCCGCTCTCGTAGTCACTCACTTTGTAGGAGAACTCATAGTTCGCTGGTTCCTGTGTATTTTGATTAGTAAGTTTGAGTAATAGAACGTGAAGAATATCCAGTACCCCATATCGTCCCGTGGGTGTCGCAAGAGGTGAGACAGAAATACAAAGGCAACAGCGTCTTCCTACTAACGACTAGAAAATAAAAGAAACTGCGGTTACCAACCTGCCCACCAAACGTGGCAACTGTGGCAAACATTCCCCTTATCAGGTAACATATGGAGTGACCCCCCCCCGGGTATGTTCAGCAGTGGTCTTCGATAGTCTTTATTGAATGAATAATTAATGGCATTGATACATTTAGTAGTATTTATCATTTCCCTTAAGTTGCGTGTTTGTGCAAAATGCAGCGATAGTCGTTATTTGTGTCGTTTTTAGGAGCTATCTACTTCTTATTAAAATGATATATGAACTAATAAAAAAAACTATTACATTTCTACATAATCTTGATTCCATAATAGCCAATTCCAGGTTTTTTAAAGGAGTAAATACTTGATGAATCTTTCTACAACTAAACAACAGAAATGCGAATTAATTATTAAATAATAAAAAATTATTATATAAAAATTATTGATGACATACATATCCTCATAAAATAAGTTTCATAAGCGAAGCGTTGAGATTGTGCTCTACTCTCACCTGATGGTGTCAAGTAAAGTCGCTTAAGACTGTTCCCCCAGCGAGAGACCTTGAGCGTTCGGTCCCATACAATCCACGCGCTCTCGCTACAATATATCACGGAAAAATACGCCCGAATATTTGGAATTATTTCAATTAAAAGAGATAAGCGAACTTAAGAAATTAAATAAAACGTGTAGAATATAGATTTTTAAATTATCTATCCATTAGTGTAATTCTCAAATGATTAGAGCATTTCCTTTAGCAACAGATGCATGTAATCAATAATTTTAGTCATCTTTAAAAGTAGATTTTAAATGTATTCATACCACATAAAAACAAATTAGAACGTGGAATGTGATGATAGGATATCGAACATTAATAATATGATTTTAGATGTAGCTTATTTCTCATAACTAATAAGATAATAGTCTCTGAAAAACGCACTTTTGCCAGGTTTTGGTCAGGGTACCGCCTTAATACGTAAGTAACATCATGTATTTTATTAACTGCATAAAATATTATAAATCTAAACAAGGTTATAGATATTCATAACAATAAGAACAATGTAATGTACATTGTTCATTGTTAGACACACAAATAACAAAGTATAACAATAATTATTATTACTCACAATTTATCCTCCGTGTACGTATTCTCTGCTCAACAGTTTTAGTAAGACTGCCGCTCGTACCGCTGCCGCTCAAACCGACGACATCTATCTTTTATAGGGTTGTAATTTAACAGTGCTAAACTACAGATGGCGTTGCTTGTGTGGTTTCCGTTACAAGTTTTTATAAAATTGGATTTTAAGCCGTAAGTTTTTACATTATAAAACATTATTTATATTTATTGTAATTATCTAAAACAGTTTTACATTCTAGTTATAAATATAAGCCGAAATAAATAACTAGACATAATCTAAAACATTAATGTACCCGCAGACTTATGGCATGAAAATAATTAATTACCCACCATGTTAGTTACAACAATATAAATTATTAAAATACGCTAACAATGGAAATCCAGTAATTTACTGAGCTAAAAATGTCTTCATTTTTAACTACCGCACTTTAAGAATAATAAAAATACACATATATCGAGAAAAATCACTCGTTTTCATGTTTCTATTATGTTTAAAAGTAATTTTTTGTATTTAGTGTAAAAACAAACTGATTGAAAAAAAAATATCGAGGGTGCCCGGAATTATGTATTAATCGTAGTCGTTATATAGTACGTACGTACGTAGTATTATAGCGAATTAATGTATCAAAATAATTCTTTTTTTATTAGGTTTAGAATCTCAACGCTCAGGTTCCTTTAAAAATCACTGAGTAATTTGTTCTCGTTTAATTGTAATTAATGAAAATGTAAAAAGCAACTGGTACTTTTCTACAAAAAAATATTCTCATGGATCTCTTCTTTTGTCTCAAATATAGAAAAAGAGATATTTTCTTTTAAATAATCAAATGAGATTATAAGGCGTGCACTTTTGGATTTTCCAAACTTTTTTATTTTACGATTGTCACTAATGGATAGGCAATTTATTAATGAACATTTTTATCTATTTAATTTTTTCAAAAGATAAATATTCGATTTTATAAAGAAAATATTTTAAAATTTGGGCGAATTTCTTACGCGATATATTATTGTAGAGAGAGTGCGTGGAATGTATAGAACCGAATGCTGCAGGTCGTTCGCTAGGAGTAGCTTCTTAATTGGCCTCCCCTTTAGATTGTCTAGTAGGCTTTTGCTATAGTTGCTACGCTTGCAAGGCGGGATGGCAAAAGAAAAATGTTGCTGCCTATATCCTGTTTCAGTTTCCCTCTATCCCCACTTACGACTCCTACGGGATGAGATGAGGTAGCGGATTTTCTTACTCCGCTGTTTAACGCTTCGATATCCTTGTGCTTGCTTACTTGTAATATTTCGTTTACTTGACTTTGTAGTTTTTACCTGATTAAGCAATTCTAAATAATTTCTTGCATAGCTCTCGTAGCTCTGGTCTGAGTATTCGTCGAGGTTTCTTGAAGCCCCGTACTGCGGCGAGGGTATGGCGGTACGAGATGATGGTGCACTGTATTCCCGAGATGATGATCTGTTAAACCCAAGATGAATGTTATCTCTGGTGTATTGGCCTGGTTTATTAAGAATCACCAGTGTATCCAAAGTATTGGACATAATTTTTTTGGGGTGGTGTGACATACAAGCACACAGTCCATCTGATGGTAAGTGGTTACCCTCCCCCCTCGATTACGAATAAAAATGCAGATGCGGTGTCACCCGCGAGGACTAATATGAAATGTCTCGTTTCCAGTAAAAAGGGTCTCCGGTTCTAGACTCACCATACGAAACACAGCACCATTAAGCTACTATTTTAGGCTGGTATTCTGTGAGAGCGTGGTCCTTCCCCAATCGGGCCGACCCAATCGTGCTACAATTATACAACTAATATAACTGCAGCGTGGCTCCACCACGTATAATAACGATCAACAGAACGTTTCTGCCATGCATATAGACTAACTGTACGATACATTTTATTTTACTATAGTGGACCAGTGCTTATCTAACTATCCCGATGGTAAGTGATGATGTTAAATGGACGAAGAATGTTCAAGCGCAATGATTTTGCTTAAAAGATTGTAATCGAATGACTATTCTATTCATTTCTGTACGCATAACGAATGGCGAAGAAAACTATTTACATGGTTCTTTATTATTTAGATCTGGAGCCAGAGAAGAAATTTAGAGTTGTGCTTTCGTCTTTTACATTAAACTCTGATACTGGTCTATTTTTTACGTGATAGAGCCACGCTGCAGCTATATTATAGTTGTAGCACGAGTGGATCGGCTAGACCGGTGAGTTTAGAGAACCGGAGATCCTTTTTACTGGAATTCAGGCATTCCATTTTAGTCCTCAGGGGTGACTATGCATTTGCGAAGAGCTTCTAGTATTCGAAAAGCCACTGTTTCTATGGAATGGGGCATTGTAATCTTCAGTTTTCGTTGGTTGGAATTCAGGGGCACCGTATTGTATGGTTGGAGACGATCTGAGTGATGGAGCACTGTATACTTCCGAAGGAGACGTTCTTACAGCACCGTACCGTTGAGATGTTCCTGTTTTTGAATTAACCGCCGAAAAAATCTGTCCCAAAGAGCTAAGAGGGTCGTATTTTTGTGAGAGATGAAATGACGGTGCATACTCCTCTGATAATTTACTCCCAGATTCTATACCACTACGCAAGTTGGGAGTTCCATATTCCTGAGATAATCCGCCACGGAAGCTAGGAGGTCCATATTCTTGGAAATTCCCTGGTATTTGGTCCATGATATTGGTGAGAAATGGTGTTAGTAAATGCTTTGGAGCCACGTACAGATGATTCAGGTAAGTCCGGTAAATATTGTTGAGGAGACTCTACGTGGCCTGATCGGGCTGCTGCTAAGTAACTATCCCTAAAACATAAGTTACTTGTTATGTATATTCCTTTCTTAGAGTGTAACTTTTAAAATATCAATTTTAATTAATTTGATGCTTTTTATTGATAAATTTTGAATTTTTAGTAGTTAGTACATTACGATACAAGGGACTTGAGTAGGCGATTATTGAATTGTGTGAAGTTAGCGCACGAGCGATGCGAATGCACTAACTTCACGCGTTTTAATAATCGGTTACTTAAGTTCCGTACATGGAGTATAGACTCCATTGTTCAGTGTATCGTACATTATTTTATAGTAAAAGTAATATAAATCCACTTTTTTAATTGAAAGTTTGTAGAATACTATTAGTAAATGATTATAAAGACAAAAATCATGTCAAAAATTAAATAGAAAGATGTGTTAATAAGCTATGTGATATATGATACTTATGTCAAAACATTAAGACAAAAATGTACAAAAAAGTGACTTTATGTCTAGTATTATTATATTTATTTGTTCAAAAGATAAGAATGCGTGGAAATAATAACATTTAACTTTAGGGCTTTTAGCTTTTTTACCGCTTACCGCGTTTACCGTGCAGTGGCGGTGTGAGAATATCCACTGCCTCATATCATCCCGTGGCTGTCGTAAAAGGCGGCGAGGGAAACAAACCTAGAGATGGCCATCTTCCCAGTAAGAAAAAAGAAGAACATCCCCTCTATAAGGCAATCTATGGGGGAGGCCTATGTTCAGCTGTGGACTTTAATAGGCTGTAACGGTAACGTTAGTATTCTTGGCTTACTCGTTGGTCTAGTAGTTGTAGCAGTACGATTGCTGACCACGAGGTCCTGGGTTCGAATCCCGGGTCGGGCCACAAAACTAATTATTGAGTTTTTCCGTTAAGAAATTCTCAGTAGTTACCCGGAGTTAGAAAGTTGGCGGTGTCTCACCCCTGTGCCTCGGAAAGCACGTTGGTCCTGCGCCTGATCCCTCTCCGGTCGTGTCGGTTTACAGTCACATCGGATTATGAGAGTGAGAGGGAGTAGAGAGTGCACCTGTGCTTGCGCATACACTTGGGCACTATAATCCTGTCCTGCGCCACCTCTGCTGAGGCAGACGCCGTGGCCGAAATTTGGTCTGGAGGATATTATTATTATTCTTGACTTCAAATATAATGCTTTATGCAAGCCAAAATTAACGAAAAATTTGACTTTTACTTAGTGTTATTTAATTTACTAACATAGTAAGAAATACTGAATTATTTTTTAACGTCTGGAAAAAAACCAGGTGAACGGAATAGAAGCCTACGGCACTGATATCTTACATTTTTGTTTCATTAACATATTATGAAATTGATCTTTAAACAAAATACTACTACTTGAGTGCATATTATTTTAATTTGGATAGTTTTCAATTGATTTATTTATTTAGTTCAAAATTTTTGTATTTATTTTTTAGTATGTACCGAAAGTCTATTTCAAATTAATAGTATTTATTGATAGATCAATTTCATAAAAATATTTTGATGTAAAAGCAAAAGAAAACAAGTTAAATATCAGTGCCATAGGCTTCTACTCCGTTCACCTGTAACACACTGCTTTTTCCAGACGGTAAAGAAATTCATCTATTATAGAACAATCAAACGCAACTCACGCAACCGGTGGCTCAGCCATTGCGAACGAGAACACACTTAATAAAAGGAATAACATCTGCAAGAAATAAAAAAAATGTTTTTACATATTTCTATTACAGAAGAAGCGTGGCAAACGAGCACACAGTCCACCTGATGGTAAGTGGATACTGTGGCCCGTAGACATATGCAGATTCGTTGTCACCCCTGAGGATTAATATGAAATGCCTCGTATGCAGTAAAAAGAGTCTCTGGATCTCTGCACTCACCATACGAAACACAGCTGTATTCAGCTGCTATTTTACGCTGGTATTCTATGAGAGCGTGGTCCTTTCCCGGTCGAGTCGACTGACCGGGGAAATTTCACGTTCTCACAAGCCCTTTCGTTTTGACATAATAAAGTCCATATACTTATATTCCATCTTTGTTCCTAAGGGTGACAACGAATCTGTATATGGGCCACAGCGTCTTGTGGGCCACAGCATCCACTAACCATCAAGTAGACAGCGTACTTATTTACAGATGTCCTGCTCAGCTGAATTGGTACACAGGTAACTTCCGATCGCATTTAATTATGACCGAAAGTGGGCAAAGTGAACATAGAATATAATATACTCCAACTTTTATATATATATTATTTTTTCCAACGTTTATATATATTAACGTTCTAAATCAATGCGGTTAAAATTGGTAATAATTATATAAAAAAAATCTACCCACTTTTACACGTTAAAAATGAACGGTTCCAGATGAAACGAACCAGTTGAATACTTTATCAGAAACATCTTGCACTATTTATATTGATCGTTTGACTGAAGGAAAGCTCGACCGCATCACAGGCTATGTTTCACAACTAAATTGCACATTGCATGTTCACTCTATCATTATAATAAGAACAGGTAAAGTCAGAGAAGGTGCGAACACACGTGTGTCAAAATTCGTCCTACTGTTAATAAAAACCTTCATAGCATGCGTGTGACGACACCGAAAATCAAGAATGTCCCGTTGAAGTAGTGTTGCCCAAAATCGGTCTTGGTCTTGCAGTCTTGGTCATGTTCTTGCATTTTTGCAAGACCAAGACCAAGACTGCGCAAGACCAAGACCAGACTGAAGGCAGATTTGAGCAAGAACAAGACTAAGCCTGCGAGACTCTTGCGTCTTGCAGTTAGGAATGAGTGTCATTTCAGGGAGTATAGGAGTTCGGGTATACGCTTAGGGACTCTATGAGACGTAAAAAATATATTAAAAAAAATCGGAAAATCGGACTTCTGCGCATTACGAACAATATCACAAACATACATAGCGGATGAAAATATCCATTAAAAGAAAAAAACAGTGCATCCCCAGTTTTGACCATCGGCACTTTGATAGTGCGCGGCGTCTTGTTGTCGGCATCATCAAAGGTCGAATATATTATACATATAAGGTCAAGATACACGCGCCGGCGGCTTCTATTGATATTGCATTTAGTCGTCGCCACCGCGCCGCAGGCACTACATTTGACACTGTTTGAATGCCGCCCCAGAGTACATGTTCCAAAGAATAAAATAAGTTTCCGGGTGCTCAGAATGGACACGAATACATTATGCTGATCTCGCAAGGAATATAGTAATTAGATAATGGTAAGGATAGGTAGATACCATAATAATTTATTCTAGTAAGTAATTATTATAATATTAACTATATGGGTTTATAATAATTAGTACTATTATTATTATTATTACCTAATAGATAAACATGTTCAATAAGTTCACTGCAAATCTCGATTTTTGGAAGTGCGTGTTTTTGAACACAAAGTGTTCGAATATGTCGTCACCCATTTGATAAATATTGTAGATACTTTTAACACACTTGAAACGTGTAAACATTTTGTACAATGCTAATCGAATAATATAAAAAGGGTGCATATTAAATAAAAAGCGAAAAGTAAGATCTATGTACTTTTTAGGAGCCCGAGTATCTCTGAGAGAACCGTTTAAAGTAATTGATTGCATCGAATTGATGTAAATAATAGTGATTTGCACAATTTTAATAGTAGAAATAAAAATAAAATCACAATACCTGCTTTCCGGTTACACAAAGTATATAATGCGTTCTTGGGTAGCGATATGCGCTTTTATAATAAGATTCCAAAAGAAATGTTAGATCTTTCACCATTTCAATTTAAGTCAGACAAAAATGCTTGGAACTGACCTCTCGTACTACACACGACTAACTAGAAATTTCTAAACCGATTTGGTATCTACATACACATTTGACATTTTATGTTTGACTTATCGCTTTACATAATTATAGAACTATTGTAAAAATATTTTGAAAAGAGCAACTACTGAGTTTCTTACTTTCTTCCAGAATTCTTCTCAGAAGAATCAGAACCCCTGGACATGGAAAAGAAAAAATGGGGTAAAACAGTGAATATATGACTACTCAAAAGTGTATTTTTAATGCCTACTTGAATAAAACATATTTGAATTTTGAATTTCAAACGAGTGAAGGCAAATTTAATTTAATTAACGTAGATTAATTCAATCACAAGAAGAACATAATATACACAATTTTATTTACATATTTACATTTCATTTTTACGTAGGCATACTATACCAATCTGGCATCGCATCTACTTTATGAATCTTCTGAAGAATCATTAATTTTATCAAAGGATGCCGAAATTTCCTTTGTTGATCTTTCGGCGTGTACTTACAAATAGTAGTATTTATTTTAATTCTACTCATTCCCAATTGAGCTTTGCTTCGAGTCTAATGTATTAATTGTTTTTACTCTAATCCTTGTTGTTCTCGGAGTGATAAGTTTACAATTTGAGTGATCAGGTACAATTTCGTTGACAAGAAAACTCTAACTAAAACTCGACCTGAGATAGTTCAGATTAAAATTCTTAAATTTATATTATTTTATTTTTAATGAGTTTGTAAGTAAAACTAATGGGTCATCACTTAACCAATATCAGTTTTGCCTTTTATATTCGTATCATATTTCCCTTAAAGAAATTGCATAACGAAGTTATAAAAGTATATTGTAATCATAAAATAATGTTTCGTTCCTAAGTTACTACACAACTCTACAAAAAAGTCTTAACAGAATAAATTTTGATAAAAGGGGCAAGGGTTAAATAAACTGATAATTCATAAACTTAAAAAATTGAGTGGGTTTTAAGATCAGAAACCAATAAGTTCTTATATTGTGCCCATATTATTCAATGTAATTTTATAGTATATAAAATGAACACATTTATTGAAGCACTGATTTTATTTATAGTTGCTGCAGGAATAGTTGATTCGAAGATCTCACTAGATATAAATGTTGGAATAAACGATGATGATGTTACAATAACATATTCTGGTTTCGAAGTCGACATTATTGGTCATCGGGAAATTGAATTATTTAATATTGGAAACGCTAACATAAGGGAGGCTGTAAAGAGACACTACCATTGGTCTCCCAGCAATGTTTACTTAAAAAGTCCGACACCCTGGGGAGATTTGTTCCGAAAATATAATTGGGAACAGGTATCGCGAATTTTGACAGTTAAATCAGCAAGACTAAAGACGATAGCGATGAAACCTGTAATAGTGTTGTCTCACGACTTCGATAACGTTTCAAATAAAACGATTAAGGTAAACACAGGGATAAGTCAAACAGTGGAAAATACAATTTCGACGAGTTGGACCAAAAGCAAAGAGACGACGGTTTCTCAGAAAATTGAATATGATGTGAACGTGATGTTTGCGAAGGTGATGGGCACGACTGGTTTCTCATATACAACTAGTTGGGGCGAAAGTGAAGAGCGATCTGAAACAATCACGATTGGAACTACAAGTGGTGTTGAAACGGAACTGCAGCCTGGGCAGGCGGCGACCGCGGTACTGTCAGCAAATAAGGGTGCTTTAGAGGTAGAAGTCGTGTACTTGGCAAAATTAAGAGGAAACGTAGCTGTGAACTTTAAAATTCCTTATAAGGGTCACCATTTCTGGGGTCCATCGATAGATAGTGTGATGAAGAGTGGTGGGTTAGAAAATGAAGTGATTATAAAAGAAACTATCAAGTTAGGTTTCTACACGGATGCGTCTTTAAAGGTATATGATAAAGTATCTGGACTGCCATTGTAACATCATTAACTGCGGTGTTTGGAAATTGTTGTTATGGTTCCAACATTTGAAAGACTTTTTAATATATTATCTGCGTTAAAAAGACGTTCTGAGGTCCATAGAGTTCACTTCTACTATTTATAAAAATATCTCCCTCTGCGTGTCTGTGCTTGTATATACATGATCGTTCGTTCGTAAGTTTGTGAATTCACTAATTAAAAAAGTAAGTAAATAAAAAAGTTTTTTTAATGAGAAATAGGACATTCAATATAGAAGTTGAGGGTGTAGTCTGACCGAATCGAACCGACGCCCATTTTTATTGAAGGTATTAACGGCTTTTCGGTATAATTTTCTACTAGCAAGCAATTTTTTATAGAATAAGTGTGACAAACGTCGGCCAGCCTCAACGAAGGCTAGCCATCGGCGCAGGAAAGGATTACAGTGCGAGTGCAAGTGTATTCGCAAGCATAGGTGCACTCTCTATTCCCTCACTCTCGTAGTCCGATGGCACGGTAAACCAACACGACCGGAGAGAGATCAGGCGCAGGACTAACGGCTTTACGTGTTTTCCGAGGCACCTTTAATCTTTACTTTGTTCTTTTTACTTCAAATATTTATTTCATTATATATTTTTCAAACATGATACTATATAAATCATTCATACGAATATTTTTATTTACGGAGTTTATAAGCATATATATATATATATATATATATATATATATATATATATATATATATATATATATATATATACGTATGTATGTATTATTGTACGTATATTTATGCTAAATGTGTGTTTACTTAAATGTTTTGTGTATGTATGTACTTTGTATACATATTTTAATATATGTACACTTTATTTATTATGTTCGCACCTGGCAACATTTGTCCTTGGCGCCCAGGGTTGACTGGCAGAGAATGCCACATGGCATTAAGTCCGCTCTACGCACCCTTTAGCTTAAGGTGTTACATTAAAGTTTTAAATAAATAAATAAAAATAAAATAAACTCTCACGCCTGACACCTAGAGAGGTAGGCAGAGACTACGGACTTCCATTTGGTACGATCCTGACCCACATCTCTCCCCTTATTTAGTACTTTCGTTTAGTACTTAGTTTAGTACTTCTAATCTGCTTTGTTTTCACCACTTTGGTCAAAAAAATTCATCTAGGACGTCCCTTAATGGCTCCACCGCTCACATCTGCGATATTAATTTGCTTTGTCACTCTTTACTCGTTCATTCTTTCTACATAAAAAAACTATCGAAGAATTCCTTTCTTAATCCTGGTCACAGCATCATGTTGCAAACAACACAATTTCATCCTGTCATTCAGATTCAGCCCCAGCATACTTTTTTACATAATTTATATACGCTTTGTATAGTATTGATACTTAGTGTATACATGGTTATTTCTGTAATTTTCATTGTTCTCTGCCTTTGTACTGTTACCTATCACTGGCCCTTAGGTTGACTGGCAGATAATGCTTTTAGCAATAAGTCCGCCTTTTGAACCTGCACTGCCGAAAAAAATACGTCGCACAGCTGGGCACACGTCTCCTGTCATTCCTGAGAGGGCTGCAGGGCAACGAAATAACCCCAATGCATATTGGCGTAATGCACATATCTTCGAAATGTATTTTTTTTAATTGCTCAAATTTTTCTGGTTCATCACGATGTTTTTCTTTACCGCCGATTATTATCGAATTTAAGATAATTAACGATTGGTAACGAATATAGGTTCATAGGGATCGAACCCGGGTTAACCGCGTTCACGTTCTGTGAACTTTACAGCGAGCCCTTGGATAGGGCCAAGTAGAACAGCTACTTAATAATCACTAAGCTTGGTAATAATTTCTGCGGTGACAGTTTATCCGAATATCAAGAGAGAGTAGACTACGCTAGACATGGACTTAATCAAATTTTTATCCGGGGTGAGCCTACAGGGGCACAGACTATACCTGTTGAAGTTGAGCCAGCGTTGGAATTATTTCTCGTGTAGTGGTAGTGTAGATACCAAACTTTCACCTGATTGCCCAGCGAAGACGTGCCCGTACCTCTTCCAAGGTAAGCACATGACTCTAGACTTATAAGAGCTTACTCATAAAAATACGTTAATGTGAGTATAATGTTTTAAAGTTGCTTTCTTTCTCTTCATTAAATGATAACAAAAAGACAAGTATAGAGTTAATTAATACCTAAGTTAAGCAAGCTATAACCATCAATTATAAGATAACATTAAACAGTGCGTGTTGCCAGTAATAACATATGGACCTGAGACATGGTCATTAACTTCTGGCCGTATAAGGAAACTGAAGATCGCTCAGAGCTATGGAGAGGGCTATTCTCGAAGCTTCCCTTCGTGATAGACTTATAAATGAGGTTATCCGCAATAGAACCAAAGTAACCGACCCAACGGATCAGTAAGCTGAAGTGGCAATAGACCGGCTATATAGCTCGAAGAACCGACATTAAAGGGCGAAAAAATATTCTCGAGAGGCAGCCTCGTACCGTTTAGCAAAGTGTAGGGTGGCCCAGGATTAGATGGATCGACAACCTGTGCGAGATTGCTTGAGGAAGGCTTATGTTCAAAGTGGACCTGTGATGGGTTATAGTGATGATGAAATCGATTTCCCCATTCAAAATTTTAACGTCATCATTATATACGAGGAAATGAGACTAAAGTAATATAAATTGGTCTTTAATGTATGTTTATTATAACGATAACTCGGTCTAGGTTACAACTCTGATAACAGTGTTATCTGAATATTTATTTTTTTACTAGTGTTTACCCGCGGCAATCTTCTCTTAGGAATTAAACGATAAAATCTTTAGATTTATTATAGTGGTCTTTGGGCAAAACTTTTGAAAAATCACTTTAAGCTTAGTTTTTTTTTTCGATTATTTCGAAAACTATGAGCGTTAAGAGAAAATGCTTAAAATAATAAATAATATACGACGACGCTCCGGGAAGTCTGCAGTCTGTAAACACGTACAGTATCGCCCCCGTCACTACATCAGATTTGATAGACCACAAATCCTCGCTAAAGAACACCGATTCCTTCCAAGGATGATTCGCGAGGCTATTGAAATCAAGAAAACATCCTAATTTCAATAGAGAAGATGGCTGGGTGCTACCATCTGCTTGGGATCCTATAATAAATTAAATTAAATCCCAAACCAAGCATACAACTGCAAGACTTCATGATACTATAAGTTCATACTGTGTAGATCGGAACAAAAAGTTAAATTTTAATCTATGGTAACCGCGCTTAACTATGACATCTGGACGTTGAACATCTCAGTCCTTCCCGTGACCATGGGTGCTCTAAAGCTCTCGAAACGACGCGTATTTAAAAAGTTAAATATACGCGATAAATTCCGTAAAAACTAGTATTATTTCAACGTTCATAGTTATGTTGGAAAATGACTTTGAAGTAAAAAAATTGATTAAAATCGCTACCTACTGAAAGTTTAAGAACTTTTAAGAGAGGGTTTTTTTTAATAGTGACAAAAATGGTAAGTGGAACTAGCCACAACCACCTTCGTCACAATCATCATCATCATCATCATTACAGTCCTTCACAAGTACACTACTGAACATAAGCCTTCCACAAGGAATACTACAAAGCACATCTATCCTCGATGTAATATCAAGATGCAGATGCGTTGTCGTCCGTGAGGACTAAGACGGAATGCCTCGTTTTCAGTAAAAAGGGTCTCCGGTTCTCTATACTCGCCATACGAAACACAGTAGCATTAAGCTACTATTTCACGGTGGTATTCTGTGAGAGCATGGTCCTTCCCCGGTCGAGCCGACCCATTCGTGCTACAAATATACCACTAATATAATTGCAGCATGGCTGTACCACCTGAAAAGGGTTTCTTATTTTGTGTTTAAAATTCTAAACCATAAAAGTTTTGTTCGAAACTATTTTAATATCTCTTAAAATGTTTGAGATAATCGTCAAAACCCATTCATTTTAAGTTTTACAATTACACAAAATAAATCTTGCATAGTTTTCGGATAAAATATAGCCTATATGGCGTTGCTCTCTATCCGTTCAAGAAATTTCATAACAACCGGTTAAGTCATTCCGCGGATTAGCCGGAACAAAGATAAAAGAATACAGAAAGACAAAATGTTTCAAAAGTTATTCATGTTTCCATAGCACACAAATAACGCCGTGAGCTTAACAGCAGCTAGTTTAGATTTTACATACAGACACATAAATTTTATTTATATGTATAAATTTATGCATACTATCCTATCATCACTACATTCTACTACAAATCAATAATGACTACCTAGCTATTGGTAATAAATGTATTTTTATGGAAAAAGTATTTCTGAACAAAAATGTTTCGTGTTTGCATTGTTATAATAGTTTATCAGTGTGTTTTGTGTAATATTAAAGTACAGATCTTTGTAAACACAGCCTCAAACAAGGACGATGTTTTTGCACACTACTATGGTGTTGATAGAAAATTAATAACCGATATGGAAGTGAAGTTGTTTAATATTACAGAAGATAATTTAAGAAACGGTTTGAAAATAGAACTTGGTAAGGTACCTGATAATATATTTATGAAAGATCCCACGCCCTATAGTAATTCGTATCAAAAATACAAATAGAAGCAAATCGAAAGAAGCTTAAAAGTAAAAAATGCAGAAGTAGTTGATGTACTAAATGTGAATACTATCATAAAAACACATAAACATATAAACAACACAACAAACACAATTCAATCAAAAGTTTCGATATTTGAAACAATAGAAAACACAATATCTTCATTTTGGTCCGAAAAAGGTTGGCCCGAAGATGAAATTTTCTTTGATATTGATTATAACTTTAACGGGCGAGCAGTATCGTACCATAATCGATGGAGAAAGGATAATTTACAAAACACATCTCAATCATTTGGCGTTTCAAAGGATGGTTTTATAAATATTCAGTCAGGGTAACGAGTAACGACGAGACTAAAGGGAACCAAAACAATTCTACTAGTCAAAATCAATTACGTTGCGAGTTTAGTTGGTAACTTGGTAGTAAACTATGCTCATGTTTACGGTAAATACCATTTTTGGGCCCCAAATGTCAATGATATAATGAAAGCAGCCGGCATCATTAATGAAATAATTACAACTGAACTGATAGAAGTGCGGTGCTACAACGATCCAGTTCTGGAGATCTTCGATAGTTCAACAGAAAAACGCGTATAGTCACAACACTAACGCCATTCCATGTAAGACCTAAATCGAGATATTCTAATATAGTAAAAAAGGCTCAACCAAAGTAATCAAGTGAAAACCATTGCCATAAGTTAACAAAATATTTGTTAATACTGTGAAACGCACATAATTTTTCCTTTAGACATGTGTCAATCATTCATTTCTAGTGACCGAATCATGCTATTCCATTTCGTCACGCGTGCTGGTATATTCCGATCAATCATTCAAATGGATCATTTCAAGTTCCAGTACTCTGTGAGTGTGGACCGAAAATTTTCTATTTGAGATTTGTAATAGCGCCATCGACCACCACCAGCCAGTACCAGCTCAAACGAACGAATCATGCATGATCGACACATGTCTATTTTCCTTTCCTCTATTACAGCTTATAAAAGTTCACTGCTGAACCTATGCTCACCCCCAGAGACTATACAGCAGGGATTTTGTCATAGTTACCGCTTACACGCTTGGCAGACAGATTGGCAACCGAAGTTTTTATAATTTTGATTTTGAGTTGTTATCAGGAAGATGCTGCTGCTGTACATCTTCAGCTTCAGCTTCCCTCTGTCGCCTCTTGCGACACCCACGGGACGACACGGGGCAGTAGCGGTCAACTTAATTTTTACTGGTATATTACTTCACTTTCTTTAACAGAAGGTAACAGTCCACTACTAGAGGTCAACTTATTCCACTGTAGGGGATTTGCCTTAATTGCATTGGCAACCGTAATACCATGAGCAACTTTGACGCTTTTAATCAACAGCTGAATACGCCTACGTAGTAAATCCACGCTGCATTATGCTTGTAGCATGTCTAATCAAGTTTGCAAATTTAAGCATGGTGTAAAAATTATTAATGATGGTGTCAATTACTTAGCTGTAAATCAGAGGACAGCTGGGTGCGAACGTATGTAAGCTACGTCGTGGCTACATATTGTAAACTCCTTAGGGGTGATCCTTAAATCACGTGAGATTCGAATAGGAAACGGGGGCAGGGGATCAGAAAAACACCACGAATAATTACGATGGGGGATGGGATTATGTGACAACGAAGCTTATATTCCTTCAAAATGTAAGTAATTTAATGTGTGATGTGTAAAATATTTTACCATTACCAATTTATGTTTTTCTTTTACTTACCGTTGTTTGTCATATACCTCACACTCCTGACTCCACTGAAAATCAGAGTTACGAATCGATTTACTATATTTTCAATTCGTGACTTCAAGCTGAGTCGAGATCATTTTGGTGCGTATTAATTTATTTATTATTTTTAAATATTTTGTTAAGATAAAAAAAAATTTAAGCTATTGCATAGCTTCTATCGCGGGCCTTGAGCGCGGGGACCGAATCCAGAAATTCCGTAACGAAAAAAAACCTCATGCTCCCCACTCCGACGAGCACGAAGGTGTGGCGTTGAAAACCGTGCATCGTCTAACGTCGTTTTAGTTCGGCAGACTTCGGCACTCGGCAGACTTCGGCACGGTGTTTGTGTGTACACTAGCTGCTAACTCAATGATAAAAGTTCCTGAATAACCTAAATGTATTGTAAGATATTAAAAATATTTTAAACAATATTAACTTCTCATTTATTCAATAAGAGAAAAAAAATTGTTTTCTTATCGGTCACCGCGCTCTAAAAGTGTAACTTGATTTTAATATCAAAGACTTAACTGCATAAATAAAATAAATAAATAATTAAAATTGCAAGTTGATAAAAAATGCTATGCAATAGCTTTACTGCGGCAGTCACCGAGTGCCACACGTATTTTTTTTTCTGTTTTACATCATTTATATTTTCTGTGTTATAATGTGTGTGCCAAATAAACTTATTTCTTTCAACTTAATTCTCAATTTCATTAATAATCGTTGATTTTCAGAATCCAATTTAATGATATTTTTTATTACAGCAGATTCTAATCTAATATTTTTAATTAAAAAAAAAACATGATGCTAGGACAAGGGAGCGGTAGCCTAAAACCTCATGATGTATCAGCAAAGGGGAGGGAGGAGTATGACAGTGGGCTAAAAACCTCACATGATTAAAGAACGGACCCTTACAAAATACTATGAACACCGTGACACTTTCTTTTGTTCGTCGACAATTTCTTTTGTTCTCCACACACCTGATCTAGTTCGGGTCTGTCACGTCCTTGTCCTTAATTGCCAGGTTTGGTCCACCTGCTAAGATAAACAATCAAACTAGACTCTATGTTATAAGCCTAGTTTTGTTACTTTAGATCTTATAAATGTTTTTCAATTAAATCATTACAGTCATGGGGGGAAAATATTGTTTAAAAATATAACCCAATCGAAATACCAGCTAGACAATTTAGTTTTTAATAAAAATAATGTTTTCTCTCTATTTTATAAAATTGATAAATAATAGAAGATGATAACATAATTACTGTAAATTGTGAAAAATCTCAAATTTATATATTTATTAATGTACTTGGTGATTAGCTGATTAGTTAATAAATATGTAAATCTATCATTACTATCAATAATAGTTTATACAAGGTAATAGTTTGTAGTTTATAGACCACAGCAATTAAATAGTGTGTGGTTTCTGCTGTAGTTTTAAAATTTTTTACTCTGTGTATCAGTTTGTTTCTTGTATTTTAATACAAATTGTCGTGCGAGTATTTCGATCGAGTAATTGTGATCGTGTTCTTAATTTTTTTTAAACTGTTAATTGCAATTTTATGTACTGCTTAACCACGTGCTCGGTGGGAGCATACTTCAGAAGGAAACCTGCATGTCTGAGGTTCGAGGACCAGTAAAACCCGCAAACACGGGACAGCGCGTCAACACTAATTGCTCCATCTCGGAAATGATTTACTTTTTTACTTTTCGGTATTTTAATGTATTTAAATTAAAAAAAAATGGATAACATTAAAATTAATATTCAATACATCGTATTTTAATTCACAGTCCATTTTATAGAATAAGTTCAAAATACAACGAGCTATAAAATAAATTAAATCTGGATATTTTTCATTGTAAATTTGAAAAAAAATGAACACTTTCAAAGACTTTTGTTTTATTTGATTTTTTATTTTGCATTATTTTATTACATTAACATACTTTAGGTTTAATTTTATCTGCTGTTGAATATAGCCTCCCCCTATAGATTGTCTCATAGAGAAGATTTTACCATAACTGCCACGCTTTGCAGGCGGATTAACAACCACAGTTTTTATAATTTTAAGTTGTCATTAGAAAGATGGTTCTGCTAATCTCCTGTTTCAGTATTTCTCTGTCGCCTCTTCCAACAACCACAGGACAATAATATGGAGTCGAGAATGTTCTTACAGCACTACTAACTAATGGTAGTTGTTATTAGAAAGATGATTCTGCTCATCTCCTGTTTCAGTTTTTCTCTGTCGCCTCTTCCAATATACAATAATATGGAGTCGAGAATATTCTTACAGCGCCACTAAAGCCGTGTCTGTTTAATAGCATAAACATGAACCATTATAATACCACGTAAATCCGCTATACAGCTTTGAGCTGTTTTAGTAACCTTTGTTGTGTAATGGCACTTAAAAGGTAAGTAAAAGCCTGGTGCTGCTGAACAGCATAAACGTGCTTAATGCTTGCATTTTTAATGATCAAATGAGTTCTGTTGAACAGCTAACAGTTCTTTAATCCGTTGATTGTCGTCTTCACGCACTGACGTACGTGCAGGTATCGGGCCTCGGGGTGACCCCCATTGCCCGGGTGTCCTCATGTCCCATCATTATGGGACAGTCCTTGTTGCCTATTCAGGCATAATGTGGTAAGTCCGGTTTTCCCCGTAGTTGGTTAATTACGGGAAAAGAGTGGTTATCTGATATAGACAAAGTTGGCCTTTCAGCGGCATTGTGGGTTGTTACTCAACTCTCTAATCACATATAGAGAGGAGTTCTCTTGGAAGAGGTCGCCCGTCCGGTGGCCGGGTGTGTAACGGCGCAAAGTCGTTCAGGTGTTCATGTGGCCCGTTATCGGCACGGTCAAACATGCCGCGCGCTAGCCGGGCCACGAAGTCGGTGATGGTCTCGACTTTCAGATCGGCCGCTATGACGTCATTCCGGACGTAGCGACCTGCTCCGACGATCGTCCTTAATGTCAGATTCTGCTGGGCCTGCAGTCGCCACCTCAGAGGGTTGCTCAGAAGTGTGTACCAGGCCGGTGCAGCATACGTGATGATAGTCCGGATATACATCTTGTATATCCGGAGCTTGGCGCTCTTGCCGGTACTTGCATCCAAACTGCCTATAAAGTTTGGATGCAAGTACCGGCAAGAGCGTCGCCCGCGCACATCTGGCCCGGCGGACGACGAAGTCGACGTGCGCGGTCATGCGCAGCGTCCTGTCGATCTTGCACCCAAGATAAGTTACGGCCTTCTGGTACGCAATCTCCTGGCCGTTGAGGGTCAGCGGAGGTGGTAAATTCCTGAGACGGCGAGTGAGCAGAGCGGTCGTCTTACCAACGTTGACGACCATCCTCCACTCATCCAGCCATGGTGGCAGCAGGTCCAGCAGACGCTGCATCTTGGCAGTGGCTATGTGGGCTCTTCTGGACGAGGTAAAATAGGCGCTATCGTCCGCGTATAGCGCCAGCTCGACGTCGTCCTCCCACTCTTGAAGCCTACCTGCCAGTGTAGGTATGTCGTTAGTGTAAGCCGCGTACAGGACTGGTGACAAACAGCTGCCCTGTGGAACGCCTGCTCTGATGGTTTTAGTTGCGGACTCGGCGTCCTCTACGCAGACGTAGAACTTCCTGTCTTCCAGGAAAGACGCCATTAACCGCAACATAGCAAGAGGGACACTGGTCTGTTCTTTCAGCTTATATAGAAGTCCTGTGTGCCACACCCGGTCGAACGCCTTCTCGATATCGAGAAAGACGCCCAACGATATGCGGCCACGATTGTACTCTGCCGCAAGCAGGTGCAGCACTCTGGTCAATTGTGTGACTGTAGAGTGTCCTCTCCTGAATCCGTGCTGCTCCGCCCGAAGTTGGATGCACGGACGGAGACGTCTTAGCAGCAATCTTTCGAACAGTTTAGCTATGTGTGGTAATAGCGTGATCGGCCTGTAGCTGGCAGCTCTACGCCTGTCCTTCCCGGGTTTCGGCAAGACGATGATTTTGCCTGTTTTCCATATCTCCGGGAAGTGGGATGTCCGCAATATCCCATTGTAGAGTCGACCAAGCTCTACTATGACTCTATTGGGCAGCTGTCGGAGTACAGCGTTGGTAATCCCATCGTGCCCCGGCGCCTTCCTCGGTAGCAGGCGGGTTACTGTCCTCCGCAGTTCAGCGGGGGAGATGAACCACTCTCCTGCAAGAGGCGGCGCGGGCGACGACAGGAACTCCTGTACGCGACTTTCCTTCCTGGCATGAAGCTCCATGAACTCCGCACTTGCTGGGTTCGGCATAAATTGCTCCTCGAAGTGCTCGACTAGGATATCCGCTCTGCCCTTGGCATCGTAGCAACGTTTGCCTGCGTTGTTGATCAGCGGGCAAACGGGAGGTTTGGTTCTAGTTAACTGCCGGTTTAGTTTATAGAGCGACGCATCTTGCTCCTCTGCCTTCCTGATGCGCCGATCCCAAGCGTCGCCTCTGAAGGCCTGGACTGCAACCGACAGTTCCTCCGAGATGGTGTTGAGCTGGGTCTTTAATCTAGGGCAGCGAGTACGCGCCCAGAGCTTTCTCAACGCTCTCTTGCGCCTGATCTGCACGCATATGTTAAGCGGCAGATCGTCTCGCCTGGCTGTGATCGGGACGATCGTAGAGGCCGCGTGAAGGGCCTCCTTGATGTTATTAGTGATTCTGGTTGCAGCGGCCTCTACGTCGTCCGCTGTGCTTATCGGCTGGTGTGCTGGAGGTCTCTGCTGCAGGTGTTGGCAGTAGAGCCTCCAGTCGACACGTGTCTTAAACGCTCTGGGCGGCGTAGTCACCGCCTTCAGGCCAAGGGTTATCAGTAACGGGAGGTGCTGTGAAGGTAGGTCGTACAGCACTTCTACCACTATCGGATAGTTGACGTTCCTAGTGAGCACGATGTCTAATACATCCGGATGCCTCCTTGGGTCAGTAGGAACGTGAGTTGGTTCCTCGGGACCTAGAACGTCATACTGGTTCCTTTCAGCATCTTCATATAGTTCACGACCCGGCGGGGTGATCACTCTGGACCCCCACGCCGGGTGTTTGGCGTTCAGGTCCCCGGCGATGATTACTGGTACATCGCCTTCCATCACTGTCCGGATGTCTGAGGAGCAGAATGGAGTCCCTGGCGGGCAGTATGCTGCATATATCCTTAGTTCCTCGCCCGCCGCCTCCATTCTTATACCGATTGAGCGCATTGTCTGGAAGGATGGTAGTTCCAGCTCTTGATGGACGATGTCCCTCCTCACTAGAACCGCCGTCCCTCTGTAGGCGGCCCCTTGAGAAGTGACCTCGTCCCTCCTGTAGATGTGGTAATTTGGCAGCTTTATGCGCGTTTTGGGATTTAATATTGTTTCGCCCAGCAGTATAATATGTATATCCTGTTGCTGGGCGACTGTGCGGAGTTCATGCAGCTTCTGCTGTATTCCGTCCGGGTTCCAATAGAGGAGGCGCAGATTACTCTCCTCCATAGTGCCGGGCTAGGAGGTTTGCCAGCGCCTTCATTATCGCTGTCACTGGATCTGTCCCGGCTCTTATGTCAGCCAGGACTTGCGTGCCGACCTCGATGGCAATACCAACCAGACGTTGGATTGCATCTGCTGTTTCGAGGCCGGTGGTGGGTGTTCTCCTATAAGAAGGCGTTGGCAATTGTCTCGGGGGTTGGGAGTCCTGGATTTGCTCTCTTTGCTTGTGGGTAGAGCGCGCTCTACCAGTAGAGCGGGCTCTATGTTCTGTTAGAGCCCTTTCTGGCATTCTACCCACGCTGGTTGTCTCCCTCGTAATCTGCGCCTTAGAGGCTACTGGTATGGTTGGTGTCGGGGTAGAGGTGACAGCCTGAGGAGGCTGCGACTTCTTCCTACTTCTCTCCCGCCTCCTCTTCTTGGAGGGTTGCCGTTCAGTGGCAGGATTGGCGGGAGGCTGTAGAGTCGCCCCGGTGGTTGCCCTGGTCATTGTGGGTTCCACCGTTTCCTGGGTTGTTACGGGTGGGGGGGGGGCTGGTTGCCTGCCCTTCCCGGTGATGGTGGTCCACCCGTCCTGTTGAATTGTAACAGCTTTCGGGCGACTCTGAGGGGCCTTTTTGGGTGCCTCCGGGAGTAGTCCCGGCAAGATTATCCCCTGCCTCCTCGCAGTCCTCCTCAGGACTGGGCAGCGGCGGTCATTTGCCGTGTGGTTTTCACCACAATTGGCGCATTTCGGTTCTTCTTCTCTACCCCGAGGGCAAAGGCTTGCTATGTGCTCCCCGGCACAGCGCACGCATCTCACTGGCCTGAAGCAGGTGGCAGAGGCGTGCCCGAAGTCCTGGCATCGGTGACATTGGGCTGGTCCTGCCTTTCTTTGCCAGGCCTCGATGACAACCCCTCTCATGTAGAGGAGCTCGTCGATGTTATATAGTTCCTGGAGCTGCTCCAGGCTCAGGTGGTCCAGTTGGGCAAAGTAGACGCAGCCAGGTCTGCTTCTACGCGGTGGTATTGCCTTCACATATTTTATGGGGAAGCCTTTTGCCCTTATGGCCTCCTCTATTGCTTGGGTATCCGTGCCCATTGGTAGACCCCGGATGCCCACTTTAGTGGGCTTATCCTCCTCCGGGGTGTAACAATACCACGACAGTGATGGTGTTTTCTTTGTTAGCTCAAACATATACCGCTGTACTGTGCGGAATTCATTAGCACTTTGCGGTGTAAATCTTACGCCTTTCCCAAACGGACGGGCATTTATGGGGTGGCCCAACATATTGTTGAGCTCCTTGAAATGCCTCGTCCAGTCTGGTAGGCATTCAGCCACTATAGGTGGGTAACGGCCCTTCTCCTGGTCGGCTGGCTTCACTATAGGCGCTGCCGCCGGTGGTGGTCGTGGTACTGCTGGTGCAGCTACCATATGGGCATAACTGGTAGATGGCCGTTGGCCATCGTCCTGTGGGAGCCCGGACGGATTTGTAGTTGCCACCGGCGATGATCGGCCGGCGGATGCAGCGAGGGTGGCATATGTGGTTGACCCCCAACTGTAGGATTCTTCACCCCCCTGCTCATACTGTGCCGAATCATGGCTTCGCCGATCCGGTGATATGGGGCGGGGGGGGAGTTGTGGTGGAGAAGGTGACCTGGGTGGCGATCTCAGCACCTTCTTTGTGGTCACTTTATGGTACTCTTCATCTTCCTCTGATGAAGCAGGTGCTTCATCGGAAGACAATTGGGAGCCAACCCGTTGCCTCTTCTCATATAAAGAGGCTTCCGTTTCCGGAGGAGTATGACGTCTCGCCGTTTTCTTTGCCCGCTGCTGCTGGGGCGACGGTTCCTGCCTAACCGTGTGCTCAGACACGGCCGGCGTGAGCGCGACGCCCGGTGCGGGCTCTTTCCGCGGTGAGACGGGTTTGCGTTGGGGGATCTGTGAAAAGGAGGACACAACCCTCGTGCGTTCCGGGTTCGACAGATCCCTCACAACCAGTGGTCGATCCAACACACCTTTTCGGTCCGGTGGTTTTCTAGATGGGGGGAGGTTCCCCCTTTTTCTTATCGGACATAGGTAATCAACTAACGGCCCTGTCTAAATAAGATATGCGAGATGGTGACTTTCCACACTTGGGGCACTGCCTACCCCTTTTGTCAGCAAAAGGGTTGGGGGAAGTGCAACGGTGGCACTTTATGACGCGACTAGGCACAGGATGCTCGGAGCGCATAAAGTGCCAAGAATCGCCTAGGGGCCGGTGACCTCGACGCCTCACGGAATCACGGGACTCAACGTTCGGCGGAGTATGTCGTACCGGCGGTCATTTACAGCCACTGCTAACTGCAAACAACGCACACCTAGGAGATCCTTTTTTAATCAAATACATGTGATAATTAATAGAATCAGGCGTTACTTTGCGGAAACCCGTTATAATAACGATATTGATTCATTTGCAACCTTCCGCTAACTTAATACAATGATGTGTCTTACCTGGATTGAAGGGCAACTCCCGCTCTCCCTTAATTCACCATCACCTCTACGGCAGCTGACCGCTAAGATCTTAGCGGTCAGCCGCCTTAGAGTCTACATCACCTGAGGATGCCTCGTGTAGAGGCGAAACACGTGTCGTATTATCGTCGATGGTGTGTCTTACCTGGAATAGTGGTGTTGGAAGTAGTGGTGCCGGGAGTAGTGGTGTTGGGAGTAGTGGTGCTGGGACTAATGTTGACGGAATTAGTGCCCGCAAGGGTTATTTTAATGCGTAAAGCTGTATATATAAATTAATTTTAATGTATTCTTAAAAATATTTGTCGGCGAAATTGTAGGGAAAAGCAACATATGCACCTGAGATTTTAAGTGAGATTGAGAGACCTATAGGCAGTTGTACACGTCATCGTTGGAGCCACTCGCAAGTGAAAATAAGTGACTTTTAATAAGTATTATTTATAATCTACATTGAATGAAAAAGTTTATGGATGTTTCTGTTTCAGAGGGGCGAAGACCCGCCGAATGTCTGGTTTTCCGACGATGGAAAGGATAGGGAGCAATTAAAAATGTAATTCTTGCGCACACTGACCGAAATGCATCCTATAGGATATTCTAGTTGTAGCCTCGTACCGGTAGGCGAAGTGTAGGGCGACCTCCCATTAGATGGAGTGACGACCTGGTGAGACATGCACGAAGTCGATGGATACTGGACCGTGCTTTGTGGCATTCTTTCTAGAAACCTATGTCCAGCAGTGGACATGTGAAGGGCTGTAACGTTGTTGCCCATAAATCACGTTCATCATGATGATGATGAATGTGATTTATGGACAACGATTTTGCCCACCGATCGAACCTTACGAATGGGAATTTTGAATTTAAAGGATAAAAAGGATGTTTGAGATTTTTTATGCGTTAGAGTTAATCCCCGAAATTCTCTCTCTTAACTACCTATGGCCAATGTTTAGCAGTAGACTTCATAGGCTTTAATGGATGTATAAAAGGGGGTGAAAGGCGGCATACTCGGCTGCAGGTAACAGTCCTTATGCAAAAAGGTGGGGAGGACTGTTGCCAGCAGTGGGACAGCAACTGCTTGCTACTGTTGCTTTCTTATATGTAGGCTAAGCACCAGGAAGAATGAATTTATTTATTTTAATTACAGAATACCTTTGTAAGTTTCGAGTCTGTCGCACTGTAAAATGAAAAGTTTCATACATAACTTAACATTCGATTTCACCACTTTAGAATTTTTTACTTACGCAAACGTTATAAAAGGCAGCTACCTACAGTCCAAATTTCAGATTTCTACATCAAGCGATTTGGACTGCGCGATGGCAGATGAGTCATCACTCACAACATCCTCTTTTATACATAAGAGGATTTTTTATTATATTTATTTAAAAAAAAATATTTTTTACCTTATAACTTATAAGGTCACCTGGATACTTTTAGCTATAGTTGAACCCGGTAGGTGGCGCTACTGTCGATATCCAGAAATCACCCGTGGGAAGCCGGGGAAGATCGCTAGTTAACTTATACGAATACTCAGAGTTATACAACTTAACCTTTATTAGAAAAAAGCATTTTATACACGCAACTGTATACAATTATTTTTTTATTATTTTTAAATATGCTTTGCAATAAATAAATAAAATGAATATCACTTTGATTAGACTTCACAGCACAGGATGTTATGATATCTTCACAACTTCGTAAGAATATCTGGATCACATATTTTCATTTCCTAAAGTACGTAAATTAGGGAGATTTATTTGTTTGATTGAACGTGTAACTCTATGCAAAATACTTGTCGAATAATCCAAGTTATCAACGTCCAAAATCATTCATCGTAATCCTGCTACATGTGAAGCTAGCTTAGTCCTTCATGCAGTCCTGGTCCGTGCTGCCACGTGATCAGAAGACGTGTCCGTGCTGGTCAGTATGGTCCTTCGTTTGGCTCGATAGAAATGCGCGGTTTAAATCCGCGCTCGTCCGCTTCGTACTCTACTACCTGAAAAGTTTTAAAGTTGTATTAAGATTTCAGTAAATTTTAATAAGGTTAGAGAGTTCTAAGTGTTGACCCTGTTGTAAAGTAAACAACTGTCTGAGATTATATTAAATAATAGTGATTCGCCCGGGGTAGGATTTATTAATGTGGCGTTGTGTTGAATTGAAAAAATCTCCATGTTTATCGTAATAATACGAGGGTGACACTGAAAGTTTTTTATAACTGGCCACTTGTAAGCGATATAATAAAACTAATAACTTGCTAGTTTGTTCAATTTTTGATTTTCTAAAAACTTTCAGTATCACCCTCGTATAGTCTAAATCGCTCCTGGCATTTCTTTCTATATGTTCGTGAAATTTCGGTTCAGTCATCTCTATAATTAACCGGGTCAGAATGACTAAAATTAAAAAAATATTCTCATATTTTGGCGTACAAGTAACCGCATCGTTTCAATAAAAGACAGTTATTTTGATATTAGACAAAGACTTAGCCAGTAGCTAATAGTACACTTAGAGTTACACTCATATTCAAAGAGAAAATTGAAACAATTCAATTTTGTGTTTGAGTACGAGTGTAGATTATCGTGTTAGACAAGCACACGGAACCTGAAGGTAGTTTGATCCTTTGGTTTATAGACATATACATCTGACCTTGATCAAAAGTCAAAATATAGGGAACCGCTGAATCCAAAGATGAATTTCCCCGTTACCGACAAAACGTGTCTTGAGTTCTACACTCACAATACGAAACACCACAGCAATAGCTGCTATTTTACGCTGGTATTCTGTGATATAACGTGGCTCTTCCCTAGTCGAGTCAACCCATTCGCGGCTATAACACACTGCAGCATCTATATCATCCCTTTCTCGATCGACTTTCGAATCACACTTTTCTTAGAAAGCAAAAACAACAATAACTTGAAACATTCGACCATATTTTTAGTAAGGGTAGTGCCAAGAACTCCGCATACGAAACACAAGCATACTAGCTTTCTCTATCACATAGATGCATCATTTCGAACTCTGCAAGTGACTTTACCACGTAAAATTTTTCACGTTAAAGATTTAGTTCAACCTCTATATAACTACATGATACAGCTGATTTAGTTCAAGCCCCTCTCTATACCTATACATATATACAGTTCGTATGATTTTTGATAGATAATAATTTCTTGACTCACTTGCTTGGTGCCATCAGGCAGCACCACGAAGTACGAGCCCTCGGCGCGGTCCTCTTGCCGATTCTCCGCGTGCCCGAAGTCGCTCCCGCTCGCGTAGTCGCTCACTTTGTAGCCGAACTCGTAGTTTGCTGGCTCCTGAAGTTAATTCAATTATTTTTCTCGATATTTATTTTTAAAGAATGAATGTGACAAATAGCACACCTGATAACAATGCTGTGGGCCATAGACAGTTTTTTAAACCCTTTTTTATAGCATTGGTCGACAAACGAGCACACAGTTCACCCGATGGTAAGTGGTTGCTGTGGCTCATAGACATCCACATTTATCCTCAATTAAGAATCAAAATGCAAATGGGTTATCACCGCTGAGGATAAAGATGGAAAGCCTCGATTCCAGTAAAAAGGGTATCCGGTAACCTACACTCACCATACGAAAGACAGCAGCATTACGCTGTTATTTTACGCTGGTATTCTGTGAGAGCGTGGTCCCACCCCGGTCGAGCCCAATAGCTGCAGCGTGATTCTACCACTCTTATCTAACCTCAATTAAGAGTAATGTAGATGCGTTGGCACCCTTAACGACTACCTTCGATCTATTCCATAGAAGAGTTATAGCCCCGACTCCACAATATGAAATTATTATATTTTTTTATTTGTTTGGCCTTGCTTATTATTAGAAGACATTTTTTACTCTTTTGAATGGCCTTAGGTATATCAAAATCTCAATGTCTTCTAAATTTATGTGGGAAAGTTACAATAAAACTTCATCCCCTACTTTGCAATACTTTGGGGAAGGAATGTTTTCCATATTTTATATGGAACCAACCCTGAAGTATAATCTATGTAATAAAAAAGCATCATACATACAAAAACATACAGTCGATTGTTAACCTCTTTTTTGAAGTCGGGTAAAAAGACTTAGCAGAATATGTACCGGTGATGATTATAAAATTACCTGGTTTAACAGTTCCTCGAGTGCGCTCCTGGATAATCCATAGCCCTGTCCAAGGAGAGCGTCTTGCGGCGTTCCGTACTGCTCCAAGGGCACGGCAGCGCGTGCCGACTTTGCATCATACTCTTGAGGTAGATATCTATGGATGTGGTTGAAACAATAGAAAAATAGCTTTTTCAGTAGTTGATAAGACATTAAAGTGAACAACGAATTCATTCCCTATTTAAGAAAGGCCACCGTAGATCATGGATGAGGTGGGTGTCGTAAATCATAGCTACAAATACAATGCATTTATCCAATGTCGAAGACTTGGTACTGGATTTTATAAAACTACTAGCTGACGAGTAAGAGTTATTCTCCCCTTTCCGACGACCTTTTATTCATAAAAAATATTGAGAGTCACTTATTAGGATAAAAACTATCATATCTCACAATTTGAAGCAAGCAATACACATTTACAAAATTTCATTGAAATCGGTTGAGTGTTTTCGGGGATTAGCGTGAACGAACATCGTGACACGAGATTTTTATACATTAATAACAATAATGTAATAATAACACTTCCTTTTATATATTTATTCAGCCCAACCAGATGAGAATACTTTATAAATATCCCATATAATAATGTAATAATAATAATGATTTATGTTCTCACCACAATATTACAGAATTTTTGTACATAATATTGAATATATCAATGTTATACTGTGGGATATGTCTATAGATGTCTATTTGGAGACTAGTCCCTAAGCTAGGCTTTACGCCTGTATTTCAGGACGCCAGTTCTCCGCCCTATGGTTGTAAGTGTGTGTGTAAATGTATTACAATACTTTTATCATGTACATGTACCATATTTACATAATATATCTTCTTTTACCTAACTAGTATTTAAAATATATTAAAATCTGGTGGTATTATTAGTGTATGTGTGCATGTGGGGTGTGTGTGTGTGTGTGTGTGTGTGTGTGTGTTTGTTTATGTGCGTTAGAGTGTGTGTGCGTGCGTGCGCGCATGAATATGTGTGTGCGTGCTTTTGTTTGCTACTATATCTTAATCTCAATATATATATATATATAAATATATATATATATATATATATATATAAATTACATGTCACGTTGTTTCACATTACATGTCCGCGATGGACTTCTAAATTCCTTAACTTATTGCAAATTTAAGGGTTTTTAATAGGACATGACAAAGGGTCGTAAAAAGGGCAGTAGACGTCTGCCTGGCAAGCCAGTAAAAGTAAAGTAAAGTTACAGCCTATATACGTCCCACTGCTGGGCTCAGGCCTTCCCCTCATTTCTGAGATGGTTTAGGGCAAGGAAGTGTCCGCCGCGCTGCCCAAATGCGTGTTGACGAACTTCACATGTCTTCGAAATATTTTTTTTTCTTATTCCTCAGACATGCAGGTTTCCTCACGATGTTTTCCTTCACCGCCGAGCACGTGGTAAGTTAACAATTTCATTGGTGCCGGTGGGGATCGAACCCGGGTTACTCGCGTTCTGTTATATTTCCAGCGAGCGTTAACCACTGAGCTACCACGGCTCAAGCCAGTATTATATTATTATATTACCATTATCATTAGATTTTTATATATTACCATATGTATAGTGGCAGCGGAAGAGAATTCACTACGCCATACCATACTGTGGGTGTTCGTAAGAGGGGATAGAGGGAGACTGAACCTGGAGATGAGCAGAAGCATTTACTGATAACAGCACAGAATAGTAAAAAGCTGCGCCCGTCGAGCGTAGCGACTGTGGCAAATATCTCCCTACGAAGCAATCTATGGAGGCAATCTAAGTCTATGTTAATGATGTATAAATGTATCAGTGGGATTATATTATATAGCTCTGTGTTTACACACGTTTAAATAATAATCTATAATTTAAAAAACTGTCAGTATAAAAAGAAGAACTTGATTCAAATACTTTTATAGATATAAAGACGATGACGAAATAACGGCCCCGAGCCGCAGTAGCTTAGCAAGCTGAATTGTAGCGCTGAGGGCCGTGGGTTCGATTTCCGCACGGAACAAGTATCTGAATGACCTACAAGTAATTGTTCCGGGTCTGGATGTTTGTCCTTGAGCAATTTATGTATTTAAACTGCCTCCACGTTACAGGAGAAAATCCTAGTGTGAGGGTAACGTTTTTTTAAAAGAAAAAGAAAAAAAAAATAGTTTATTGGATACCGTATTTGATTTCAAAAGGCAAGATATACGAGTAAACAATATCAAGTAAAATATAACTGTTCCACGTACCTGCCCGATGAACGTAATGACGCTATACCTGCCGGTTTGTGGTCTGCAAGCCTCGTCTCTGATGCTCCATACTGTCTTAATTGATCACTCGCCGGGGCCTCGTAAGTCGTCGATAACGTGCGACCAAATCCTTGAGAGTACGAGTCGGTATCCTTTACTGCGGGCGCACCATATTGGGTCGGGAGGGAGCGAGCTGGTGCACCGTAAGTTCGAGATGGGTTCTGTATATCTTTGATTTGGGAAAGGCTTTGTGGTCCAAAAGAAGATTTGAAGGCATCCGTTGTGCTGAATTGATTAGACCTAGCTGATGGAGTGCCGTAGTTTTGTGAGATAGAAGGAGACTGATTGCTATGGAATCTCGGCACTCCGTATTTCTGAACGGATGATGTCTGCCTATTAGAACTTCTACGTGACGGAGCGTTATATTCTTCGGAAGGTGATCGAATATCCGGTACACCATATTGCGATGATAAAGAGCTTTGGGAGGGAGTGGCGTAAATTTCCGAAGGGGAATTTCTTGAGGTAGGAGCACCATACAAAGCAGAAACTGAGTTTTGGGAGTCGTATCCTCGAGAGAACTTTACTGAAGGTGCGTTATATCCTTGCGAAATGGAGTTTCTGGAGACGGGTGTTCCATATTCTAATGAGAGTCTGCTGGGTGAGTTGGGTGGTCCATATTCTTGGGATAGACTATTCTTTGAACTAGGTGGCCTATATTCTTGAGTAAACGGCGTTGCACTTCGTGTTGGATATTGGTTAGAGCGGGCATAGGAGGAAGATGTGGAGCTTCTTGCAAACGCTGCCGCGTGGTCCGGTGGTAGATACTGTTGATGCAAGCCGTGGTCGTGACTGGATTGTGCTACTTCTAAGTAACTGTCTCTATAAGAAATATGGCAAAGTATTTTTTTATCGAAAATATTCAAGGGTAACTCAAAATCTTACTTCCCAGGCTAGGGTGTTAATCAGTATCGTGGAAGCATTCTATTTATGTCCGGCCGACTTTCGGTCACGGCGGCCAGTATCAAAGGAGACTAGCTAACTCCGCAGAACAGGACTATAGTGCTCGAGTGTATGCGCAAGCACACTCTATTCCCTCACTCTCATAGTCCGATCTGACAGCAATCCGAGACGCCCGGAGAGAGATCAAAGGCAACATGCTTTGCGTGCTTTTCGAGGCACGGGGGTGAGAACATCGCCCACTTCCTGACTCCTGACTGCTACTGCGATTTTATTGGTAGAAAAACCTAGATTTTATAAAATAAGGGTGACAAACGAGCACACAGTCCACCTAATGGTAAGTGGATTCTGTGGCCCATAAACATCTACATTTATCCTGAATTAGGAATCAAAATGCAGATGCGATGTCACCCCTGAGGACTAAGATGGAACGCCTCGTTTCTAGTAAAAAAGGGTGTCCAGCTCTCTACCCTCACCATACGAAACACAGCAGTATTAAGCTGCTATTTTGTGCTGGTATTCTGTGAAAACGTGGTCATTCCCCGATCGAGCCGACATATTCGTGCTACAACCATAATATAGCTGCAGCGTGGCTCAACCACGTATAAAATTGATTTTGGCTTGACCCGCAATTCAAACCCAGGACGTCATGATCAGCATCCGCGTTTACGGCAACTAGACCAAGGAGACAACCTACCTGCCAGCACCATTCTTACATGAAAGACCACTCAGAGACAAAATAAATTGATATGCAATTTTAACAATGACGAAAGTTTATGACGAATGTAAAGGCTGTAACGGTAACGCTAATAGCGTTACCGTTACAGCCTGTCAAAGTCCACTGCTGAACATAGGCCCATCCTAGATTGCCTCATAGGGCGGATATTTGCTACAGTTGCCACGCTTGGCAAGCATGTCGGTAACCAGTTTTTTACTGTAAGCCGGAATCAGGAAGGCGTTGCCGTCCATGTGCCGGTTTGTTTCCCTTTGCCGCCTCTTACGAGACCCACGGGATGATATGGGGTAGTGGGTATTCTTACTTCGCCACTACACAGGATCCAAAATTGTTTAATTATAATTAAATATAAAAAGGTAAGTATAATTAAATCTGATCACTTACCCGACCGGCGGCTCAGCTAGTGCCAAGGGAAGCACACTAAGAAGTAGAATGAACATCTGTAAGGAATCAAATTAAGCTGAGTTATATTTTTTTTATTGAAAACCAAGAACCAAGAACCGCAATGCAGTACCAGGCCTATTCACAAACTAAGTTGTCATCAAAATGACGGTAATTTTGTAGTACATTGCGTCGTATATTTTATGAGTCGTGGTAACTCCTATAGAAAAGTTATATAGAATGCGCAATGTACGACAAAGTCACTATCTTTTTGTTTTCTGTTTTTAAACAAATTATTGGCGACAAACGAATACACGTCCAACCTGATGAATAGAATAGAATATAATATATATTTCTATTCAATATAGACTACAAGAATACATATTATTGAAAGACATTTTACACTTTAACCACTTGGTTTCGATAAAACCTCTGTCCTGGGAAGAACCAGCAAGAAACCCAGCGGGACTTATTTTTTTAAATAAAATCAATTTACAATATTATTTTATACAATTGGTATGAAGACATAAGAAACAGCATGGTAGTGATCACCTTATTCCCAGGGGTCTTATCAATAACGTACTGTTTAGTAGTATAATAACACTCACTAAAAAAAATCGTTAGTAAAAATTTTAAAGTTTTTGCTATCAAAAACTTTAAAATAATGCAAAACATTCAGGTTTTATCTATATAACTGGACTAATGTACTGTTTGGAGTCGAGTGACTGGTATGTGGATGATGTGGCCCATAGAAATTTTCATCTATCTTCCCCGGTCGAGCCGACCCTTTTGTGCTACAGCCTTAATATGACTGCAGCATGGTTAAAATCATAGATTACACTAATTGTGTAAATATTTTTATTTCATCGTAAATAAGTACATTTTATAATAACAATAATAACGAGAAAAAAGTATTAAGGCAATTATTATTAGTGATTAATGTTTATTATCCTTTTTAATATTTCTGATTATTCTGCACAGTTTATTGAATACACTATCCTATACCAAAAGCTTCTCGAATATTAATTAAAAAAATAAACTTGCCACCTACCCTGGACCTGAAGCTGAACCGTTTCAGTCGAGTTAAAGCTGCTGAATGCAACCACCCAAAAGTTTTGCACTATTTATACTCACGGCAAATCGACTGGAGGATAGCCTAATTGGGCTAAGTTTACCTCGACTGGTTACATATTGACTCTATTGCATTGTGATACGAGCTAATTCAGTTCGAATATAAGACCGGCGTGCATCAAAAATAGTCCCATTGTTGATTAGGGCCTTCAACGCATGCGCGTGACGACACCGGGGATCGAATGTGGATCATTGTCGTTAATTTTGACGTTTAGAATAGATCGTTTTGATCAGGTTCTGTGGTTTACAAAACGCCGCCTAAGTTAATCTATTGCGTGCCAGAAAACAAATCGAGCTTAAAGCTCTGTCCAAAACGAGAAAGATATTTTTGTAGAACCTTATAATTCGATTTCAAATTCAAATATAGCTTTGGTAACAATTACGTGAAGAAAGCTTTGCGCGCGGAGGAGTGTAAGATTTGGCATAGTTAGTTTATATGGAGAGAGAGTGCAGAAAACTGAAGTTAATGTTATAAATACATTGATAAAATAAAATAAAACATAGTGTTTATGTTAATAATTAATTAAAATTAATATAATAAATTATGACTCTATTTTATGTGTGTAGCCAAATTCAGTAGATTATTATTAACTTCAATTTTATTATTTTAACTATATATTTTGTGACAAAAATCAAAATAAGTTGACAATTACTTGAAAATATAAATATAATTTGATTATTTACCTTAACATTATTTATAAATAATCAAAAATTAATTTTGTAAATTTAATTTAAACTTTTTATTTAAAATTGACACTGGCATTATCATGTCTTTTAATTAAAAAAAATTGCATGACTCATAATAATATTGTATTTGGTTTTAACTAATATCGACTGTTGTATGAAAATTGGGAATTAAATGGCTATTATTATTATTATGTATGGGGTATCTATATAGTTTTCTCATCTGGTTGGGTGCTATAAATATATAATTATAAATGGAAATGGAAAGACAAATATACATAAATAACAATAACATAAAATAAATATAAAAATACATATATAAATAAAGGCCCAACCAGATGGAGGCCCTCGGCAGGGGAGACCAAACGGCCGAGGGTTAGGGGGAAAGGGAAAGAAACCGGCGGACGATGCGGGCGGTATCGAGGAGCACCGCCTTCTGAGCCTGGAGCGGTCCGCCACGTAGTCCCAGCCGCCTCAGATGACCCGAGAGGCTGACTGGGATTAGCCCGTTTGCAGAGACGACTACAGGAATAATTTCGGTCGGCAGACCACCCCACATGTCGGTCACCTCGTGAGCCAGGTCCAGATATTTTGTTTGCTTATCTGTTTCGGCTTTCACGAGGTTCTCGTCACACGGAATGGTAATGTCGACCAAAAATATCCTTGACTGTGCCCGGTCCATCAGCACAATATCAGGCTTATTCGCAAGAATAGTCCTGTCTGTGATGATGGCCCGGTCCCAATAGAGCCTGGCGCGATCATTTTCGAGCACGGCTTCCGGCAAGTACTTGTAATACGGCAATTTCCGATCCACGAAACCGTATTTCAGAGAGAGCTCCTGGTGAAGAATTCTAGCTACTAGGTTGTGCCTGTGCAAGTACTCAGAGTTAGAAAGCGCCGGACAACCGGAGATGACATGCCTAAGTGACTCACCGGGATGGCGACAAGCTCGACAGATGTCGATGGTGCCATCCTTTAGGATGTATCTCCGATAGTTGTTGGTCTTAATAACCTGATCCTGTATTGCACAGACAAAACCCTCGGTTTCCCCGAAGAGGTCACCAAAGCGTAGCCAGTGGAGGGAGGTTACTGTGTCTACAAAAGGCCCATGTAGAGACTTATAGAACCTCCCGTGGAGCTCCTTCTCCTTCCATACGGTCTCCCGGTCGGAAATTGTCTGCACTGCCGGGTCTTGCCATTGCTCGTTGGCTAAGGATAGAGGGGTAAGTCCTTTATCACAAGAAATGACGTCCTTATAGAATGGATCATCCGATCTCGCCAGGAAGTAATTACGGAGGCTGCACACTTCGCGATTATGCATGGTGAGCGCGCTCAAGAAGCCACGCCCACCATGCTTTCGCGGCAAGTACAGCCTCATTACCGACGATCTCGGATGATGTATACTGTGGGACGTCATGATAGTGCGGACTTTTCTATCCAGGGCGTTAAGTTCAGTCTGAGTCCACCTGAGTATGCCAAAGGTATACATGAGGACAGGCATGACCCAGCCGTTATATGCTTGTGTCTTATTCACACTGGACAAAAGGCTGTTAAGCACTTTGGTCAAGCGTGCATAAAACACGTCGCAAACTGACTGTTTCATACCAGCCTCATCGATACCGATGTTCTGTGACATACCCAGGTATCGGTATGTTTCAGCTTCGGAAAGGGTCCTTATTTTATTTATTTATTTGCTACTTAGTATGTATGTTACATGATATACTATTAAATACTATGCATACACACTAAGTCTCTAATGGAGACATGCAAATTTATTTATTCTTAGAAATTATATTTATACAAAATTAACACATCAAAATCAATCATTATTAAATCATTAAATTAGCAACAACAAACAATCCATCCAATTATATTCTAAAGATATCAAAAGTACCAAAAAAAAAATTATAATTAACAAATAAAGTAAATTAAATTAAACAATATTATATACCTTGTCAGTTAATAACAAAAAAAAATGTCAATTTTGAGCTATAGTCCTATAAAAGTTTTCATCAGTAATTTAAAAGCTCGTTTACTGAGTAAAATGTTTTTTGAAGAAGCCACTGGTATAATTTTTTTTGAAATGTTTTTATAGGAAGATCTTTTATTATGTTTGGTATTTTATTATATATTGTTTTACCCATCCAGTAACAATTTTTACTAAAGCGTTTACTTTTCGGTATTTCGCTAATTACTATCCGATCTGGGTATCTCGTGTTCATGGATACCACTTCTTTGTTAAGTTTATAAAAACTTTTCCCGTGTTGTTTTACAAATTTAGCAACTTCTAATATATATAAACAAGGCACGGGTAAGATTCCCAGTGTCTTAAATAGAGGTCGACATGAAACATCTGGGCCCACACCATGAATGGCACGAACACATTTTTTTTGTGCAATAAAAACTTTATTAATCTCTGCACTGTTGCCCCAAATTATAATTCCGTAGCGGATAATCGACTCAATATATGCAAAATAAGTCATAATTGCAGTTTGTTTTGTTGCCACTTTTGTTAGTCTATAAAGCGCATATGTGAACCTGTTTATTTTATTACATATTTTACAAACTTGTTCTTTCCACTTTAATTCTTTGTCAATAATTATACCTAGGAATGTCATATTAGTTGCACTACAAAGAGTTTGTCCATTATAATTAATATTTATTAAATTATTATTTATATTATTGAAATTTATATATTGAGTTTTACTTAAGTTTATTGTTAAATTATTATTACTTAGCCATTTAGTTACGTCAAATATTGTTTGATTAATGTCAAAATTATGTTTTGATTAATGTCAAAATTATGTTTTGACATTAATCAAAACAAAACCTTAAGTTGACGGGCATAGATAAGTCTATGCCCTCAGAGTTGGCAACCCTACCCCTCTCAACATAGAGTACCGCACACTTATCCGTCCCCAGCTCCATTCCAATGGAATTGCTAAATTCACACGTGATGTTTATCAATTCCATAAGATGGGAGCGACTGGAGGTGAATAACTTGAGGTCATCCATATAGAAAAGGTGGGTCACTTTTGTCCCTCCTTTCTGTAGCTGAAATCCCCTCCCGGAGCCCTCCAGTAAGGTACTGAGAGGGTTCAGAGAGAGGCAGAACCATATTGGACTCAGACAATCGCCCCGGAAGATACCCCTTCCTATCCCTATGTGGTTCTCCGCAGCCATCATCCGCTCGCCCAGATGACAAAGGATCGTACTCCACTGCCCCATACACTGCTCGAGGAAGTCTCTAACTGTACAGTCTATCTTGTATAGTTCGAAGACTCTCTTTAGCCATGTATGGGGCACCGAGTCGAATGCCTTCTCTACCAGGCGGCGGAGAAGTTCCGACGGTTGCGTTTCACCACTTTGCCAACCGCGTCAATGAGGAGTTGTTCCTTGGTTCCAGACCGCCGCCCCGACACCACGCGCACCACCTGATTTGAGTCCAGGTGACGAGTGATTCTCGCGCTCAAAATGGATGTTAGTGTCTTGTATATGGTCGGTAGACATGTGATGGGGCGGTATTTGCTCGGGTCTGTGGTACCCTGGCCTTTAGGAACCAAATGGGTGATCCCAGTAGTGAAGAGGCTCGGGAGCGACTTCTGGTTGAAAACCTCTTGAAACTGTCGGGCGAGCACAGTGTGACACACCACGAACCCCTTCAGCCAGTAGTGATGCAGCCCGTCGAGTCCCGGACTTTTCCAGTTCGGGGCCCTACGGACCGCCTCAGCTACGTCATCCGGCGTTATGGTGACGGGGTCCATGGGCGTAATACCCGCACACTGACTTGCCACAACTTCCGTCCAAGGGCCCTCGTTGTGGTTTACGGGCTCTGACCACAGGCTGCGCCAGAATGCGACCGTGTCGGCCTGATTCGGTACTGGGCCCGTTCCACTTACCATTGGACGCTCCAATGATTTATAGAGCCTCTTCTGATCACTCTGGAAGAGACGATTCTGGTTGAACCGTGTCGACCTCTCGATATATCGCCGAATTCGCTTTCCCCAAGCAGCGATTCTCTGCTTCAGGTCGTCTATGCGCTCCGTCAGTTTTTGCATTATATCCGGCTGGGACAAACTAACATTTGTCCCAGCAAACGCCATCCTGACGGTGCGCACAATCCTTGGCCTGGTATTGCCTGACCTGAAGCATATCAGTCTGCCGATGAGGGCCCTAGCCTTTGCGATACGTTCTTCAATTCTTGTTCTCCAGGCTGGGATAGCACTACTTTGTCCAGTAGTGCGTCCAGCCGTGGAAAGTTTGGCGCCTATAATACGGCAGACTGTCAGTGCGGCGCCAAAGAGAATTGAGTCCGTCTCGCAAAGGTCCCGGCTGGCTTCCAAATAGGTCACCAGCATTGGGTTCAGAGCCCTCACGACAGCCCGATTCCGCTTGCTTAGGGCTATGCGGGAAAGTCGCGGTCGATTTTCGAGAGGCGTACTGCGCGTTTCCATAATCGCCTCTTCCAATGTACTCCTCATTTGCTCTATTTCTAGTTCCTGGGTGAATGTTCCATCATCATTTGAATCAGCAACCAATGGGGTATTCTCGGCGGCATCCACGTGTGCGGGTTGTTCTGCAACTTGTGGCACCGCACCCCCAGTCGTAGCGTTTTCATTTGATGAGGGAACAATCTCACGTCGTAGCCGTTCGAGTTCGGCGCCATCAAATATATTTGATCGTAAGATATACCGAACTCGGTCTGCCAGGTTTTGCTCGGTGACAGTAATAGATGGCTCCAGCTCAGTAAAAAGACGATGAATCCTAGCCCGATACGCGAAACCTCCAATTTCTCCCCCTTTCGCCCTAAAATAGGCCCGCAATGCGTTTGTATTCAATATTGATGGTCCATCGCATGCGGCGTACTCCACCAGTGGCGGGTGCCGATTGCTGGGTCTGCGAAGACCCTGCCGACACCAAGCAAGCTGGTGGGGATGATGGATGCGAGGGGCTGCTGGGTGGTCGTGCAGCACCTCGCGCTCGACTGGCGGTTCGCATGCTGTCGCGTCCAGCGCCAGCTCCAGACGCGCCCTGACGACCTCCAGGCAGCGGCCCTTTGCGCAATCTTCTGTGTTCCATCATCCATACAGGGCGTCATTTAACGGGAGACGCCCAGACCCGGCGCCGTTTCATGGTGAGGCCATATGCACAAGCGGGCCCTTGCACCATCAATTTTTGCCGAGGCACGGCGCTCACACCTCTTGGCAAGGTGCTGACTGACTGCGGGGACGTAGCGGTTTTGTCACATAACCGTCACGTCAGCGAGCGATGGGGTCGTCACTTCCCTACGCCATTTTATTATTATTTTTTATTATTATTATTATTATAGTGTTTATGTTTGAACTGTCAATGTCAAATACATAAATGTCGCTTAGACAATTTAAATCATTTTTTTACGTTCATACTGCCATTGGGTGCGTTTGGCAGAAAAAAGGGCTACCAAGCGCTTGTAAGCAAAATGGTGATCGTAAGCGGTAAGTGCTATCAAATCGTAAGTTGCTATTTTCCTCTAGGACACGAAGTTAGTTTTAACCGGGGAACCTAACCTAATTTAAATATATGTTTGTAAAGTATTCATATTAAAAACTTATCAATCATAAATTTTTTAATGTATATGTCTATTCATGTCATTATATTACTTAAAACTAATATTGCACAAAACAACATATAAACTCTACTTCAAAACAAACAAATTAAGAAAGGAAAATGGCGGATTGTGTGGCCGAAAACTGTTTAGTTTCGCCATTTTGCTTACAAGCGCCTGCTAGCGCTTTTTCTGCCAAACGCACCCATTGTCTCAGAGTAAAGCAGAAAAATTACGTTTAATTCTATCTATAGCGACACGTACGTGAGTTTAATATGGTCATCCGGTTAATATGGTCACTAACTTATAACTCAATAAAACTATAGCCTTGTTTGCATAAATGGATTTGTGATACGATAGCTTGTCAACAGTCGATCAAATAATAAAAGGTCAAAAGGGCTGCATTATCGTCGTCATTTTGACAGTTGACATTATATTTCTATCTTCTATGTATAATAATATAGTGTCGCTAAAACTCAAAACCGGCTCGACCGATATTGCTAAATTTTTTAAGTGTCTTTGAATGGGTCCCTAGATGGTTTAGATTCACATTTGGACCGGTAGGTGGCGCTGTTGTCAAAATACAGAAATCACCCGTGCGAAGTAAAATATAAAACTAAAGGTTTTGATTTTAAGAAAGAAAAAATAATTTATTGTCGTAAATATTTTAGTTTAGTTAGTAATTATTAAGTTGGTTTTTCAGTGTTGCTAAATATTGCCAATGCTTGTTTGCTATTGATTATTTTCTTAATATATTAGTTATATTATACGACTCCGTGATTTTGTCTCGGTCCCCCACCTAGTTTTGGTTTTATAGGGCGGTAAAGTTTACCGCGTACCTTATTTTATAAAATAATGTGCAGTTGAAAGTAAAAACCCCCACCACCCCCAAAAAAAAAAACTTTTCCTTTCACGGCCACAGGGCGACGCCAATTTTATGAGATTCAACGCATCCAAAACACAAGGGTGTCTCTTCACTGCAAAAATAAGCCAGCTCACCTTTGCTCTTTCTTTCCAAAATTTATCACTGGAATAACCCGACCACCTCCAACTGTTGGGGGTTGAGATATCCTCAAATCTAAACTTCCGGCAGTTCCGCCAGCTACAAGGAAGCTAGGAGTCCTTGCAAAGGTGCGGCGATACTTCACGCCGGGACAGCTGCTTAGTTTATATAAAACGCAAGTCCGGTAGAGCATGGAGTATTGCTGCCATATATGAGCTGGTGCTGCAAAATGCCACAGCAGCCTTGGACTCAAAGACGTGCTAAAAGGCTTATTGGTGACCAAAATGTGGTTAAAACTAATCTGGTTGTGCGCAGGAATTGCATAATCTAATTCCTACCTCTCCCTCCACCATCGGATAACCAGATGTTCGGCCAGTCATAACCCGTTCGTTGTTGACTTACCACGTATTCGAACCAAACGGTTTGCTACGCGTACAGTAGACATGTGTCAATCATTCATTTCTAGTGACCGAATCATTGTAGTACATTTTATCACGCATACATAACAGAAAAACCAATGCGTATAGTCACACCACCAACGCCAATCCATGTAAGACCTAAATCGGGATATACTAAAAAAGGCTCACCCAAAATAATCAAGTGAAAGCTATTGTCATAAGCTAACAAAAAAATGTTTTGTTAATACAGTGAAACGCACACAATTTTTCCTTTAGACACGTGTCTCATTCATTTCTAGTGACCGAATCATTCTAGTACATTTTGTCACGCGTACGGGTATATTCCGATCGATCATTCAACTGGATCATTTCAGGCTCCAGTACTCTGAGTCTGTGAGATCCATTGGGAACCGAAAATTTTCTATTTGAGATTTGTAATAGCGCCATCTACTACTTGCTATAGGTAATAAAGTCATTTTATCGAACTGAAACTTATTGACTTTCAAGGTGGCAAGTACAATTGACGCTAGATGGCATTAACACAAAAACCTCAAGTGATTCAATTGATTTAATTTGACTTTGGTAACTTTATTCAATATATTTTAAATATTTAATAATTTTTTTAAATTTCATTTTTAACAATACACAATTTCATCTTACTTTACATGTCTAAAAATAGGGGTTGTAACATTTATTTGCTACAAAATTAAACTTTTACCTATCTTATACTTATATAAGGTCGTTGAAAATTATCATATTAAATAAATCTTTTTCTATGAAATCTTTTGAAGTGTTAATTTTAGTAAACTCTACGAAATTATATTTTTAACTCATAGATGCAACAAATAAATATAATAAAATGTAAAATAATTTTTAATTTGGGTAACAATATTGTAATAAAAAATCCTTAAATAATAAATACTCCTGATACTGTGCAGTCTGAATTGTTTATTCGATGGGCCTGTTTGTTCAGATCATTCGGGATTCGGTCGGTTTTCGGCTCATTCACAATTCATACAAATCTCGAGTTAAAAAGGTACCGTCAATTGTTTGTGATTGGTTGTAACATTCAAAAACAAATGAATGAACCATCAATACTTTTATGTGTACCAGCTCAAACGAACGAATCATGCATGATTGACACATGTCTATTTTCCTTTCCTCTATTACAGCTTATATTTGATTTTGAGTTGTTATCAGGAAGATGCTGCTGCTGTACATCTTCAGCTTCAGCTTCCCTCTGTCGCCTCTTGCGACACCCACGGGACGACACGGGGCAGTAGCGGTCAACCTGATTTGTACTGGTATATTACTTCATCTTCTTTAACAGAAGGTAACAGTCCACTGCTGGAGGTCAACTTATTCCACTGTAGGGGATTTGCATTGGCAATCGTAGTGTCATGAGCAACTTTGAAGGTTTTTTAATCAACAGCTGAATACGCCTACGTGGTAAAGCCCTGCTGCAGCTATATTATGGTGGTAATAAATAATAATCAAATAAATTTATTATTAAAGTTATCTCTTATTAAAGTTATGTACTTTAAGAAGAGGCGTTTTCCTACTGATCTTCTATATCGTACCAGTGGTTTACTCACTGTCAGGAAGTTGTATATATTCTGGACAATCCTCAGAACACACAAATCATTATTTTATGATCCACGCCATTTAAATAAACGTCGTAGAAACATGGTTGCCCAGACGTACAGAGCTAAAACCACATTTGCAAGCAGACAATATATATCGCGTTCTGCCTTTCTTTATAATAAAATAAACAAAGAAATATATATGTACGACAAAACATATCATAACTGTAAAAAACTTTTGTCGAAATGGATTCAACTTAAGACATATGACGAAACTGAGAAGCTTCTGGATTGTGTTATATGATTTGTACAGACTCAGACACTCTAATCACACACACTCATTCCAACTCATGCAAGCACAGACACAACACACACACACACACACACACACACACACACACACACACACATACACACACACACACACACACACACACACACACACATAAATAAATAAACTTTCACTCACATATCATACAGTATTTATAAGTAGACTAGTTCCTATCGTTTGATTGTCCTAATTTTAGAATATAAGTAATATATAGATAATTTTAATGTATGATATAGAATATGTTTACCAATACTGCCATGTAACATGAATGTAGTAATGGAAGGGCGGACCCTCCAAACACAGGCATTTTTTTTTTGCTTAAATGGAGGTTCCGATCCACAGTTCTTAAGGCATGTACTTCTTAAAACGAAATAAAATTTATTTATTTATTATTATTTATTATTTATTATTTGTTCGGGGTGATGTAGCTCTTGTTCATGTCACTGTATTCTGCTCCCGCTCTAGTATCTCGTATTTAAGTTTTAGCTTTCTCCACGTATATTTTTAATTTTTGATCCGATCGGTGTCATAGGTATGTTACTCACGCACTCTTTTAAAGAAATAATTAACTTGTTGCCTTCACAAAAATCCCCTCTAAAATTTCTTCCCAAAAATAGTATCGAATTTAAACACTATTAAATAAATGAGACAATTAATTTTTGTTAGGAGAATGGGCCCACCACAAATTTTAGGGATTCTTAATGAAATGTAGCTTACTAATCCGTTGGGCTATGTCGGTCACTCCGGTTTTACTGCGGATATCCTCATTTCTGAGTCTATCACGCAGAGAAACTCCGAGCATAGCCCTCTCCATAGCTCGCTGAGCGACCTTGAGCGTCCTCATACGGCCAGCAGTGAAGGACCACGTCTCTGATCCGTAAGTCATCACTGGCAACACGCACTGATTTACACATCTACACGAAAATGTGTTGTGTGTGTATGTATTGTGTGCGTAATTGTTTTACCACATTAATTCATATTTACAATAAATCTGGTTGATTTTTTTTGTCATATGTTTTTTTATATAAAACTCGTACATTTTAAACTATATTTGGTTTATATTTTGCTTATAAAATAAAGTCCAGAGTCTATCGATACACTATTATTATAAATTTATTAATGTAATAGTATTCTTTTTACGTTTTTTCTTTAGAAAAGGCAACGGAACCAAAAGTTATGTTTGAAATGAAATTGCCTTTTTCAATGTTAATAAATATTTCGTAAAACAAACTTGAGCTGTGTACCTAGTAGTGTTTTTTTTTATATAAATTTCAAGTCATGAAAAAATGAGTTTTCGAAATTATAAATAACTTAATTAATGATTTTTTGTTAATGTACCTATGTAAAAGCATATTACTTTTACATGAATAATTGAATGTAACAATCTATATGTATTTAGAGGTACAAACTATTGGGAAAGTTAAATTCATTTTATTTATAATACAATTTTAATGCATGGTTAAAACTAGGTACCATTATACAACGTAATCGAAAAAACTTTCCCACGAACATACTTAGAAATTAAAACAAAGGTGTCACAAACCGCTTACGCGGCTGAGATTGTAAGTTGTATTTGATCCCTGTTTTGATTATGTTGCACTAGAACCGCCGTGAGACAAAACGTGTAATATTAAACGACTTATAAGACGACGATCATTTTTTGCCAACTAACTGTCTATATGTAATGCAAAGAAAATATTCTTTTAACCAGAGTTAGATACGACATACATAATTAGCAACATCCTACTAATTATGCAAATCGATGTGTCAAGTGTTGCGACATAAACAATTAATAAAAATATATGTACCTATGGTTATAACCGATTTATAGGATATTCCACTTTTCATAGAGTTTATTTAGATTTAGTAGGGCCCTAATGTAAGAATAGTTTTAATAATGTATATACTCACACTACAGTGTGATTTAAATAAGTATGCCGAAGTGTATCTACTTAAAAGTAAGGATACTATGTATTTCAATGGCATTAGCTTCTTTTAGATTTGTAAAATTTAAAATGAATAATACAGTTTAAGTATAAGAATATAAAAAAAAATTTGTAAACACCTTATGTTATATTTTTGAAAACTATTTTGTTTTAAAAACTGTATTTTCAGTCAGTGAATTAATAGTTATATATGAAAATTTTAAAAGTTATGCGGTAATGATAGGCGAACTAAAATTATTTCACAACAAAAACTTAAAGATTCAATACAATTACGTAAGGAATTTGATGATTGTTTAATAAATTTAAATACAGAGATAAAAAGTTATTTTATTTAAATTACGGTGTTTACGATATTTTATTTTTATTTTACTATGTTATAAATATGTTTTATTTTATTATGTTATAAATATGTTGTAGGTATAAGAATTTTAATATTTTAAAATAATGTACAATTTTTTGATTTTTTACACCAAGTTTAAATTCATTGAAATAAAAATATTTTTGTAATTCTATTTTTTTTTCTTTTTGCCGATGGGCGTATATGGTTATAATATATATGCAGGATGGAATAGGAGAGGGATAGTAATAAACCTACATTCAAGACCAGTAGACGTATTATCATTTATTCCCCGAACCTCCCGACATTACAGGGTTAAAATCAGTTACAGAGTTTTTCTGTGAATAAATTGTGCCTGATCTCTCTCATGCCAGGTCGTGTCGGATTGGCGTGTGATTCAGTAAATAGTGAGTCCACGTGTGCTTGCGCACACACTTGTGTACCATAATCCTGCCCTGCCCAGATGGTAGACTCTGTTGAAATGAAAATGGGCGTCGTGACCGAAACTCTTTTTAAAGGACGTAATATATTGATTTACATACTTAGTAAATGAGGGTTATATGGTCATCCGGGTAAAATCATCACTTTCTTATAACTTAAAAACTACAGCCTTGTTTGCATAGATGGCTCTGTTATACGATAGCTCTTCATCTGTCAATAAAATAATATAGGGTTAAAAGGGCACTGCTTTATCGATGCTACTTTGGCAGTTGACATTATAGTAAATAATTAGTCGATTTTAGTAGTGTGTAGTATGGGTAGTTTTTCTTTAAGTTGATTTTTCGAAGTGTTCCTAATTATTGCCAAAGCTTATTCGCTATTTTGTTCTTAATATATTCGTTAAAGTGTACGACTTTGTGTTTCTGTCCTGCCTTAGTTTTGATTTTATAGGACGGCAAAGCTTCAGGCGACCATATTACACTTACGTACCTTATTAAATTTCTAACTGCTACCATAGATCTAAACAACTACCATTAATAACTTGTTAAATTATGTTATTTTTTTATAATAGATGTTATGTTAAATAAGGATTTCTCAAATATTTGTGTGAAAATAAGAATTATTTTTTCTTTTTTTACTTTAGCATCAGATATTAAGAAAAAAATGTATAGTTTCGGAACTGATCATTAATTAGAATATATTTTCTCCAAACATCCAGACTGACTAAAACCTTCATTTAATTTATGAATAAAGACTTCAACGGGACATTCTAAAACCATAGATCTTGATCAGTTGATCTAATTCAGTCATGAAGGTTACTGGTAATGATCCACGTTTGATCTTCGGTGTCGTCACACGCATGCTATGAAGGTTTTTATCAACAATAGGACGAATTTTGACACACGTGTGTTTGCACCTCCTCTGACTCTACCTGTTCTTATTATAATGATATAGAGTCGAATATTCGGTGCAATGTAGTTGTGAAACGTAGCCTGTGATGCGGTCGAGCTTTCCTTCAGTCAAACGATCAATATAAATAGTGCAAGATGTTTCTGATAAAGTATTCAACAGGTTCGTTTCATCTGGAACAGTTCAGTTTCAACGTGTAAAAGTGGGTAGATTATTTTTATATTTAAATTAATAATAATTTAATTATTATCAGTTTTAACAGCATTAATTTAGGACATTAATAAGTTGGAGTAGAGATGTACATATTGTCGCTATTGTATGTTCTCTTTGCCCACTTTCGGCCACAATCAAATGCGATCGGAAGTTACCAGCGTACCAATTCAGTTAAGCAGGACATCCTATAGTGCAACAATATTACTATCAAACATAGAAATACATTTTTTATACAAGCTAGGGCGACAAATAAGTACGCTGTCTACCTGACGGTTAGTGGATGCTGTGGTCCACAAGATGCTGTGGCCCATATACAGATTCGTTGCCACCTTTAGGAATAAAGATGGTATTTATACAACCAGTAAAATGGACTTTAGTTATAGTAACTAACCACACGAAAGCAGCATACAGCTGCTGTTTTTCGCTGGTTTTCTGTGAGAACGTGAAATTTCCCCGGTCAAGCTGAACCGTTTGTACTTCAGCTATAATGTCAGCTCATATGTGGTAGAGCCACGCTGCAGCTATATTATGGTTATAGCACGAAGACCGGGGAAGGACCACGCTCTCAGAGAATACCAGCGTAAAATAGCAGCTGAATACTGCTGTGTTTTTTATGGTGAGTGTAGAGATATAGAGACCCTTTTTACTGGATACGAGGCATTTCATATTAATCCTCAGGGGTGACAGCGAATTTGCATATGTCTACGGGCCACAGCATCCACTTACCATCAGGTGGACTGTGTGCTCGTTTGCCACGCTTCTTCTATAATAAAAATATGTAAAAACATTTTTTTATTTCTTGCAGATGTTATTCCTTTTATTAAGTGTGTTCTCGTTCGCCATGGCTGAGCCATCGGTTGCGTGAGTTGCGTTTGATTGTTCTATAATAGATGAATTTCTTTACCGTCTGGAAAAAGCAGTGTGTTACGGGTGAACGGAGTGGAAGACTATGGCACTGATATTTTTTTTGCTTTTACATCAACATGTTTTTATGAAATTGATCTATCAATAAATATTACTAATTTGAAATAACCTAATAAAAATAAGAACAAAAATTTTGAACTAAATAAATAAATCAATTGAAAACTATCCAAATTGAAATAATACGCACCTAAGTAGTGGTATTTATTGATAGATCAATTTCATAATACGATAATGTAACAAAAAATGTAAAATATCAGTGCCGTAGGCTTTTATTCCGTTGACCTGGTACACCCTATTTTTTCCAGGTGGTAAAAAATCATTCAGTATTTCTTACGATGTTAGTAAATTAAATAACACTAAGAAAAGTCAAATTTTCATTAATTTTGGCTTGCATAAAGCATTATATTTGAAGTCAAGAATAATAATAATGTCCTCCGTCCGACCAGAACTACGTCTGCCTGGCCTGGTCTGCTATCTATCTATCATATATATCATATATCACATACCATATTAACACATCTTTATATTTTATTTTTTGACATAATTTTTGTCATTATAATCATTTTCGAGTAGTATTCTACAAATTTTCAATTCGTCACATTGTATCGTAATGTACTACGAACCATTTATAAAAATTCCAAATTTATCAAACATAACAGTTACACTCTATGAAAGGAATATACATAACAAGTAATTTATGTTTTTTTACTAAATTATAGGGATAGTTACTTAGCAGCAGCCCGATCAGATCACGAAGAGTCTCCTCAACAATATTTACCGGACTTACCTGAATCATCTGTACGAGACTCCAAAGCATTTACTAACACCAATTCTCACCAATATCATGGACCAAACACTAGGGGAATTTCTCAAGAATATGGACCTCCTAGCTTCCGTGGCGGATTATCTCAGGAACATGGATATCCCAACTTGCGCAGTGGTACAGAATCTGGGAGTAAATTATCACAGGATTATGCACCGTCAGTCCGTCTCTCACAAGAGTACGACTCTCTTAGCTCTTTGGGACAGAGCTTTTCGGCAGTTAAGTCAAAAACAGGAACATCGCAACGGTACGGTGCTGTAAGAACGTCTCCTTCGGACGTATACAGTGCTCCATCACTCAGATCGTCTCCAACCACACAATACGGTGCCCCTGAATTCCAACCAACGAATACTGAAGAATACAATGCCGCATTCCAAAGAAACAGTGGCTTTTCGAATACTAGAAGCTCTTCGACCGTTCAAAAATACGGTGTGCCCAAATCTCGTAGTAGCCAGTTGCGTTCTGGCTCCGTATCACAGGAATATTCACTTTCTTCAAGATCTAATGCACAGCAGGCGCATAAGACATTAGAAGATTTCTCATTTGGCGCTCAAAGTCTCGCCAAATCATCAAGAAACAGTCCTTCCCAAATTTATGGAACACCAGCTAACACTCTGGCGACTCAGTATAGTGCACCTGAAGCTAGAAATGCTGGTGCATATTATGGTGAATCAGGTGTGTTGTCGACAACGTACAACAGACCTAATGGAAGGAGTACCTCTCAGGAATATGGTGTGCCAGAAACAGGAACAGCTTTGAAATCAAGCACCCTTGCTTCATCTTATCCATCAGCTAGGTATGTATAATGTATTTAATACATAGTTATAAGTATTCCGTCCATGGTAGCTCAAGGGCTATTTATATTTGGTGAAATCATTATATAAACTTGTCATAGGGTCAAAGAAACATAAGAACTTCTTTGACCATTGTATATGCTGTAAATAATTAAAAATTTTAATATTAGAAAGACTATTTAACTAAGGTTCTGGTATTTGAAAAGGACGAAGAGAGAACGAAATGTGAAATATGGGTAAATCAGGAACGTCTAGAACAGGTAAATGAAATTGTATACTTGGGGAGTGCTTTCAGCCGGGATGGAAGATGTGATTTAGATGTGGATAGGCGCGTCGCTGCCGGAAGTCAATGGTGCCCTGAATGCATTAGACAGAAGGCAAGGCGTGGTGAAGAGTGTACGCCTTGCAATACATAACGCAGTGTTGGTACCGACTTTGTTATATGGCAGCGAAACCTGGGTATGCCAGAAGAAGCATAAAAGCAAGTTGAATGCAGTGGAGATGCGATCTCTTCGTAAAATGTGTGGCGTTACCATAGCCGATCGAAAGCGAAACGAAGAGATTCGCAATATGGCAGGATTGAAAGATGACCTTATCACAAAAATTGATAGGGGCGTACTCCAATGGTTTGGGCACGTTGAGCGAATGAGTGAAAACCGAATGGTGAAGAAAATATATAGAGCGAAAGTAAATATTAAAAGGTGTCGAGGTAGACCGAGACTAACTTTCGAAGACCATGTGAGCAAATTGCTGAGAGGGACGTCAAGACTACTCGGGTACCTAGACGTGCATGTATGAAGAAGTTAATGAACCTGAAAGAAGCGAAAGAGGTATGTAAGGATCGTGACACTTGGCGATCTGTTCTCTCTGGCTACCCCGTTAGGGATTGTGCGTGAAGATAAGTAAGTAAGTAAGTAAGAAAGACTATTTAATTTAATTGTCTTTCTAAAATTCATTTGTTGGCAAACGAGCACACAGTCCACCTGATGGTAAGTGGATACTGTGACCCATAGACATCCACATTAATCCACAATTAAGAATCAAAATGAGCAAATGCGTTGTTAACCCTGAGGACTAAGACGGAATGCCTGAATTCCAGTAAAAAGGATCTCTGGTTCTATACACTCACCATACGATAAGCGGGTCCAGACCGTGGTCCTAACTTGGTCGAGCCGATCCATTCATTCTACAACTATAACGTAGCTGCAGCGTGGCTCTACCACGTAAAAATAGACTTATATCACGGTTCAATGTATTAGACGAAGCAAAACTCTGAATTTCTTCTCTGGCTCCAGGTCTAATAATAAACAATCATGTAAATAGTTTTCCTCGTCGTTCGTTATGCGTACAGAAATGAATAGAATAGTCATTCGTTTACAATGTAGGAGTCTTTTAAGCAAAATCACTATGCTTTAACATTCTTCATCTATTTAACATAATCACTTACCATCGGGGTAGTTAGTAAAACACGGGTTAAAACTTATTGTACGGTAAGTCTATATGTATGGCAGAAACCTTATGTTGATCGTTTTATACTATGGTAGAGCCATGCAGTTATATTAGTGGCATAGTTGTAGCACGAATGTGTCGGCTCAACCGGAGAAGGACCACGCTCTCACAGATTACCAGCGTAAAATAGTAGCTTAGTAGCTTAATGCTGGTGTGTTTCGCATGGTGAGTGTAGAACCGGAGACCCTTTTTACTGGAAACGAGGCACTCCATATTAGTCCTCACGGGTGACACCGCATCTGCATTCTGATTCGTAATCGAGGATAGATGTAGATGTCCACGGGCAACAGCAACCACTTACCACCAGGTGGACTGTGTGCTCGTTTGTCACACCATCCCAAAAAAAATATCTATCCATACTTTGGACACACTGGTGATTTTTAATAAACCAGGGCAGTTCACAAGAGATAACATTCATTTTGGGTTTAACAGATCACCATTTCGGGAATACGGTGCACCATCATCTCGTACCGCCATGCCCTCGCCGCAGTACGGGGCTTCAAGAAACCTCGACGGATACTCAGACCAGAGCTACGAGAGCTATGCAAGAAATTCTTTAGAATTGCTTAATCAGGTAAGAACTACAAAGTCAAGTAAACGAAATATTACAAGTAAGCAAGCACAAGGATATCGAAGCGTTAAACAGCGGCGTAAGAAAATCCGCTACCCCATCTCATCCCGTAGGTGTCGTAAGTGGGGATAGAGGGAAACTGAAACAGGATATAGGCAGCAGCATTTTTCTTTTGCCATCCCGCCTTGCAAGCGTGGCAACTATAGCAAAAGCCTACAAGACAATCTAAAAGGGAGGCCAATTAAGGCGCTACTCCTAGCGAACGACCTGCAGCATTCGGTTCTATACATTCCACGCGCTCTCTCTACAATAATATATCGCGTAAGAAATTCACCCAAATTTTAAAATATTTTCTTTATAAAATCGAATATTTATCTTTTGAAAAAATTAAATAGATAAAAATGTTCATTAATAAATTGCCTATCCATTAGTGACAATCGTAAAATAAAAAAAGTTTGGAAAATCCAAAAGTGCACGCCTCTATAATCTCATTTGATTATCATCATCATTACAGCCTTTCACAAGTGCACTGCTGAACATAGGCCTCCCCCAAGTAATGCCACAAAGCACGGCATATTATATTATAATACAGTGTTATATTATTATTATTTTATATATTTGATTATATAAAAGAAAAATATCTCTTTTTCTATATTTGAGACGAAAGAAGAGATCCATGAGAATATTTTTTTTTAGAAAAGTACCAGTTGTTTTTTTTACATTTTCATTAATTACAATTAAACGAGAACAAATTACTCAGTGATTTTTTTAAAGGAACCTGTGCGTTGTGATTCTAAACCTAATAAAAAAAAGAATTATTTTGATACATTAATTCTAACGACTACGATAATTAATACAGACTTCCGGGCACCCTCGATAATTTTTTTCAATCAGTTTGTTTTTACACTAAATACAAAAATTACTTTTAATAATAATAGAAACATGAAAACGAATGATTTTTCTCGATATATGTGTATTTTCATTATTCTTAAAGTGCGGTAGTTAAAAAATGAAGACATTTTTAGCTCAGTAAATTACTGGATTTCCATTGTTAGCGTATTTTAATAATTTATATTGTTGTAACTAACATGGTGGGTAATTAATTATTTTCATCCTATAAAGTCTGCGGAACAATATGTCTAGTTATTTATTTTTGCTTATATTTATAACTGGAATGTAAAACTGTTTAAGATAATAATAAGAAATATAAATAATGTTTTATAATGTAAAAACTTACGGCTTAAATATCCAATTTTATTAAAAACCTATAACGGAAACCACACAAGCAACGCCATCTGTACTTTAGCACTGTTAAATTACAAGCCTATAAAAGACAGATGTCGTCGGTTTGAGCGGCAGCGATAAGCGGCAGCTACGAGCGGCAGTCTTACTAAAACTGTTGAGTAGAGAATACGTACACGGAAGATAAATTGTGAGTAATAATAATTATTGTTATACCTTGTTATTTGTGTGTCTAAAATGTACATTGTTATTACAATGAATATCTATAACCTTGTTTAGATTTATAATATTTTATGCAGTTAATAAAATACATGATGTTACTTACGTATTGAGCGACTTTACTTAACACCATTAGGTGAGAGTAGAGCACAACCTCAACATAGTGTTCTGTGACCTCAACGCTTCGCTCATGAGACGTGTAATAATGTTTACTTTATTAGGAGATGTATGTCATCAATAATTTTTATATAATAACTTTTCATTATTAGTAATTAATACGCATATCTGTGGTTTAGTTGTAGGAAGATTCATCAAGTATTTACTCCTTTAAAAAAACTGGAATTGGCTATTATGAATTCAAGATTGTGTAGAGATGTAATAGGTTTTTTTATTAGTAGATATATCAATTCAATAACAAGTAGATAGCTCCTAAAAACGTCACAAATAACGACTACGCTGCGTTTTGCACAAACACGCAAATTAAGGGAATTGATAAATACTCTAAATGTATCAATGCCATTAATTCATTCAATAAAGACTATCGAAGACCACTGTGAACATACCCGGGGGGGGGGTCACTCCATAGGTTAGAGACAAGGATAGCAAACACGCTGTTGCCTTTGTATTTCTCCGTCTCACCTCTTGCGACACCCACGGGACGATATGGGGTACTGGATATTACTTCACGTTCTATTACTCAAACTTACTAATCAAAATACACAGGAACCAGCGAACTACGAGTTCTCCTACAAAGTGAGCGACTACGAGAGCGGAAGTGACTTTGGCCACGCGGAAAACCGGCAGGACGATAAAGCAGAAGGGGCGTACTTTGTCGTACTTCCTGATGGAACCAAACAGGTACGTTGAAATCATCTTCATCAGCTCTACTGCTTTGGAACCCGGGTAAATTCCACCTATCGTATTTCCTATTTCTGCAAACACAAATGCGAATACTATTGTATTTTAGTGTAGTAAGACACACTGAAATACAATATATAAATTTTCACAGTACGCGAGCAATTTTAAGCGTTGATTTACCACGTGCTCCACGATGAAGGAAAACATCGTGAGGAAACCTGCATGTCTGAGAACCATAAAAAAATTTCAAAGACGTGTAGAGTTCTCTCATTTCTCTTACATCCCACATACGTCCCACTACGTAGGACGTATGTAGGCTGTAACTTTAACTTTATAGTAAGACAGTCTGCATTGTAAGAGGTTGTGAATGTTAATTCTTTCTTTACTAGGAACAAGACATTTTATCTTAGTCCTTCGGAGTGACAACGCATCTGCATTATGATTCATCATCGGATACAGATGTATATGTCTATGGGCTACAGCACCCACTTGCCATCAGGTGGAACGTGTGCTCGTTTGTCACCATTCTTCTATAAAAAAATTGAATTGAAAAACAAACTTTCAGTCCACCTGATGGAACGTGGCAGCAATCAGGTGTTCACCTGCAACCAACATACGTGTAAATAAAGAATTGGCATCAATGAGGACTAAGATGGAATACCTCATGGCCTGTTATTACACTGAGTTTCTTCTACATTTCTCTACAACTCTTATACACTTCAGATATGGATTATAATAACCCCTGGGTAGTGATCGCACAGCCTAATTTATTGTGTCGTTAATTATAACATACGAGTACATGACTGTAATATGTTATCTAAAAAACATCCCGCTGGGTTTTTTGCTTGTTCTTCTCAGGACAGAGTTTTTTTCCGAATCAGTGGTATATTAAAAAAGTAATTTATATTGAATAAAAAAGTTTCCGTTTCTGTTTTTGATCTCTTACTTTTTATCCTTGGACTACAGTAGCTAGTTGCTATAATTTGTCAACAAACGAAAGTGTACAAACAAGTATATTTTTTAAACTTTGTCCTAAAAAATTAATATACCACGTTTTTCAGCTGCAATTTTTGATTCTGAGCTATGATCAAAATTTCAAGTCCCTAGCCCATCGGGAAGTGTTCGAAATTTGAATTGCAAAGACCCAACGCAAAAAATAGAAAGTGACATAGTGAAAACGTGTTTAAATTAATACATTTTCATGCCATGTATTCTGTTCTTTCCAGGTGGTAGAGTACGAGGCTGATGAAAATGGATTCAAGCCAAGGATCTCGGTTATACCAGCCGACACTGCGTCTAGCCGCGCAGGTGACGGGCCTTATTGACACAACTTCATAATCCTATAGAAAAGACGACAAATTGATGTAAAATTTAATATTTATATAATTCAAAACTGGCAATATGTAATAATGAATAAATAAATAAATTAGAAATGTGTTTTAATTTGTTCTGTAACCAAAGAATATATATTGTGCAGCATATATAAGATAAACCTCACTAAATCATTTATTGTTTCTTAACATTTGGATGATCATAGATGTATGGAATCCCGTACCATGCTGCATCAAAATCGAATTTATTTTTTATAGACTACATTGATCATGTTAACTACAAAACTCCTTTTTGAAGAAAAAAATCCGTGTTTTGGAGTTATTTTATAAAATCAAAAATGACCTAAAAACTGTGTAGGTCTATTTTTTCGACGCTTCCAACGACCTATTTTAAATAGGCACCTTGGACGAACATTATTCCTCCAAAAACAGTAATCTACTAATATTAGTAAGAATTACGAGTTGCGGAGTGGATGCGGACATGAAACTCTGATATTTGCCCCATCTTTATACATATTGCCAATACTATGAGTGGGTAGTGTATCCAAAGGTTATACCATAATAGGATGCCACCGCGATCATACTACCACACCAATATCAATAATTCATCGTAAGGGTAACCAATCAGACCTAAAAAAAACACGTGTTGAGTCAAGAGAGCGTCTCGAATCTTTTAATGATCTAAGATAAGATTCAATTAATGACAGACACTATTGCTCAAGCTCATGTGGTTGTGAATCAATTAGGTAAGTGATAGTAAAAATAAAACAAACAAGTCCATTTGAGTTTTTTAATAGCGATTTAAAGTCAAAAATATTTATTTAAAATACATTTATTTAAATAATTAATCATAATCCTGAAAAAAAGTCATCTAAAGCCGTTGCCCGCGCAGTTACGTCATTATACCGTCACCAGCTCAAATACCACACTATATCATATGAGCACAGCAGCCTACTGTTGGCTTACTGTCAAGGCAGCTACAGCAATAACCTACTATGATTCCTTATTTATTGGCCATAGCATCATCTCTGCTAATCAAAAAATACGTGTGATAAGTACGACTGTTAACATGTCTAATTCAGGAAGGTACGGTTATCAGCGATAGTATTATTCATCTCAACTGAACACAACTTTCGGACTGGTATTTAACCAGCGAGCTATGCTCAGAGTTTCTCTGCGTTATTTCTTTTTTAAATATTTTTATTAAGATGAAAAATATTTTCTTTCTGTTTTATTTGATTTATATTTTCTGTGTTATAATGTGTGTGCCAAATAAACTTATTTCTTTCAACTTAATTTTCAATTTCATTAATATTCGTTGTTTTCCAGAATCCAATTTTTTATTACAACAGATTCTACAAATATCTAATATTTTTAATTTAAAAAAATTATGCTCGGACAAGGGAGCGGTAGCCTAAAACCTCACGACGTATCAGCAAAGGGGAGGGAGGGGTATGACAGTGGGCTAAAAACCTCACGTGATTGAAGAATGGCCCCTTACAAAATACCATGAACATCGTGACGGTTTTCTTTTCTAAGAGCCGCGACAATTTCTTTTGTTCTCCACACACCTGATCTAGTTCGGGTCTATCACGTCCTTGTCCTTAATTGCCAGGCTCTCTTTGGCCCACCTGCTAAGATAAACTCCAACTAGACTCTATGTTATAAGCCTAGTTTTGTTACTTTAGATCTTACAAAAGTTTTTCAAATAAATCATCACAGTCGTGTGGGGAAAATAATTGAAAACATAACCCAATCGAAACACGAGCTAGACAATTTGGTTTATTTTCAAAATAATGTATTCTCTTTATTTAATAGGATCGCGTAGCCAAGTGTGTACAATAAATACATTGTATGTCAGGATACGTGTTTGAATCTCAGGTGAAGCCAACAAGTATATAATAATATATTGATAGTATTAGGTGATAACACAATTACAGTAAATTGCATGTTCTGATGTGTTTATACCTGATTTATCTCAAATTTATATATTTATTAATATACTTAGAGATAAGCTGATTAGTTAATAAATATATAAATCTACCATTATATCAATAATAGTTTATACAAGGTAATAGTTTATAGTTAATAGACCATAGCAATGAAACCATGTGTGGGTTCTGCTGTAGGGCTAAAAATAGTTTTACTTTATATATCAGTTTGTTTCTTAAATTTTGAATTAAAAAAGTGCCTCAACTCACATTCATATATTCGAAATACTATTTCGGATATGTGAGTACGAGTAGTTATGTCGTAATTGTGATCGTTCCTTAATTTTTTTAACGATTGTTAATTGAAATTTTAAGTACTGGTTAACCACGTATTCGGCTAGAGCATACTTCAGGAGAAACTCTGCATGTCTGAGGTTTGAGGGCCAGTAAAACCCGACGCCAAACACGGGTCAGCGCGTAACACTAAAAGGCCTTGTACATGGTCGGGACCAACCACCGACCGTCATGACCTTGGTCAGGTTGATGTAAAAATGGACAGTGTAGACATCGGTTGTCTGACCAATATTTTGGTTCGTTCGACTTACGGTCTATTTACTAAAAAATCATCAATCACCTATCTAGTGGACAATAGAAACTATACGAAAACTTTAAGAATCTTAGAATTTTGTAATTTCGTAAGATAGTTTTGTCATTTGGTTTTATGATTTTGTAATTAAACACTATACTACACGAAATTTAACTTTTGTCTTCTTTTTATTAGAGAAAATATAACGCCTTTATCTATTTTAGGAGCAAAGTATGTCAAAGTAAAATTTGCCTTAAAAATTTGTTTAGGCAATTTTTCAAAATATTAAAATAAGGTACTCACTTCATCACTGGACAGCGTGTCCACCCCACATCTAGATTGCTCATCTTTCTTATCAAGGATAGGCAGCAACAAATTAAAATACCAAAGGTTAGGAACATGGACATCATTGGCTCCAGCTCCCGTTCGTTTTGATTCTTTAACCTAAAAAATAACAAGACAAAGATAGGCTTAGTTATCGTGCAGCCCTTTTGTTTTTATTATAAGTACTTAAAGATTATTTAATTACAGTTAATGATGAATAGAAAATTGTGTATTTTTCGTTTAAAACTAATGTTAGTAGTCTATCTACTAAAATCATTATCTACATTAAAAAACCGGCCAAGAGCGTGTAGGGCCACGCTCAGTGTAGGGTTCCGTAGTTTCCCGTCCGTCACAATAAGTGTTCCCACTTATGAGTTTAAAGGTGGGTATCCATTACGTTCGCGCTCCGGCAGCGCTCCGCGCTCCTGCAACTGCTCCCGGTAGTGGGTACGTGCGCGAACATGGAGCGTGCAACATTGCACGCTCCGCGACAGGCGATGCCAAGGAGAGACCAACCGAACAATTCGATAATACCCAACCCAATGTAATAAGTACATACAGCGCCATCTCTCGGGGAATTGGGTTACTAATTAATACATAGACGTGCCAGAAGTTTTCGGTGGTAATTTTGGATAATTTTTTAATAATTCTTTTTTTTGTTTGAAAAAAGATACGTTCAGGATAATAAAATATGTAAACGAAGTTAAAAAAATGCCTGCTTAAACGATTATACTACAAACTTTGTCCAGAAATTATTTTGTACAACTTTTTGTCTTTTTTGTACAAAAACTGTTTCCATCCAGGTTCAAAATAATTTTCCTAGAAAGTCCTTATAAAGTTCTACCTTTCAGATTTTTTTCATATTTTCTAAACCTATGGTTCAAAAGTTAGAGGGGGGGGGGGAAAAAATTGTTTTTTACTTTTGGGGCGATTATTTCCGAAATTATTGACATTATCAAAAAATGATTTTAGTAAACCCCTATCATTTTTAAATACCTTTCCAACAATATATCACACGTAAGGGTTGAAATTAAAAAAAAATCACTTCCCTCTTTACATATAGGGGGCTACCCTAATAAAACATTTTTTTCCAATTTTTATTTTACCACTTTGTCGGCGTGATTGATACACGTATTGGTACCAAATTTCAGCTTTCTAGTGATAACGGTCACAGAGATTAAGCGAGGACGGACAGACGGACAGACAGACATGGCGAAACTATAAGGGTTCCTAGTTGACTACGGAACCCTAAAAATAAAACTGCGGTGCCAACCCGCTTCTCAAGCGTGGTGACTAAGTCAAATCGCCTTTCGCCTTCTTACCTCAAAGAACGATTTCAATATCTGTCTTCTTGTCATCCCTGCTAAAGTTTAGCAGGGATGGGAGATATGATAAGGATATAGAACGACGAGTGAATGCGGGAAATAGAGTAAATGGGGCCTTGCACTCTATTGTGAAGAGTCAAAATATGTCGAAAAAGGCACGTATGGCAATTCACAATGCTGTGTTGGTCCCTACTTTAACGTATGGTAGTGAAAGTTGGGTGTGGCAGAAGAAGCACGAGAGTAGAATAAACGCAGCAGAAATGCGGTCGTTAGGGAGTATGTTAGGGCTGAATCTGAATGACAGGGTAAGAAATTGTGTAATAAGAGAAGAGTGTGGTTTGCAAGATGATGTTGTGACCAGGACTAAGAAAGGAATGCTTCGGTGGTTTGGTCATGTGGAAAGAATGAATGAGGAAAGAGTGACAAAGAAAATTTATGTTGCAGAAGTGAATGGCAGAGTCGGAAAGGGACGTCCTAGGCGAAAATTTATCGACCAAATTGGCGATTTATTGGAAACGGGCCAAATTAGGAGTACCCTTAACCGACGAGCATGTATGCGTAGGTGTATGGATGTGAAGGAGACGAGAGAGGTGTGTCAGGATCGTGCCAAATGGAAATCTGTAGGCTCTGCCTACCCCTCTGGGTGACAGGCGTGAGTGTTTATGTCTTCTTGTCATGATAGGGTTCTACGATCTTCCTTTAATAACAAGATTTATATTCCTAGTCATGTCACCGTGTTCTATGGTAACTCCTTCACTGTGCAGGCTGCACGTCTCTGGAATTCCTTGCCTGATGATATCAGAAAGGCGCCGAACAAATACTCCTTTAAAAAGATGGTACGCGAGTATTTACTGGAGAATCATTATAATTGCAATACAGTTAAATAGTCGTATTTATATGTATTTGTATATTATTAACTTTGTATTTATGTATATTTATATCCATATACGTGTATGTATGTATGTTTATGTATGTTTATTAGCATATAAATGTTATGCGTTAATATAATATTATGAATATGTGTTAATATATGTAAATGTACGAATATATATATATATATATATATATATATATATATATATATATATATATATATATATGTATATATATATATATATTTAATTACAATCATAATCAGTTTTGCTACGTATAATGCATACTAATTTTAGTTTATCTTTTTTTTCTTTTCTTTTAATTGCTACACTTACGACAAATTCACCACTCCATGGAAAGACTGGTAGAGAATGCCTTTAGGCATTAAGTCCGCCTTTTTGTCTAAGGCGAAGCAATAAAGTTTTTAAAATAAATAAAATAAATGTAGAAAATACTTTCATTGTCACCGTCTTTTTAAACGGATCATTTCAGACCTTTGAGAATCTTAGCACGGTATATGATATTATAATATTTTAATATACAACTCATTGTAATAATAATTGAATAACTTAAACGGGCATTAACATATTTATCGATATTTTAGTATAAATACCGAAGGCAGATCCGTGGCTACACACATTGTGGCCTGTAACAATTTTTCACGACGACTTACGGAAAAGAATTTGAAAATGTTTGCCGTTATTATACTAGTGTTCACCGCCATGTAAGTACATTAAAATAACTTATCTGCTTTTTACTTTTTTTATAGAATAGGGTGACAAACGAGCACACAGTCCACCTGATGGTAAGTGGTTGCTGTGGGCCATAGACATCTACATCTATTCTCGATTACGAATCAAAATGCAGATGCGTTGTCACCCGTGGGGACTAAGACGAAATGCCTCGCTTCCAGTAAAAAGGGTCTCCGGTTGTCTACACTCACTTTACGAAACATAGCAGCATTAAGCTACTATTTTACGCTGGTATCCTGTGAGAGCGTGGTCCTTCCCCAGTCGAGCCGACCCATTCGTGCTACAACTATACTACTAATATAACTGGAGCATGGCTCTACCACGTATAAGACCATACCTCGTTTCCAGTAAAACTTACTGTAGTAAGTTAGATTAAGATAAAAAATTACATCTATATTTTATACAATTGAGGGATAAACGAGCACACAATCCACCTGATGGTAAGTGGATGCTGCGGCCCATACACATCTACATCTATTCTCGATTAAGAATCAAAATTCGAATGAGTTGTCATGTCTGAGGACAAAAATGAAATGCATCGTTTTCAGTAAAAAGGGACTCTGGTTCTTTTCACTAACCATACGAAATACAGCAGCATTAAGCTATATTACGCTGAAAAAAATAATTTCATGATACGTTGTAATTTCATAATTGTACCGATATTTTATAATTTTCATTTATTTTAATATAATAAAAATACGAAAGCACCTACCTAGTATTATCAGCCCAAAGCCAAAAATGGCCAAAGCCAAAGTGTTTTTTTTATATTAGGTATGAAAATTAGGCACAAAGTGCTGGAGCGGATAAATTATCGCCTAAAACATGAAATGGCGGCGTATCATGAAATGCAGGCAGGCAGGATACGATCTGACCGATTCTAACGATCGAACAACAATATGTATATTTTCTATAAAAAGGGAGATAAAAGAGCACACAGTCTACCTGATGGGAAATGGATGCTGTGGGCTGTGGCCCATAGACATCTACATCTGTCCTCGATTAACAATCAAAATGTAGATATGTAGTCACCCTTGAGCACTTAGATGCCCCGTTTCCATTAAAAAGGGTTGTATATAAGTCTAATTCAGCAACATTTTGTTTCCTTTAGAATTACTTCTTAATAGTAGCGTTACAAAATAGAAAAATAAAGAAAAATAAAGCATTACTCCATTTCGACTCGTAAAACCTTATAACCCGAGGTAGAAGGCGGTATACCGTCTTGTACTTTAGTACACAAATCACAAGCGTGATATTCCTATAATGAGCGTCAAATATCCAGCCTATTGATTTTTATTTACAGAGTACTCAACGGAGAAACAATGGCCGAACGTGGCACGCCTGAAAGTTATGATTTTCAATATCCAGAACTGGATGACGATACTTTTCAAAAAGAAGAAAAATTAAAAAGAAAATATGACGGCGGGATTTGGGACAAAAATGCAGACCCTGATCCCTGTAACGATGATACGAGAAGAATCCTCAATAAGAAGGCGCTTTCGACACTCGGAACAAATCTGCAAATTTGCAAAGAAACCAATCGGGGAGTACTGGCGAAGTTATGTGTGAGTATATGATGCTCAAGATTTTATTCATGTTTTTAACTGCCCGCTAAAAAAATTGAAAATTTAAAAAAATGGGGAAGTTATTGGTTTCACCCCGATTTCCGGAAATCGAGTTTTCATCAGATCTCGAAGGTTTGTAGATCCCAGGAAGCTATTTTAACTAATTTCACGTGGACGTCCGTACGGATTTATGTATGTATGTGTGTGTGTGTGTGCGTGCGTGTGTGTGTAAGTATGTAAACCTTTCATAACTTTTGAAGATCGTGATCTATATAAATGCGGTTTGCAACGTTCTAAAGATCTCAATCTGGGATAGACTTGGTGATAATATGAACTGATTCGGACGAGTAGATTTTGAGAAATCTCAACTGTTAATTGAATAACTTTTAAACGGCTTTACCGATCGATTTCAAAAGCTAATCAGCTCTAAACTTAAAATAATTACGTCGAATGCCGTTTGGAAAATAAAAATCGATTCATTCGTTCGTGAGATATAGAAGGAGAAAGAATTTGAAAAAAACTTTTTTTTTACATAAATTCGAGAGTTCGCAACACAATTTTTTGAAATTTGGAGCGCTTTGCATTTGAAATTAGCGGGAAGTTCCAGGGATGACCTGCAGGGTCAACCAATTTTTTTATTCTTTATTAATTTAGGAACTTTCCATATTTTGACATGTCAGTCCTATTTTATTTACCCTTAGGATATAAATAAGCAAGATGTACTCTACAATCGTAGAGTATTTATAAGCACAGCTAACCTTATAAGTTATAACTAAATAACACAAAACAATTTATTAAATTTCTTCTAATATATACTAATTAAGGGATACACTGTTTGAGGAGCACTTTACAAAGGTTTTCTCACGATATTTTACTTCGTCGTCGAGCACGTAGTAAATCAGCATTTAAAATTGCAATTATCAATTTCTTTGGTGCCGGCGGGGATCGAACCCGGGTTGCTCGCGTACTGCGAAATTTACATCGAGCGCATAGCCCCTAAGCTACCTCGGCTCCCTGCATGTCTGAAAAATAAGAAAGAAATATATTTCAAAGCTAAGATGTTTTTAATTCAAAGAAATATGAAGTTCGCCAACACACGCATTGGCGCAGCGCGGTGGATACTTCCTTGCCCTAAAACCCCCTCAGATATGAGAGGAGACCTGTCCCCAGTAGTAGGAAGTATACAGGCTGCAACTTTAATTAACATTAACTTTAACTTTTTCAACTCGGCTGTACAGCGTTCGGGAGGTTTAGGTCTTCTCGTCAGGCATCCCTCAAAACCTCAAAATTAGATTGAACAACTGCGTGTTGCCAGTGATGATTTAATATGGATCTGAGGCGTGGTACTTCAATGCTAGCCGTATGTGGAAGGTCAAGGTCGCTCACCGAACAATAAAAAGGACTAGCTCGGAGTTTCTCTGCGTAATAAACTTAGGAATGAGGATATTCGCAGTAGAACCAGAGTGTCCAACATAGTCTAACCGATTAGTAAGCTGAAGTGGCAATAGGCCGGCCGTGTAGCTCGAAGAACTGACAACCGATGGGGGAAAAAGGTTCTCGAGTGGCAGCCTCGTACGGGCAGGCGAAGTGTAGGGCGCCCCCCACTAGTTGGAGTGACGACCTGGTAAGACATGCAGGAAGTCGATGGACGCAGGTGGCTCAGGAATGTGCTTTGTGGCATTCCTTGCCGAGGCCTGTGTTTAGCAGTGGACTTGTGAAGGGCTGTAATGATGATGAATAACTTTTACAATGGTTCAGAGATAATGCGGTGATGTTTACCTATGTTACACATTTTAATATCATTTTTAGAGACCAGTAGTTCATTCATGCTGTACAGTAAAAACCTTGCCCTTTGCAATATTTTACATACTTCTATCTCCCATCTAGTCTGAACCCTTATCAATCTAATTCCCCTAAATATTATTTCCTTCACTCTGTTGTCTATAACTGATGTCATACTTGGCCGTTGGTCAAAGCAACTCGACTCTCTCGACTGAGTGACTGAGATAGAGATTTACCATACGACGACGGCGTAAATTGACCTCCCGTTCCATTTCTCGAAGGTGTCTATCAGTTGAATTCTCGCGGGCTAGCGATGATGAATCGTCACTAATTAGCACATTGTACGTAATCGAACACCGTTGTGCAGCTTACAAAATACAGGCTTGAGCTTGACAGTTTTCTGTAATAATCAATAATCACACACAACTATTGTGTTTTTAATTATTCGAGGAACATAATTGTCCATCCCATATAACTCCTTAAATAGTGATCTCGAATTGATTTAGTGGACTAACCGCAAATAAATATTCATAGAATACTATGATATACAATAGAATGGCTGTCAACCCTATTTTGTACGAGGAAAGGTGTCGCCGGGAGCACACATACAAGCAATTACGCCGTATTATCAGTTAACTACCCTACCCTACCTGCTACCCGTTTCGTTGTGTTGACAGACGCACTTTAGTACATAGTATGTATTAGTAAATAGCGTGCAATTTGGCATTTTCTAAATAATTTGCATACGAAATTTGGAAACGATTGTAACGTCAAAACACATCTCGTGTTGACATTTATACGTGTGAATTGACGTGTTAGTGGCCATTTTAGTTCTATTATGTATGTATTATAGTATTCTATATAAATACTTAACCTATCCCTATATATAAAAATCAATTGCTATCCGTTAGTCTTGCTAAAACTCAAAAACGGCTCAACAGATTTTGATTACATTTGTGTGTGTGTGTGTGTGTGTGTGTGTGTGTGTGTGTGTGTGTGTGTGTGTGTGTGTGTGTGTGTGTGTGTGTGTGTGTTTGAATGGGTCTCTAGATGGTTTTGATTCACATTTGAACCCGGTAGGTGGCGCTGTTGTCGAGATCCGGAAATCGCCCATGCCCGTGAAGACAGTACAGATCGCTAGTAAATCATTGTGTACATACATATAATAAAATAAATAAATCTATATACATATAATAAATCTCTGGAAAAATTGTTTGTTTACGATTCACGCAAAAACTATTAGACGGGTTTCCATGCAATTTGGTGTTTAGACAGTAAATAATTGTGTAGGCAACTTTTTATTCGTTTACGGGAGAGTTAAAAAGGAGAGTTATGTTATCATTTTTAAAACTTTGTTGTCATAATGGTTTCTGATGGCTCTATTACAACATATAAAGAGGATTTAGCTAAACGCATAATAAGTCGATAGAAAAGTATATGTATGAAAATGACACACACATCGCGCCTCCAGCCAGAATGGGCAGAACAATGTCTGCTGGGCCACCTGTTTTAAAATAAAAAAATAAGAAAAGTTTTGTTATTTTCAGAACCATTGGAGACACAGTTTACACGATAAATATCTTTCCAAGGTGATTCCTAATTACCAATGAATGCTGGGTGCATTTGCGATAATATTTAAAAATTCATGATAGTTCTATGGCCTAACGTATAATTTGTGAGTATTTGTGTGCTTATATAATATATTGTACTGTAATAAAAAATAAATTGTTGCATCCACTGAAATTTTGTTTTATTTAAGTGCATAGTCTACGAGAAATTTATAAAGAAGTACAATTGATCAAATGTTGTTATTTTTATAGAATAAGGATGGTAAACGAGCACACAATCCACCTCATGGTAAGTGGATGCTGTGGCCCATAAACATCTACACCTATCCTCGATTAAGAATCAAAATGCAGATGCGTTGTCATCCCTGAGGACTAAGATGAATTGCCTCGTTTCCAATAAAAAGGTTCTTGCACTAAATGATGTCACTTCAATAACTTGTGACGATTATGATTATAGTATTTTTATAAATAGAACACGAAAATAATGAAATTTACTATTTATTTGACCATATTTATATTACTTAACAACTTGTTAACTAATTAAAGAAAATTTTAGGTTTTTCACTAACCGTACTAGCTAAGTTTACCTTACTTATCATAATCATGGCACAGTAATTACACAAAACTTTCCTTAGACATTAAATAAAAAATTATAACTTATTATTAACACATTATAATGCTATATTTAAGCATTACAAAGTCGGAGGATAAGTGATTCAAATAATTAAGTACTTCAACTTAACTCAAAGTTCACTTATCCTAACTTTGGAGATCAGTTTCATCAACATTATAAAATTTTAGGCTAACAACTAACAAAAGTATTCTTCTTTGTAAATACAATTATTGATAGAATCAGGCGTTACTTTGCGGAAATCCATAATAAAAAATAAAAATATAAATTTCTTTGCAACTTTCCGCTAAACATATAAAATGATGTGTCTTACCTGGATTGAAGCGCACCTCCCGCCCTCCCTCAATTGCATACACTAACTCCGTCACCACTAGACCAAGCACCACTACTCTCAACACCACTATTCCAGGCAAGACACACCATCGACGATAATACGACACGTGTTTCGCCTCTACACGAGGCATCCTCAGGTAATATAGACTCTATGGCGGCTGACCGCTAAGTGAGCGGCGAGTTTTTTTTTTTTTTTTGCGCCCGAAGCAATTAAAGGGCTACCCTATACGTAGGGAGGCGGAAAATGCATTACGCATACCACGATAGCCGGTCTATCGTGGTTATGAGGGGCTCACTGTCCTACCGGGGACCCTAAGTGATACCCTCTAAAAACCGCCTTTGGGGACAGGCAACCGGCTGATTAAGCTCTATTGTGCCTTATCATGAGCGACCCTCTTTTGGGAAAAGAGGGCGCAGGCGGCTAAGTGCCGCTGAGGGAGTGCCTACGAAGGCAAATTAATGTTAGATATTACAATAATTTTATTTAATTAGAGTTGGCCTGAGCCGCCAGGAGACAGTTCAGGTCGTTTGAAAGTTTATTAGGCGGGTCCGAGAGAGAGTTTCTCGGCCTGCGGACACGGAGAGGGGGGTGGGGCTGCATAAGAAGCTGCCTCACGAATTAAATGGTTTGGGTGCGACTCTGAGGCTTTGAAGAAGTTCTCAGAGAGTTTTTTAAGAAATTGTTGAATTGTTGGGAGCTCTAAGTCCCGATGAAGGTCGGCATTGCGGACGTACCACGGTGCGTTCGCAGCTCGACGACAGAAGAGGTTCTGAACTATTTGGAGTTCATTTAAAATGTTAGGGTTTGCGTGGGCAAAGACGGGGCCCGCGTAGGACGTGAGCGGCGAGTTTTTTTTTTTTTTTTTTGCGCCCGAAGCTATTAAAGGGCTACCCTATACGTAGGGAGGCGGAAAATGCATTACGCATACCACGATAGCCGGTCTATCGTGGTTATGAGGGGCTCACTGTCCTACCGGGGACCCTAAGTGATACCCTCTAAAAAACCGCCTTTGGGGACAGGCAACCGGCTGATTAAGCTCTATTGTGCCTTATCATGAGCGACCCTCTTTTGGGAAAAGAGGGCGCAGGCGGCTAAGTGCCGCTGAGGGAGTGCCTACGAAGGCAAGTTAATGTTAGATATTACAATAATTTTATTTAATTAGAGTTGGCCTGAGCTGCCAGGAGACAGTTCAGGTCGTTTGAAAGTTTATTAGGCGGGTCCGAGAGAGAGTTTCTCGGCCTGCGGACACGGAGAGGGGGGTGGGGCTGCATAAGAAGCTGCCTCACGAATTAAATGGTTTGGGTGCGACTCTGAGGCTTTGAAGAAGTTCTCAGAGAGTTTTTTAAGAAATTGTTGAATTGTTGGGAGCTCTAAGTCCCGATGAAGGTCGGCATTGCGGACGTACCACGGTGCGTTCGCAGCTCGACGACAGAAGAGGTTCTGAACTATTTGGAGTTCATTTAAAATGTTAGGGTTTGCGTGGGCAAAGACGGGGCCCGCGTAGGACATGACTGGTCGTATACATACCTTGTAGAGTGTACGCTTGTTTCGAAGGGACATTTTACTGTGTCGGCCCAACATACTGTTGAGCCTACTCAGATAAAATCGTGCGTGACGGGTTACTCTTTTGACGTGGGGTCTGAAAGTGAGCCTTGTGTCTAGTAAAGTAAAGGTAAAGTTACAGCCTATATACGTCCCACTGCTGGGCTCAGGCCTCCCCCTCATTTCTGAGAGGGTTTAGGGCAAGGAAGTGCCCGCCGCGCTGCCCAAATGCGTCTTGACGAACTTCACATGTCTTCGAAATATTTTTTTTTCTTATTCCTCAGACGTGCAGGTTTCCTTACGATGTTTTCCTTCACCGCCGAGCACGTGGTAAATCAACACTTAAAATTGCAATTAACAATTTCATTGGTGCCGGCGGGGATCGAACCCGGGTTACTCGCGTTCTGTTATATTTACAGCGAGCGTTAACCACTGAGCTACCACGGCTCACGGCTAGAGTGACACCTAAATATTTGGCGGACGTATGCCAGGGGACAGGGGTCCCTAGCATACGTATTGGTGGAGTGTTTTTGAGACGGCGTCGTTTATAATCGAAGTGGACGGCGGAGCTCTTCTCCGGGTTCACATCGATGCGCCATTTTTTGAACCAAGCTCCTAGGTCATCAACTGACTTTTGGATCTTGTTCCGTATAAGGGGTAGTGAGACACCTTTGCAGTAGATGGCAGTGTCATCTGCAAAGAGGGAGAGTTGAACACCTTTCGACGGGATGGGAATGTCGTTGGTGAACAGCATGTACAGCAGAGGAGCCCTGAGGGACACCAGCCTTGATAGTTCGCTGTGAAGAGAGCGTGCCTTCGTGTCTGAAACGAAAGGTACGATGTTTTAAATAGGAGGCCACGAGACGAACTAGACGATCGGGGAGACCTATTTTATAGAGCTTGTAGATAAGGCCTGTGTGCCAGACTCTATCGAAAGCTTTGGCTATATCGAAAAAGACCGCGATGGTCTTATGACGACGAGGATAGAAACCGCTGAGGATATATTCCACAATGCGGTGAACTTGTTGGGGACATGAGTGTTTGGTTCGGAAGCCGAATTGATGGGGAATGATAAGAGGGTCGCCGTCTGTGGGAAACAGATAGCGCCTCATACGACTTTGGATGACTCTTTCGAAGAGCTTGCCCATTGCCTTGAGGAGGCTAATGGGGCGATGGCTGGAGGGGAGGTTGAGAGGCTTGCCTGGCTTGGGAATTCCAATCACAGTAGCATCTTTCCACGTAGTGGGAAAATAACTAAGGTTGAAGCAGGCGTTGAAGATAATAGATAAAAAGGTTAACACCTGCTCGGGAAAGTGTTTTAGGGCTTGGTTGGAGATGCCATCCGCGCCCGGAGCCTTTTTAGGCTTAAGTCCTTTGATGAGGGATGAGATCTCATCATTGGACACAGAGATAGGTTCGGAGGCCGTGGGGGGTGAGTTCCGGCGGCGGACCTCATCCTCCACTGCCTGGACGTGTGAGGGGTCGACGGGTTGAGAACTGGGAGAGCATTGAGCGGCAATGCTATCTGCAAAGCACTCAGCCTTTTCCTCGTCCTCGAAGGCAACCGTGCCGTCGGGACGGGAGAGAGGGGGAGTGTGGGTGATAGCGTCTATGCGGAGGGCTCTAGCCATCTGATAGTACGCTGTGTGAGATGGAGAGATATTCTCCATGAGCTTACTCTTTTCGAGGTCTCGAAATACAGAGAGGCGGAAGCGGAGTTCTCGTTGAAGACGATTGGCCGCGCGCCTATATTCGGGGGTGGGATATTTTGCTGCTCTCCGGAAAGCAGCTTTTTTGGCTTTTAATAGGTTGCTAATATGTAGGGGAAGCCCACTATTGTTAGCAACCGGGACGACCCTTTCGTTCTCCTTAAGGGAGGATTTAATAAGGGTGGAGAGTGAGTCGACCGCGGTGTCGATTTTTTCGGGACTATCTAAGTCCGACGGTAGGGAGATGGTAGAGTCCTGTGAGTCCAAAGCTTTAGCTAGGGACTCCTTGAATCCCTTCCAGTTAGTGAAGGTTTTCGTGTGTGTTGGGGGAGGTGGCTGATGGCCAAGAATGAGGGAGACCGGTCGGTGATCTGATCCTAGGTCGTCTAGTGTCTCGATTGCTCCGAGGTTGAGAGAAACTCCTTGGAGTAACGCAAAATCTAACACATCGGGGGGCGTGATCGGTGTTATCTGGAAAGTGAGTAACACCGAGAGGACTATGGACGGTAATATCAAGAGACTGCGTGATATCGAGCAGTATCTTGCCACTAGGGGACGTAGTGCGGCATGTCCATTCAGTATGCTTGGAGTTAAAATCTCCAAACATAATGACTGAATTGCCTAAAGATAAAATGGCCTCAAAATCCTTTTTGAGGGGATAGGTTCCTGAAGGGATGTAACAGGAGGCTATGAGGATGGACTGATGTCCAGTCATAGCTAGCCTGCATATCGTGGCTTCCATGTTGGTAAGCTGCGGAGTAGAAATGGGCGAGCAATGAAGTGTCTTCTTGTAATAGATGGCCGTTCCGCCGCCTCGGCGGTCGGGTCTGTCGTTACGAAGAAGAGAGAAGTTTTTAATAGAAAGGCCTCTAGTGTCCTTAGCTTTGAGATTAGTTTCCTGTAGGAGGAGGAAATCGACTTCACGATTCCGAAGAAAGAGCTTGAGCTCTGGGAGGTTATTTCGCAAGCCGCGAATATTAAATGATACAAGCGATAAACCCTTAGGTTTGATACGACCGTGAGATCTAGGTAGGTTAATTCGCTCAGTCATTGAAGTTAAGTTAATTAAGTTAACCTAACTTACAACGCTAACAAAAGGTTATTGTGCTCCGCAAGAACGAGGAGACGTTCTTGGGGGGACTTGGCCGCGCGCAGTTTGCGTGATACTACTGTTATTTCCCTAACGTCGATATTCCTAATAGCGGAATATAGCGTGTTGTAGTCGTCGATTGTGGGCTCTGCTTCATGAGCGTACGAGGTTGTCCGCGGTGGGTCTGCCTTTTTGGGCCCCCAGGGAAAGACTGGAGGCTGCATTGGCTTGGAGAAGCCCGGAGGGGGGCCGAATTATGCCCTGAGGGGGCCTAGGGGGACCCTGAGGGGTGCCTAGGGGGGCCCTGAGGGGGGCCTATGGGGACCCTGAGAGGGTCGAGGGAAGCCCTGGATAGGCTGAGAAGGGCCCTGACGGGGCCGTTGTTGGGGGGCCGGAAAAGATCAGTCATTCACCGGCGGTGGAGCTTTCCTACTGGGGCGAGGTTGAGGAGCGCGTGGGCAACCCTTGTAGTTCGCCGGGTGTCCTGTCTGGTTGCACAGGACACAGGCGGGCGGGGATTCGGCGTCTTTGGGCCGGGGACACTCTTTTGTGTTGTGAGGTTCCAGGCACTTCACGCACCTGGGTGGGGCGGAGCAGTTGGCCGCCGCGTGACCATAAAGTTGGCAGCGGTGGCACTGCGCCGGGAAGCCGGGCCTATGTGGGGGCTCTACCTTCACCCTTGACAGGCCGCACACTGTGCGCACCTGCCGGAAGATGGCTTTAGCCTCCGGCACGTTTGACAGGATTACTAGGGCAAGGTTGTATCTCTTGCCCGTTCTATTGTGCATTTTGTGCACTGCTTCTACGGGGAAACCTTGGGACTTAAGGTCCTCGAGGATTTCCTCGTTCGAGAATTCAAATGGGACACCCCTGATGACGGCCCTAACTTTACGCTCTTCAGGGAGAGCGTACGTGTGGTATGAGACCCTTTCAGCTGTGAATAGCCGGGTGATCTGACGGAAGTCCTCGATCGAGGCAGGGATGATTTTGATCGCCTCCCCGAGGTTGATGGCATGATCATACTTGATACCTGCGTCGTAGCAGGTTTTGGATAATTGGGTGAATTTTGCCTTGTCTCTTAGGAAGACAGGGGGCGGGACTTGCTTCTTCGCTAGTACTGGAGCACAACGAGAGGCTGGTTTGGATGGTGTGGGGATGTCTAATGACATCAGTGGGACGGGGGGCAGCGTCGAGGGCTGCGGAGGTTGAAGGAGCGGCTGGGGCCGCTGAAGTGGGGGGGGCGGGGCGGCGAGTCGAAACAGTTGCTATTTATACACGCTGACACAATCGCTCCCTACCAAAGTAGCGAGTGACCGCGTCGTGCAATAACAAACCTGCCAACAGTTATTATTATTGTTATGATTATTTTTAAATACTATTATTATTATTGTTTTGAGTGACCGCGCCGTGCGATAACAAATCTGCTACTAATTATTATTATTGTTATGATTAATATTTTAAATACTATTATTATTATTGTTTTATTGATATTATTATAATTATTTATTATTATTATCTTAAAATTATTATTAAAGATGGTGAGCCTTAAAGATGTTTAACAAAGGTGAATTAGAAAGCATTTGTTTGTTCATTCAGCAGTGTATAATTACCATTATTATTTTTTAAAATCTCCAACTGCTCCAGCGCACACAGTCGCAGCCCCTTATTACAGGTATGTAAGACTTCAAAGGAATGGTCGCTAGCTAGGTTGTGTCCAGTGTCCAAGAGATGTTTAGCAAAATGGGATTTATCAGGATTGCAATTTCTGTACGCGGCCATATGTTCTTTATAGCGCGTCCCGAAATTGCGACCAGTCTGACCCACGTAAACGGCGTGGCATTCGTCACAAACAAGTTTATAAACACCCGATTTTTGACTAATATTTAACTTATCTTTATTATTACAAATATTCCTAAGCGAATTGTTTGTTTTGAATGCCACGTTAACGCCGTTTTTCTTAAGACTATTAGCTATTTTTTCCGAATGTGGGGCCTAAGTAGGTCAAACTACCCACATACCGTCGGACACTTTGAGATCGAACCGCGTACAAAGAATTGCGAACAACATGCTTTTGTTTCTTTTTAATAAGATTATCAACGAGACTTTTTGAAAAACCGTTAGAGACCGCAATTTGATAAATTATATTAAGTTCTTTTAAATAATTTTCTTTATTTAATGGAACAGTGGACAGACGGTTAATGTAACAATAAAAAGCGGCTAATTTATGTTGCCATGGATGACATGATGATGCGGGGATGACCGTGTCGGTATGAGTTGGCTTTCGATAAATTTGAAAAACATGTAAGGACTCTTTTCTTGTTATTGTTAAATCAAGGAAATTAAGGGAGCCATCTTGTTCCAATTCAAGCTTAAATTTAATTTTTTCGTGGACTCTATTTATTTTATTAAGGAAAACATCCAGTTGTCTCCTTGTGCCTGTCCAGCAAATAATTATGTCGTCTACATATCGATAATAGTATAAGATATTTTGGTTAACAACTATATGTTGTTTTTCGAAATCATCCATGAAAATGTCCGCCATAAGTGGACTTAGAGGGGACCCCATAGCTAACCCTTCTTTTTTGTAGATAGAAACGGTTATTAAACCGGAAATAATTTTGTTTAATACAGAGAGAGGTTAAATTAAGAAGATCATTTGTTTCCCCGGGATGCAGACGACGTTTTTTAAAGAGATCTGAGAGTATACGCAAACAGTCAGGGAATGGGACGTTTGTGAAAAGACTATCAACGTCTAAAGACAACAACATAGATTTAGGTGGAATACGAATATCTTTTATTTTGGAAATAAGTTCTAAACTATTTTTAAGGCTGTAAGTGGGGTTTAAACCAGATTTCTCCCGAAGGAGGAAGTTTAATTTTTTTATTATAGGTGTGAAAAAAGAAATGTTAAACTCCGTATTAAATATATGTGCGTAAAACTCATATTTTGCAGCAATACTTTGGGTGGATTCTCTTTATAGTGTCTATACATTTAAGCAATAGTAAGATCACCATTAATGAACTCACGCCTAGTATAAGCCCTAATATAGGGGCTTTCGACTCGCGGAATTGCTTTTATATGCTCACGTACGGATTGGGCAACATCTGGGTCCAAATTGGTCTTTGAATGCTTTCCACGACGATCAATTGCAACTACACCAGTACCACTGCATTTTGATTGAATAACCGTTCGTAACATGCTTTCACCTATCCCGAACGTGTTTAACAAAAAGGTTTTGCACATTCTTATAGGTTTACCTTCTACTAAAAATGTAAAACAACAATTTGGTCGTCTTTCTTTTGTAGCATTATTTTCGAGCGACGCAAAGAAATATTTAGAGCTGCTACACACGTTGACAAATAATCTCGTTGCCTCTAAAATGAACGAAGTCCCCAGAAATTGTTGAACAATTTTTGCCTCATCTCTGTCGTTAATTTCGTTGGTTAAGTTAATCGGCATTTATTTGAGAAGGGAGTCCAATCATACCTTATCCAATACTTGGACCGATGATACTACACAATCAACCACCAAAGTACCCGAAGGCAAAGGTCAAAGATTAATCGTCACTCATGGACTGGTTTTGTGCCTAATTGCCTATTGGCATTCAAATCAACTAAAACTACTGAATACCACGAGGAAATGAATTTTGAAAAAATTAAAGAGTGGTTTTTAAAATTATTAGATAATTTAAAGGAGCCACATTACATTATTATGGATAACGCCCCATATCCTCGGTCCAAAAGCACAAACCACCAACATCGGCAAACAGAAAATTAGAAATCATTGCATGGCTTCAAGAAAAAGGAATAGAGGCCAATGAAACTATGCTTAAAATGAATTATTAAGACACGTTGGTCTGCACAAACCTAATACTCCAACGTATGTCTTAGATGATATAGCCCACGAAAAGGGTCATACCGTCATAAGACTACCCTCGTACCACTGCCAGTATAATCCAATCGAGCTTATCTGGGCCCAAGTCAAAGGTTTGTTTGCTTGAATTTCAGTTAGATAGGTATTCAAATTATTAACTACCGTTTAATTAATTATTAAAAATTAATATATATAAATAAAATAAATAATCAGTTATTAAAAATATGTTTTCTTTTAAGGTTACGCTGCCAGATACAACACAACACCGCCTTTCACGGCGAATAAAATGTTGCAGTTATTAAAAAGTGCGGTCGACAATGTATCTGCAGAAGACTGGAAGAAGGTGGTAACCAAACGCAGAAAAATAATGGAAGAAGATTGGGAGCGGGATGTCCGATTTGATAATATTTGCGAACAAGAGTTTATAATAAATTTTCAAGATTGTTCTAGCGATTCAGAAACTGATTCAGAAATGGATTTGGGGTGTACTCCTTTAAGAGAATAAATGCATTTTATATTAAAAATATTCGTTTAATTTAGTAACGTTTGTAATTAAATTAAACCCAATTATTGTATGTTACATTAGCATCGATGATAGTAAGAAACATCGATAATTTCTATCGACAATTTTAAGCTATTGCATAGCTTCTATCGCGGGCCTTGAGCGCGGGGACCGAATCCAGAAATTCCGTAACGAAAAAAAACTCACGCTCCCCACTCCGACGGGCACGGAGGTGTGGCGTTGAAAGCCGTGCATCGTCTAACGTCGTTTCAGTTCGGCAGACTTCGGCACTCGGCAGACTTCTTCTTTCGGCACGGTGTTTGTGTGACTAGACGTATGCGTGTACACTAGCTGCTAATTCAATGATAAAAATTCCTGAATAACCTACATGTATTGTATGATATTAAAAATATTTTAAACAATATTAACTACTCATTTATTCAATAAGAGAAAAAAAATTGTTTTCTTATCGGTCACCACGCTCAAAAAGTGTAACTTGATTTTAATATCAAAGACTTAACTGCATAAATAAAATAAATAAATAATTATAATTGCATAAGTTGATAAAAAATGCTATGCAATAGCTTTACCGCGGCAGTCACCGAGTGCCATACGTATTTTTTATATCCTGACAACCCTAGGAATGTCAGTTTGACATATGTCGCAGAGATCAAGCTAAGTTTTATTTTATCGTTTATAATGAATAAAGTCAACACAGACCGTAAATTATTAATACAAACTTAGCAAGAATAAGAAATTGGCAAATATCCCCCTATGAGCTATGAGGTAATGGAAAAATCTATAGGGGAGACCTATGTTCAGCAGTGGACTTTAATAGGCTGCAAGCGTTTACAACTTTAGAAGAAGAAAAAGGGAAAGTGACCCTGGCCCAGGTGGCAGATTTTAGGGGGCACCGTCTAATGTAAGAAAATCGGTATAAAAAATAAATTAAATATTTAAAATATGTAGTATAATAAAAAAGGGGGGGTGGGGGGCAGCTTTTTAGCTCTGGTAGCCCTGGTAGCATATTATGTCAGTAAACGTAAAAACTTAGTTTCTAACGCTAGCACTTCTTATTAGTTTGTGGTTTCTAAATTAATTTCAATTAAAAACAATTATATTATGAAATTGATTTACTTACTTACAATTAATACAATTAAATGTTATTTTTTTGTTTAACAATTCACGGTCAAAGTTTAAAGTAAACGCTGATAGAACCGATTTTTTGATGTGCTAATTTCATCGAGTCTAGCCACTGACCTCTATATATGAAAAAAAGCGCGCGCAGTTAGCACTGAATGAGTTTTTTGATCTGGCAGCATAGCACTAATCGCACATCACTTCAGTTTAGTTCAGTTCCATAGAGTAGAGTAATATATACAGAAATTCAGTTCGTTCAGGTGTTCACTGTTAGTAATCTATGCGGTCAGTCGTTTCTGTTGGTGGACAGTTCGTGGTTGTATTGTTTATATTATTATTTTATGATGCTGTTTTTTTACAGTTTGCCTTTTATTCTATCGGGAAACTTTTAAATTATAAATTACGGATGTGTTGTGTATATCTGTGATATTTTTGTAATAGAAAAAATCAGATTTGTCCCTCTAAAACTGAACTTACAGGTTGTTTTGTGATTGTTTTCTTTTTGGTGAAATGAAATCAACGTTTTAATTAAATCTATTCTTTCGTTTCTGAAATCTATTGTTTTGGTAAGTTAAATAAACTTTAATTTACATTTTTGGGTATAAATGCAGCAGACGTGTAAATAAATTTCGGTATGGGCGGACTTGTTTTCGCCTTTTTTGACATCCATTGCAAAATTTTTTCGGACTATCCGCCGTCGACCTCGATCTGATGCAAGTAATTTGCCCATTGTGCAGTTTTTTTTTATTAATGATAACTTGATACTTTTTTATTTACTTTTATTCACTTTAAGCTTTTCCTCCATGTAAGTACAACTTATTAAAATTTCTTATTATTTTATAGGTAACCGGCAGTACCTAACTTTAGTTTTAAAGTTTTATATTTTATACACGGTGGAATTTCGAGCCGATACAGTAAAGGTTAGCTAGACTAGAGTCACACCAGGTGGTAAAACTACTTTTCTTAGATTGTTGTGTTTTGGTCTTAAGGATATAAAGAGCTGGTATAATTACAGGTTGTGAATTTATCTTAATCCTCAAATGTGACAACACATCTGTAGTTTCTTTTGTTAGAAGTTGTATGCAGGTTTGCGGTGACCACTTAACATCAGGTGAATTTTGTTTATCACCCCAGGTTTATAAAAAAAAAAAACTGAAGAGGTATAATTGTTGAAATATCTACTCTATTGATATACTGTATATTTTTTATAGTAAGATGCATTACTGATTAATAATGCAATAAGATCCATTAGGTATTATGTAATTCCTATGCATTATTCAACACTTAAGTAGCTTTTGCTTTCAAGAAAATAATAAAAACATGCACTGGTATTAAATGGTTTTTTCTGTTTTGAATAGATATAATTTTTTCAGATCCATATTTCATGGTATTAAAAATAATTCAATTTTAAGTTAACTTTTGTGTGACTCTACTATGATCTATGATCTCTTATAATTATCGGTTGACGGGCAGATAATACTTTTATTATTAAGTCCGCCTTTTGTTCTTATACATTGTATAAGGTTCAATAAAAATAAATATGTGGTAGAGCCACACTGCAGCCATATTACGGTTGTAGTACGAATGAGTCTGCTCGACGGGGAAGGACTAAGCTCTCACATAATACCAGCGTAAAATAGCAGCTTAATAATGCTGTGTTTCGTATGGTGAGTGTAGAGAACCGGAGACCCTTTTTACTAAAAATGAGGCATTCCATCTTAGTCGTCAAGGGTGACAACGCATCTGCGTTTTGATTCTTAATAGATGATAAAAGTAGATGTCTATGGGCCACAGCATCCACTTACCATCAGGTGTACTGTATGCTCCTTTGTCACCTAAAAAAAAGTTCTGAATGCCTGACCTAACAAATGTTAACATCATCAATACATTTCCCTATGCTACTTACTGTGAGGCTATTGTTATTACTAGGTATTATTGTGAATAACCAGAATGGTAGGCTGCAGAGGCCACCCTGTAGTGGAGGCTTAACAGAATCTACTACCTTACATTGTCCAATGGGTGTTGTAAGTGGCGATAGAGTGAAATGAAACATGAGATGGGCAATGAAAAAGTAGAGGCTGGCAACCTTCTTGCCAAGAGTGGCATATATGACAAATATCCTCTTTGAGGCAATCTTAGGGGAGGTTTATGTTCTGCAGTCGACTTTTGATAGGCTGTAATGTATAAATGAAAATTATATAACAATACTATGCAATTGAAATATTTAAATGTAGTTACAATAGGTATAAATAATATTTATATGCAGTAGAGCCACATACCATACCATATACCAGCATAAAATAGCAGCTTAATACTGCTGTATTTCATATGGTGAGTATAAAAATCCAGAGATCCTTTTTTACTGAAAATGAGGCACTCCATCTTAGAGTGAAAATGCATCTGCATTTTTATTCTTAATCGAGGATAAATGTAAATGTTTATGGGCCACAGCATCCACTTACCATCAGGTGGACTGTGCGCTTGCGTGTCACCACTATTCTATAAAAACTGCATAATGATAATTAAATTAGACATTGCATTAATGCCAATTTTGATTTAGTTGTCTGTTATTTGTTTACCTAAAGGTTAACTGCAGCAAATATAATTTTTTTAAGATCATTTCTTTCTAGCGTAAATAAAATTTGAATGAAATAGGCTTAAGTTTTGGGACTTTCACAGGAAAGAGGCTTACTTAATATAACTTATTTTTATTAATATTTGTTATGGGATGGATAAGACAGATATTATTGATTATATTATTCATATATTTTATAATCAAGGCACTGTATGTATCACAAAACACATACTCAAATGTTTAAGTTTATTAATATTAAAAATATAAACCTAATAACATATCCTATCACTTCAACAGCACACTTATTCTATAAAAAAATAAAAAAAATTCCTCTTACATGAGATAAGTTGTATATTTTTATAATAAACTCACCGGCACGGAAACTTGGCCAAGCGGTTATCTCGCGATAGCAAAAGCTTTAAGTGTTTCTGATGAATGTTTGTTATGCAAGTATGTCAAAAAATGTTTACCCTCAAGTTCAAGAGGGTAATTTTTTATGTTTAAGTGCACCATGACGAATTCTTTAATTTTTAGTTGAATCGGGTCATTTGAGCGACTAAGTTCACATTTTAAATTTGTGTGTTGTGAAAAGTTTACTGTAAGGTTATTCAATTATTGTGATCTTGTGTCTTAATTAAATAACTAAAGGTGCTTTAAAGCCAATAAAAATGCCATTAACACCAGCACAAGTTGCACAAGCAGTAGCATTAATTGACCAAGGGCTGACACAGCGTGAAGTTGCTATTGTGCATAACGTACCACGGTCCTCAATGCAGTATTCACTGAAACGATACCAGGAGACAGGCCGCTACACCCGCAGGCCAGGCAGTGGGGGCGTAAGGTGCACATCGGCCCGGGACGATCGTTTTATTGTTATGGAGATTTTGAGAAACCGCTACCTGACCGCTGTTGAGATACGCCAGCGGCTCCAAATCGCAAGAGGCGTTAATGTTAGTGAGCGTACGGTGAGAAGACGAATGGAGGAAGTGAATTTAAAAGCTCGTAGACCAGCACGAGGTCCAGAACTTCTCAGACAGCACCGAGTAGCCTGACTTCAGTTCGCAAGAGAACATGTCAATTGGACCCACGAGCAATGGGCTAGAGTGTTGTTCACAGATGAGTGTCGAATAGCTTTACGTGCTCCAGACGGTCGAGAACGAGTGTGGAGAAAAAGAGGAGAGAGGTTTCTACCCATTACCACCACCCAAACTGTGAGTTTCCATGGAGGCTCAATAATGGTATGGGGAGGTGTAAGTTCCGACGCACGTACAGAGTTGGTCATCGTCGATAATCGGCTTGCAGCTACTCGATACATCGAGGAAGTTCTTCAGGAGCACGTAATGCCTTATTCGGGATTCATTGGACACGACCAATTCCTCCTCATGCACGATAATGCACGCCCGCACGTCGCACATTGTGTAGAGGAATATCTGGAAGAGGTTGGAATACAAAAATTACAGTGGCCAGCTAGTAGCAAGGACTTAAATACAATTGAGCATGTATGGGGTATGCTCAAAAGAAAGATAAAGTCCAGCTCCAAACCGCCACAAACTCTAAATGAGCTCCGAAATGCAGCGCTGGCCGCTTGGGACAGCATACCGCAAGTTGATGTCAGAAACATCATTCAAAGCATGCCAGATCGAATGCAAGCGGTTATCAGGGCTAGAGGAGGAAACACCCGATATTAAAACTGATAGACAATAAAGAAACAGACTCAATTTTTAACTTTGTAGTGTTTTTAAAGTGACAATGGAAAGATGTTAATTTTAGTGAAAACATGTTATCTTGAAAAGAAAAATTTCCGTGAAGTAAACATTAAATTTCTATGTTCTAAAACCATTAGAGACACTTATTGAATGCATCTACCCTTAATTTACTGTTAAAAAAACGTTTCAGTGCAAATAATCAGCAAATTCACGAGTGGCCAAGTTTCCGTGCCGGTGAGTGTATTATAATGACAAATTATACTAACATACATAAAAGTGTGAGCAAAAATATTAGAGAAAAATTAAATAAAAGCAAAAGTTACAAAATTGGCATTTGCTTTTAGCTAGTTTCCAAACTTAGTGGTGTGTATATTTGCAAGCTTCCAAATGACGAATTCCATATAAGTACCTAATGCTTATCATGATCTTATATATTATAGATAAAGATATACAGATCTGCTTTAGGGATCTGTATATCTTTACGTCTATACTAATAAATAAAATGGAAGTGTCTGTTTTTAATGTCAAAATAACAGGTTTTTACTAAATGCATGTAATAAAGTATATACGGTACTTATAATAAAAACATAATTTTTAAAAATTTTGTCTGTTTGTTCCGGCTACTTTCTGAAATGGTTGGACCAATCGCCAATCAGTCTGAAAAGTGTGGCAACTATGGCGAATATGTCCCTTATGAGACCTATGAAGATTTCTTTCTCTCTCTTTCTCTTATGTTCAGCAGTGGAATTTTTATAAGCTGTAATGAATGCATGAAGAAAGAAAGTGTGATGTGTATAAGGTAAATATTTTACGCTAAGTATTTTACTTTTTTTACTACCAAATATAAAAAAGTTAATAGTTGACTTCAATAGTTAATAAGTATTATAATTGTATAATGATTCTTATAATTATGCAAACACTACACATTTAAACAAAACAAGTTTTTATGGATTTTATCCTGTATCTTAACTTTTTTATATTCCTAACATTTTGAGCACTTTAACAGCACCAATAGTCACGGGCAGATGGACTGAGGTGTTGACATCTGAACATTGAACACCTCAGTACCCCTCGTAACCAGGGTTGCTGTTATAATTGTATGTTTCAGATCTATACTTTTAATTCATTTTATACTTAATTAACTTATTGTTCCCTGTGATTTCATCCACATGGTATTTGTTACAATTTCATGGGTTTTAATTTTTTTGCACGGAACCCTAATTCTCTTTCTAAAATAAAATTGGGTAGCCTTAGTTACTTTGTATAACATTAGCTACATGCCAGTGAAATTCCAGTCAAAATTGGTCCAACTATTTCGGTGATTAGTCGGAACTAATGGACAGGCAATAAGTTTCAAAATTGTTTTTGAGTGTAGGGCAACCCCCCCACTAGATGGAGTGACTTTGTGGCATTCTTTGTGGGAGGCCTATGTCCAGCAGTGGACTTGTGAAGGGCTGTAATGATGATGATGATGATGGTTTGTAACAAGCTTTCTTGACATGACAAACAGATATTTCAATTTTATTTATTTGTGTAGATTGATGAAGTTCCTTTGAAATTGGAGTTGATTTTTTTGATAGACATTTTTCACACTGTGTCATTGTCTGGACTATTAAATTATGTGTGTGTCAAATAACATGCTTCCCACACTGCATAAGCACTAAGCTGAGGCAATTGAAAATAACTAGGATAACCATAAATTTTTAAATCACAAACGAATAGTCTTTGCCCTTTCAGAATATATTATTTACTGATTTATATTTATTGTTGTATTAAAACTGCAACTTCTAATGAAGTTATTAATATTGTAATACCTTTGTTGGAAGGTAAAACAAAAAGCAGATTGCCTGGCATTCACAGTGATTGTCTCTTTGACATTTTTATTACCATCATCATCAACCATTATCATTACAGCCCCTTACAAGAACTCTGCTGAACATAGGACATTTAATTATTTCTTTATCCTAGTAATATAGGTACACAGTCCTGAGAAAGTTATTTGCATGTTGTAACCGCCTGTAATTATTTGTACATTTTAGTTCTTATCGCTTCATTGTCTTTATATAGCATGTAAGGAATGATACAAATGTAGGTGGATCAAAAAAAAAAAAAAACATAGGAAAGAAGAAACACTGTCCTAAGCCACCTGCATTCATCGACTTCTCGCATATTTTACCAGGGTGTCCCTCCATCTAGTGGGGAGACGCCCTAGAGGTCGCCACTCGAGAACATTTCTTCCCTATTGGTTGTCGGTGCTTTGAGTTATATGGCCGGAACATTGTCACTTCAGCTTATTTTTGGTAAAATATAATAATAAAGTGTATGGTAGTAGTATTATACAACTTTATAAGATGTATTGTCAACCGTGATTGTTACTGACTTGTTAATTAATATTAAATCTACATGGTAATGTCACCTAGCAAGTTAAATGTGTTATTAAATGGCACTTTATCATCAACAATCCTTACAGACCTAAAGACTTTCAGACTACGATATTAAAGGGTCCTGGATTCATATCCGCCATTCAACTACTGAAGTGAACCTATTTTAACGTAATATTTTAAGTTTAACTGGAGTGGTTAAAGGAAATAGTAGTGCTAGTATTCTATATGTGTAAAAAGTAAAAGTAAAGTTACAGCCTATATACGTCCCACTGCTGGGCACAGGCCTCCTCACATTTCTGAGAGGGCTTTAGGGCAAGGAATAGTCTGCCACGCTGCCCCAATGCGTGTTGGCGAACTTCACATGCCTTTGAAATATTTTTTTTTCTTATTTCTCAGACATGCAGGTTTCCTCACGATGTTTTCCTTCACCGCCGAGCACGTGGTAAATCAGCACTTAAAATTGCAATCAACAATTTCATTGGTGCCGGCGGGGATCGAATCCGGTTTGCTCGCGTATTGTGAAATTTACAGCGAGCGCTAACCATCTGAGCTACCACGGCTATATGTGTCCTAATGTATAATCTAACGTCCTCGCACACCTCTGTATGCTGTAGCATCTTAAAACCACATAACTACTTATACAAGCTCGGTCGTCGGTTAAGGGTATTGTTAATTTGGCTCATCAATATATGGCCAAATTGGACGACAAACTTCCGTCTAGAACTACGCGCCGCTTGCGGAGTTTGTCATTCACTTTTTTAGCATAAATTATTCATTCTCTATACGTAAACAAACGATTAAAGCAGATCCCACTTTTATCTTATCACCCAGCATGATCTTGTTGAAATCTTTAAAAAAAACAGGACATAGACGTAATAATCAAAACGTTTGGTGTTACTACAAATGACTCGTATGGCCAGCAACTAGCGAGCAACACGTGTGAAACTGGGACGTCGTCCGCAGGATGCGTCCGCGTCCAATTCGTTTAATTATAACGCGCTGACGAGGAGTCAAAGAGGAACGGAGGAGAAGTGAGGCGGAAGGGGGTTTCGATGCGTTTCTTGGAAGTCAACTGTTGACTAAAACGGTACACGGGTTTAGTTTATAGTTGTCTTATTGATTTCTTATATTTATATATGTGATCTCTCATATATAGGGTAAACAAAAACATCAATTAGAACCCGCGTAAAAGAACATATAAGCTGACGTGAAGCATCAATGTTCCGGGAAGTCTGCAGTATGCGATCATATCCTAGACGACCCCAACCATTATATTGGATTTGATAGACCACAAATCCTTGCGAAAAAACACCGATTCCTACCAAGGATGATACGTGAGGCTATTGAAATTAAAAGAAACAACCTAATTTCAATAGTAGTAGGAGGCTTTGTACTACCACATACTTGGGATGCTATAATCAATTAAATTAAAACTAAACCCAAGCAAACCACTGCAGGACTTCAGGACACAGTAAATTTATTCTGCGTAAATCGGAACATAAATAATAATTAAAAAGCTGAAGGTACTCCGGGTTAGCACTGACATCGGGGCGTCAGTTACCTCAGTCCCCGGTGACAATGGGTGCTGGAAAGCGCTCGAAACGCCGGTAATTAAAAATCAAATAATTAGACGCGATAAAAGCCGTAAAAGTGGTTTTAATCAACGTTATAGTATTATTATTCTGATAACCATATATTCCCACATCAATCCCCGATTAAATATGAAGATGTCGCACTCTTAGCATGGTATCCCGTTATCAGTGTACTACAAACATACAAACTGTATATATAATCTCTACTACGTTAAAAATAATATCTAACTATTTTTAACGTAGTAGAGCCATGCTGTAGCTATATCATGGTTTTAATACGAATTGGTCGGCTTTACCGGGGAAGGACCACGATTCACATAATACCAGCTTAAAATAGCAGCTTAATGCTGCTGTGTATCGTATGGTGAGTGTAGAGAACCGGAGACCCTTTTTACTAAAAACGAGGCATTCCATCTTAGTCGTCAAGGGTGATAAAGCATCAGGATTTGAAATTGTAATAAAGGATAAATGTAAATATCTATGTGTCACGATATCCACTTACCATCAGGTGGACTATGTACTAGTTGGTCACCTTTATTCTATAAAAAGTCTATTCCCAGAGATGAGATTCCTATAGGAGGATTTGCCATAATAACCACGCATGGCTGACGGACTGTCAATCGCATTACCCTGTCAGAAATGAGAGGCCTGTTTACAACTGTGAGACTTATAAATGGGTTTTTACTTAATTATACTTGAATCATGAATGTTGTAATTGATAGAATCAGGCGTTACTTTGCGGAAATCCATTATAATAAAGATATTAATAGATTAATTCGCAACCTTCCGCTTAATTAAATACAATGATGTGTCTTACCTGGATTGAAGAGCACCTCCCGCGTGGTGCTTTTCAATCCAGGTAAGACACCTCATTGTATTTAATTAAGCGGAAGGTTGCGAATTAATCTATTAATATCTTTATCATCAATGTTGTTGCTATAGTTAGTAGCTTATATATAAATATATTTAAACAATCCATATATTAAATGCTTCATTTTTCTATAGAATAAGGGTAACAAGTGTGCACACAGACTACCCATTTTAATCTTTGATGGCAAGTAGAATGCTGTGGCACATAGACATCTACATCTATCCTTGAATAAGAATCAAAATGCAGATGCGTTATTACCCCTAAGGAATAAGATGGAATGCCTCGTTTCCAGTAAAAAGGGTCTCCGGTTACTTATACTGACCATACAAAACGCAGTAGCATTAAGCTGCTATTTTACGCTGGTGTTCTGTGAGAGCGTGGTCCTTTCCCGATCGAGCCGACTCAATCCTGCTACAACTATATAGTTGCAGCGTGGCTTAAGAGGATAGAGTAAGTCAGCTCAAATTGTAATTTCGCCCCCACTTCCCCGCGCGTCGTATACTATGTACCGATATGTTTATAATCACTAATACTGTAAGTAGATAGGTCGTTAGATACTTATTTCATTAGGTTTATCATATTTATGCCTGTTTCTTAACGCCAAGCCAGCCGCTTCTTATTTTTATCACGGTTATTTCCCATTTTAATTTTACGTCGTACTGTTGCGTAATGTGTATTCTGCTCGTAAGCGACACAACTTCTCCCTTCAAAAGCCTAAGCGATACTAACGGGGCGACAGGAATCAAGCTCAAGACGCCGATAGTTTAGGTAATTTCTTTTTTACAGTGAAAATAATGGTATTTTAAAAAAAGTTAATAACATAAGCACTGCTTTATAGTTAGTTCAGTTAGTATGCAAAGTTTCATGATCTTATTTAAAGTATTTTATGAATAACAGCGGTTTATTGTTTATTTTGGAGGTAACTTTGGATTTTTTTTCTATCGAGAAAATTTTACGAAATCGTGTTTTCGTCTAACATAATCATTAACATTAATCCTCAACTTCACCATATATTTATTTCAAAATTAATGCTGCAATATTTTCGGCATAACGAAGGATCTTGCTAAGCCATTTGACATTATATTTCCCCTTAACCACATACGAAAGATAATTTAAACAATCAACGTACCCGATACTCCATTCAATGAATAATTGCAATTAAAAACGACCTCAAGTTAAGGCGAACTTGTAACATTTTGCGTCGGACGGGACTTCACTACATATCATATTTATGTAGGTATGTCTGTATGCATATTGTAAATACTGCTAATACAGGTCCACTGCTCAACATAGGCCTTTCCTCATAAGTATGGAGTGTAGAAGTAAGGAGTACCAACTCCCATACGAGAATAGTTGAAAAAGTGTCCATCTGTAAGCAGTAAATAACAGTTCCAAAACTTTCCACAACAGCGCTGGAGTAGCTATGTACATGGTATGATAAACCGTAAAATAAGTTGAGAGTGATTTTTAAAATAAAAATTTTGACAGCAATAAAATAATTATTGTAAAAAGAATTATGGTGAAAGTCTGTGCAATAATAAAACTATAAAAAGTTCTTTAAAATTTAAACTGTAGCTACAGTGGCGCCGCCCTTATTTAGCGCTTTCCTACGGAGACTTTTTATACAAAGTCTGTACTCCTTACCTCTACACTCCATACTCATAGGGCAGATATTTGTTATATTATATATTTGTCAAGTTTGTTGGGCGGATTGCTAACTGCAGTTTTTTATTTTTTAGTTTTCATTTGGAAGAGAGTTTCCCATACCCTGGTTTGTTTCCTTTTGTCACCTTTTACGATATAGACGGGACGATACGATATTCGATATGGATTTGCGGTCAGTCACCGCAGAGTATATATCACCTGTTGATGCCTCGTGTAGACACGAAACACGTGTCGTATGAACGTCGATGGTGTGTCTTTCCTAGAATAGTGGCGTTGGGAGTAGTGGTGCTGGGATTGGTGGTGACGGGATTAGTGCACGCAATCGAAGGAGGGCTGGAGGCGCTCTTCAAACTACGTAAGACACATCATTTTATTTTATTGAGCGGATGTGGGCGAAGTAATTTTACCAACTTTGATATTCTTACATCGTCACTTCACGGTCAACTGCATTTTGATCGTGTAGATGTTTAAATGTCGATGGATAAATCTCAATTGTGTTGTCATCCTGATGAATTAACGCTTTTTTTACTCGTGCTTGACGTTGAGGGAAAAACATTGTGAAGAAAAGAAAATATTTCAAGGATAAATGCAGACTGCCAATACGCAATAGCTTAACGCACTCTTCCTTTCAGGAATAAGATTTAACTTGCATTGGGAGGCTATCTCTACTTTAAGGCTACTCTACTTTTTACCCGACTGCTCCAAAAAAGAGGCTAATGGTTTTCGCGTATATGTGAGGAGTTTGTATGTATGGCTATTTATTTAACACGTTCTGTAAGCTAAATAGCTTGATGGATCTTAACTTATAAGATGTCGTTAGAAACTTCTTAGTTGTAGAAATGACAGAATATAAAACTTTTATCTTTTCAATAAACTGAGGTCGTACATAAAAGCAGTTAAATAATACTAGTTTTTATGGATTTTGTCGCGTATATTAACTTTTTAACTATTGCATAGCTTCTATCGCGGGCCTTGAGCGCGGGGACCGAATCCAGAAATTCCGTAACGAAAAAAAACCTCACGCTCCCCACTCCGACGGGCACGGAGGTGTAGCGTTGAAAGCCGTGCATCGTCTAACGTCGTTTCAGTTCGGCAAACTTCGGCACGGTGTTTGTGTGCGTGCGACTAGACGTATGCGTGTACACTAGCTGCTAACTCAATGATAAAAATTCCTGAATAACCTACATGTATTGTAAGATATTAAAAATATTTTAAACAATATTAACTTCTCATTTATTCAATAAGAGAAAAAAATTGTTTTCTTATCGGTCACCACGCTCAAAAAGTGTAACTTGATTTAATATCCAAGACTTAACTGCATAAATAAAATAAATAAATAATTATAATTGCATAAGTTGATAAAAAATGCTATGCAATAGCTTTACCGCGGCAGTCACCGAGTGCCACACGTATTTTTTATATTCCCGACGTTTCTAACACTTGACAGCATCCATGGTCACGGGGGAGGGGGGACTGAGGTGTTCGACGTCCTGATGTCATTATTAACCGCGGTTATCCACAGATTAAATTTAATCATTTTTTTTTCGGATCTATTTCGAATTTATAGTATCTCAAGTCTTGCAGTTGTACGCTTGGGTTGGAATTTTATTTTATTAATTATAGGATCCCAGGCAGATGGTGGGACTCAGCTATCTTCTCTATTGAAATTAGGATGTTTTTTTTTTGATTTCACTAGCCTCGTGAATTATCCTTGGAAGGAATGGGTTCTTTAGCGAAGAATTGTGGTCTATCAAATCTGATGTAGTGACGGGGGCGATCCTGTACATGATCACAGACTCTAGACAACTGCCGGGAAGTCTACAGTCTGTAAACACGTACAGGATCGCCCCAGCAATAGAAAACATACTTATTTATCATTACTAAGTTTAAGCTAAAATGTAACCGTTCCAAATTTAAAACGATATTTCTACAAATATTTCTTCTGCGGCAGCAATGCGCCGGGTAGCAGCCAGTAATTTATAAAAAAAAGCTGTGTGACAATTCACAGCGCATCTCTGAGGTCAGCCAACCACTTGAAAGGTTGCTCGCTCGGCTGTTCGGTTATAATTTGTACGCTGCATCTGTAATTGCTAGACGTCCTATATTAAATTGCTGTTATCGATATATTTTCTACTGATGAAGTGTCTAGTGTCGTTATAATCATTAAAGTCCAATAAAGTCTGATTCACCGTAGATAGGTTGATGATGTTAATGATCCACGTTAACAATCCACAATTTATGTGCCACAAGTGCGGCGTCACTTTTGAATTAGGTGAAATATTTGACAGATCTCATAGCGAGGAAGTTAATTTGTTAAAAAAAAAGTGTAAAAATTAATGTTTCTTTCTGAAATGTTGGTGATATGGATTAGACTAGCTGTCCCGGCAGATGTTTTTCTGCCCTTTCTAGTTGGTGACGCGATGGCTTTCGTTTTCACACACACACACTTCTATAGATATGTTATACGTATAGCTAAATCCTCGTTAGGAGTAAACAAAACCATCAGCAAACTTAATAACAATAAACTATAAAAAAAAAAGAAAACGTAACCCTTTTTTACTCTTCCGTAAGCGGATAAATAATATATTGCCTATAGGTCATGCACGGTCATTTACAGCTTATTTACAAATGGAAATTTAGTTGTAGTAGTATTTGCGTTAAAAATTACAATTACATTACAAAGTACAGTTTTACACAGCAGTATTTTGCTGCTACTTTACTTCAAAAAAGGTAAAGGCTCTTAATTCAACTGTATGTTCTTTTTTAACCCGTTGTTTAATACGTGGTAGAGCCACGCTACAGCTATATTTATGGTTGTAGCACGAATGGGTCGGTTCGATCGGGGACGGACCACGCTTTCACAGAATATCAGCGTAAAGTAGCAGCTTATTTCTGCTGTGTTTTGTATGGTGAGCGTAGAGATCCGGAGATTATTTTTTACTGGAAACGAGGTATTGCATCTTAGTCATCAGCGGTGACAACGCATTTGAGTTTTGGTTCTTAATCGAGGATAGATGTAGATGTCTATAGGCCACAGCATCCACTTACCATCAGGTGGACTGTGTGCTCGTTTGTCACCCTATTATATAAAAAAAACCCGACGCAAACAGAAAAGTGTTATGTGTATTTGTGTGTCTGTCTATGGCATCGTAGCTGTCAAACGGATGAACCGATGTAGATTTTGTGGGTTTTGGTTGGAAAGTTATGATGGACAGTGTGTTAGCTATGATTCAATAAAATAAAAAGCCCTTTTTGTTTCAGGGGTGTTATACATTTTCAATTTAAGTTGTTGTATGTATGTTATTATTGTATGTATGTTAAGCGATATACTCGTCAATCGAACGAATATGATCCGACTTAATAATGATTCTTTTTATTAAATAGACTAGCGATTCGTCCCATCCTCGCAGTAGCAGGTTATTTTTGTATATCGACAAGAGCACCGCTTTGCAAGTCCAATTTTGAATTTAAACCATCCAGGGACATCATTCAAACACGCAAAAAATTTCATCAAATTCAGTCACGGCAATTTATTTTTATTATTCAATATAATTTACTTCAGAGGCGATTCATTGTAAATTTGGGGCAATGATTTCACCTCTAAGCGTGGGTAAAAAGAGGATAAAGTTTTTAATGTAATTATTTGGACGACTTTCAAATTTGTAATATTCCTTATTCCACTCAAAAGAGCTCTAAATTAGACTTTTAATAAAAAAAATCCACATAAGAGCTTCTGAAGTCGGGCTTCAATACTTAACACTACGCCTTAGCACAAAATTTTTCTGATTAGCTTTGACAACAGCTTTTATCTTTTTATTGAAAGTCTAATCTTTCATTTTCCTGTTCACTGAATCGCGATACTTTATCTGTTAATGAGAAAACTTTACAAAATGTTTAAATATTAAGTTACTGGCGGCATTTCGTTATAAGCGTAGATTATTGCTAACTTAAATTGCCTCTTTAGTCTAGTGGTCGCAAACGCGATGGCTGATCATGAGATCCCGGGTTCGATTCTGGGCTTAGGACTAAAATAATTTATTGAGTTTTTCTGTAAGAAATTTCTCAGTGCTAGTCCGAAGTCAGGAAGTTGGCGGTGTTTTACCCTCGTGGCCCGAAAAGCACGTAGAATCGTAGAGTCCTGTATGTCTTTCTCCGGTCGTGTCCGGCAGGATTACTACTATTAAACCAGCTTAAGCTATTAAGTTGAATACCAGCGTAAAATAGCAGCGCTCAATCTTGTTGTGTTTCCTATGGTGAACGTAAAGAACCGGAGACCCTTCTGACTGAAAATGAGGCACTCCATCTTAGTCCTCAGAGTTGACAACGCATCTGCATTTAAATCTTAAACGAAAACAGATGTAGATTTCTATGGGCCACAGCAACCACTTACCATCAGGTGGACTGTGTGCTCCTTAAAAAAATCCGACGACGACGAGTGAGGGAATAGAGAGTGCACCTGTGCTGCGTAGATGACTAGTCTCCTTTGAGACCAGCCGCTGTGACCGGAATTCGGTCTGGAAGACAAAATATTATTGATAGTAATACTTAAGTACAAATTATCTCTATAGCTGTCTCATTCTATTGTTATTTAATAAAAAGAGAGATCGAGAGCAGCTTAAAGCTTAAATAGACGTTTATTTGAGAGTAAGACCGTTTCTTAATCCGACAGCTATCGGATGACGGCGCCATACATTTCCGATGAAATAAGGCCTTCATTCAATAGACAGATAAGTTTAATCCAAATATATGAGTGACCTCTACGAACCATTTCTATCCTTATCTCAGTGGGCTATAAGTACAAAAATTGCTTGTATCACTTTAGAATTAGTACTGACTCTTCTGACTTGGAAAGTTAAATGAGAGGATTTCAAACATTGATTAAATTATTGTCTATTTACGTATCGGTTACAAATGAATCACAGACGAGTCACTTGAGACTGAATATTACGTATGTAGAACTGCTAGTATTTTAGGTCTAAAAAAATAAAAAATGGAGACGTAGTAGCTCATGGTACCTTGTGCCATGATTACTGTGGGTCCATCCATTACCTACATATCCATCTTGCTGTTATTTGCTCAACAGGCGATGCTGTATGGTAGGTAGTGATGGGCCGAATATTCGTTTCATGTTTGGTATTCGGCATATTCGGCAGCTTTACCGAATATTCATATTCGGCCGAATATTCGGCTAAATCACCGAACATTCGTTAAGATGCTACTCAAAGTGTCAACTGCATTGTATTGTACGAATTGAGTAATGCCATGACTTTCATAATTTTACTGTTGAAAGTATATTGATTTATTTATTTATATCATTTATTTCCAATAATAGCGAATAGAAAGCTTGATAAAATGTTTTTGGAATCAAACAAAGAAATATTACATTACATTAATACATTTCACTTTATTTGGCCGTCAGTTTCTCTGAAACTAGTCCAAATAGTGGATCTCCTGCCACAAATTTTTATCATATTAATCATTAAGCATGCTCCGGCAATTTGCTCAGTACTAGTGGTACTAGATGATGCAATGACATGTCAGGTGGAGGGGGGGAAAGGAACGGAGGACAGGATCCGGCGCTAATCCCACGCGCTTTATGGTAACAAGGCTAAATACACGCACTGGGCACTTTTTGGTTCGCATGGCGCTGCGATAATATGCTATCAACCGATCGCATAAATCGATGCCACCCATGCAGGTATTATAATTTTTTACTACAGCTGGTTGTGGCACGTCAATTTTCTTTTTCTGTACTTTGCACCATCTTTTGCAGCAGCCTACTGGAGTAGCACCTACGCACGTAGACAGCATGGTGACAGCTTTGGTATCCTTCCATTTCACTACAGTAACTTGCTCATCATTTCTCACCTTCTCGTCCCATTCTCCTCTCTTCAATTGTTTGTCAGTCTTTAATTTTTTAGCAACTGGCCCAAATCGATTGTTCATCACCGTCCCAGTCAGATATACATTCTTTTTATTTTTATTTAGATAATCCGCTAGTTTTATACTTGTGAAAAAAACGGTCGGTATATAAGACTCAGTTTCCGGAAACAGTGCCACACAACAGCTTCACTATGCCTGCTCCAAGTCGTAATTGTTCCATATCCTGCCGGGGTATTGTATTTGATCCCACATATATCTCAAAATCCAGAACGAGGCCATCTTTAGCCGCTAATACAAAGTTTTTCAAGCCAAGAGGATTTGGCTTTGAGGGTACGTACTGGCGGTATTCACACCTTCCAGAAAACGGAATCATTTGTTCATCTATTGAAATATGATTGGATCGAGGTAAGCTTTGACTTTTTTTCTGAATTCTACTAATTATTGGCCGGATTTTCCAGAGTTTATCATCATTATCTTGTCTCAAAGAATTATCTACAAAATGTAGATGATTTCGCAAGTCAAAAAACCGATCTCTTGTCATAGTGTCTCGGATCAATGGTACGAACAGGTCTTTGCTCCAGTACAGTCTACCTTGTGGGTATTTTAAACTGCCCGTGAGAATTTGCAACCCAGCAAAACGTATTTCAATATAATCAGTTGCCACTGATTTTAAATTTCTGTTTTGCGCAGAATATAAATTCGTCTGTTCAGCGACTAATTTCCACAAACCTAGATCTAGGTACTCCAAAAATGAATATAAACAGCTGGTAGATGAGGTACCTTGTGACAAGAGCACATCATCAGTAATGTCTGGTCCACGAAGATCCAATTGTTTAGTCCGCCAGAATTCACCAGGCACATTTTGCTGCATCTCAACTATGTTACCTTGTTCTGGTTCCGAGTCCCATTCCGACTCCGATACTTCAGGTGGTACAGCATCTGGCGGCAAGTACTCATCGTCGTCTTCATCTCCAGAGTAGTCCAAGTCGCTGTTGTTAAGTGCTTCTTCGATTGCTTTAGCATCCATGATCTATAGCCAATAAAAATATATCTCAATTTATTCATACTAACAATAAAATAATGGTCTAGACCTGAGGTGCACGTATGTGTACTCAAAAATAATTGACTTAAATTAACTACAAAATTTATTGATTTCGGAAATCTATTATTCGCTGTGAACTGTGAATTGAACTACTAATTGTGCACCAATAATCGTAAAACAAATGATTTAAAACAACGATTAATATTTTTACCTGATTTTATAAGTTTCCTCGCGGGTGACACAAAAAAAAAAACAGCCAACTTTCAATTTGAATAAGATTTTTCATAAACCTATTTCGACAGGATCTGTCATCTATTGTAATTTTAGGGTAATACAGTCTTTTGTTAAGGCGATAAAAGTACAGCTACTCGTCACAAGATGGAATCACTAGTTCGGGGATCTGAAGAGTATATGTGACTCCTCCACCCTCAGCGCGTTGACTATTGTAGCACATTCGGCGAAAATGTCACCTGGACGTGTTTATGATGGCTTGGTAGGCATATGTAACTCCACCCTCAGCGCTGCGACTATTGCAGCACAGAAAATGTCACCGGGTCATCTACGGAAGTTCCCACGCGTATAATATTTAAAGAATTTATCCATCCATTACAGTCTCCCCGACAGCGACAGCCTTCCTCTCGATGGAGTAGAGCTGGAGTTCTCCACCGCTCCTTCATATGGGAGCGCACGAGAAACGCGCCGTACGCATCGCCTTTAAGCTTGCTTGCTTGCGACGGACAACCCTCGTGTCCGCCGCTTAGTCCTCAATTTCTGGGGGTGGAGGGGGGGGGGCTGATATGCTCTCCTCTAGCGCCCGGCTCTTCGGTTTTACAGTGCCTGCCTGCCTTAAAAGTTGTTGACTTACCCCGCATTTGTATCAATTTTTTTTTTCTTTATTTTTTTGCCTTGCGAACATCAAAGAAGTGGAATAATTTACCAGCATGAGTCTCTCTATCCGATTTTGTTTTCAACGCAAGAGTGAAAAGGGCCTTTCGCTGTCCCGTGTACTACCCAGTTCATTGCTATTGTACTACTATTGTGTCTGAAAATCGGACAGTGAAAGTGTTAAGAGAGGATTGTGAAGCCGTAAATTTTCAAACAAAAAGCGATAACGTTTTCTCTACCGTAAACATAGTCTAATTTTCATAATTTTTGCAAATGTTGTAGATATAATGAAAAACTAGGTCCCTACGTTTTTATTTTAAGGAAATATTTCGTACGATATAAGTTATTAAGCATCTAAATATCTATATTTTTGACTTAAAAACTTCCTCGAGCGTTTTTATTTTTCTTAATTAAACTAAACTGAATTACTAAAAAAGAAAAACGTACATACCTAAATTAAGGTATACTGAATCTAAAGAGACCAAAATTGTCTTATTTCGTAAAGGTTTAGGGGGGTGAAAACATTATCACTCGAAACAATATTTTAACGATATACGAATATTTAAGTGTTATTTAAGAAACAGATAGCTTTTTTGAAAATACCTACTCACGCCGCGTATCGGCACTTCACAATCCTCTAAGTTAGTGCGCTTTACCACCTTGGACAGCATTGACGCTTACCATCAGACGTGTTATTAGTCAGGAACTGGCTTAGAATGGTTAAACAACTCTTAATTTCCTGTGTTATGTAAACGCGGTGTATAATAAAGAATATATTGATTGTTGTTCAAGTCTAAAATTAAAACTTATTCCAGACGCATTATATAACACATTAGTTCCGCAATACGCACAGGAAATATAAAACCATAATGGAAACGAGATTTATGCTAGTGAAGCTGACGTATTTTGAAGATCCATTAACGTTGAAAGAATTTAAAATATGAGGGGCGTTAAAATGTGATAATTCTGTACAAACTTTTTTGGATTGGAAAAAGTAAATACTGGCTCGTACCCAGAGAGAGATAGAGATAATGTAAGCAAATTATAAAAATAATAAACCTCTGACTTCTAATATTTACGCGAAAACTATTTATTCCACACATTTAAATGAAACTTAAAGCGACAGTAGCCTAATGGCGGGGCGCGGACCGCGAACTCAAAAATGACGTGGGGTTCAAATCCGCCATTCGACTACTGGCGCGAACCACTCGTAACACAAGCAATTTAAGCTTACCACGAGTGGTTAAGGGGAATATTAGTAATGTTTATAGCATTGTTAATATTCTTTTTTTTAAGTTTGGCTTTACGGACCGTACCAAAAAATAATTTTAAAACTAAAGGTAGCCGTGTTTAACTATGACATTGGGGCCTCAAACACCTTAGTCCCTCCGTGACCATCGGTGCGATAAAGTACTCGAAACATCGCGAATTTAAAGTTATAGAATAGAATTTAATACACGCGATAACATCCGTTAAACCTAGTTTCATTTAAGCTCTGTTTCAAATTGTTTTATTTACGTCCAACATTCTTTAACGGGTCACCGAAAAGTAAACGTAAGTCACGAACGTTTATAATCGACGGTGAAATTTACACAGTAGACGGACAGTTTTATTTCATAGGAAGAAGATCTTTGCCTTTAGTCGCAAACTGCCGAGGTCGGAGCTATAGACTATCTGGAGCAGCTGCAGAGTGCACTTTTAAAAAGATAAAAGGTTAAGGGCTCACGGAGCGATATTTACCCGTGACTGCAGTTTTGTGCGGATGCCTGCCCACCGCGGTGTGTAAATATCGCTCTATGAAATCCTAAATATCTATTTTTTTATAGAATAGGGTGACAAACGAGCACACAGTCCACCTGATGGTAAGTGGTTTCTAAGGCTCATAGACATCTACATCTATCCTCGATTACGAATCAAAATGAAGATGCGTTGTCACCCGTGAGGACTAAGATGGAATGCCTCGTTTCCAGTAATCTGGGTCTCCGGTTCCCTACACTCACCATACGAAACACAGTAGCGTTAAGCTGCTATTTGACGCTGGTATTCTGTGAAAGCGTGGTCCTTCCCCGGTCGAGCCGACCCATTCGTGCTACAACTATACTACTAATATAGCAGCAGCATGGCTCTACCATGTACAAGCCACAATATAGCCTACATGATATAGCCGTGGTAGCTCAGATTCAGATGGTTAGCGTTCGCTGTAAAGGGAGATGCCCACTGTTCATAGACACTTCGGCCATGGGTGCCCACATATAAAAGCATATGGAAATGATAATATGCAATTAAAATAATGAAATGGTTAAGGAATTGGTTTAAAAAAAGTCGGGATTTTTATGATATAAAGCTTTTTATTTTCACAAATACAGCTTTTTAACGACTACTTTTACCAATTTTATTGCTTTTAATTTCTTTAACTTTTAATTCCCGACGCGTGATTTTTCTTTTGGAGGCCTATGCCAAAAGGCACACCGAACAGAGGGACTTACTTTAACTAGTATTACAATAGGAACTCAAACACAAATATTATGTAACCCCAAAGTTCGGAAATAAATGGCTATATTATTATTATACTATTATTATTAATTCCTGACGTTTCAGGTGCTTTATAGCACCCATGGTCACGGGGTACTGAGGTGACTGCCATCCCAATGTCAGTATTGGGACATGGAGTACCTTCAGCTTTTTATTATTATTTTTATAGTCCAATCTACGCAGATTGAACTTACTCTATCTTTAAGTCTTGCAGTGGTATGCTTGGGGTTTGTTTTAATTTTATTAATTATAGTGTCCCAAGCAGGTGGCAGTACCCAACCGCCTTCTCTACTGAAATTAGGATGTTTTTTAATTTCAGTAGCCTCACATATCATCCTTGGTAGGAATTAATGTTCTTTAACGAGGATTTGTGGTCTATCAAATCTGATGTATGTCTATCTGGTTGGGGTGACACCCTTGACATACGGTAGTACAGCAGGCACACGCTCAACTGCGGTCGGCTTCACTCGGTCACTGTGACGAAGACGTGGGACCCGAAGCTTGATTTTGTGCAGAACCTGCTTGACGTGCTGAAGCTCCGCGGCCAGGTGCTTGTTCTCACAGATCCCATATGCTCTCTGTAACAAAGGTTTGCTCATGGTAACTAACTGTGAAGGATTATGGTGAGATTCACCGCTTAAATATCAGTTTGTATGGGTCTTTTTTCTATACACAGTGTGACCTATGATGTTGTTAGGATTTTGGATAACAAAAACATCTAGGAAAGCTAAGAAATTATTTGCCTCAGATATAATATCATAATTACTGAATAGAATTTGGCACAGAGAGTGGTAACGATGGATAAAATTCATAGGAACAACATCCTGATTTAATATTTCTTGGGCCATATTCGTGAGCCGCTCTAATTTGTTTCTTGGTACTTGCAATAATGCCTATATGCATTCATCACTATCTCCTGTTCTTACTTTTATCAAATATACAGCAAGTGCAAAGCATCCACTATGTTTACTTGACATTTTGGGCACTTCAGACAGAATTTATTGGCATTGTGCCTTTGATAAGCGTAGATAATAATGTACAGTATATTCGGGCATATTGTAAATATTTTCAAAGTCTATATGATGGTAAATATTATCTTACAATAATGTAGAAAAATCTATAATTTGTGCTACACTAAATGTTTTAATATGGTTATATATTAATTCTAAAAGTAAATACCAAGAGTTACTATTTAAATGGTAGTTACTGATTCTACATTCTGGAGGTACATAGTAATTGTATTCACAAAAATACATACCCGCAATGCTGATGGAACAGTGAGTTGATTGGAATTGTTACAACCAGGAAAAAACATTGATTTTGTGTGAGTGGTGCTCTTACAAAATTAGGCAGCAGTATATTGTATGATGTATGATCTAAGCTTTGTTGTTCTAGGTTCAATACATTACTCACTTTAGATTGCTACAAGGATGGACTAGATGATTCAGATGGTTCCCGTTCTAAAGTTTAACGTGTTGCTGCTTTATCAATCCTTCGCAATCATGACACTCACGCGATGACGATGGCAACTGAAATAATATTAAATAAAAAAAATAAGACAAAGTGAACAAAATAAAATAGATTTGTTTACTTTAAACTCAAATATAGGTAAATGTTACTTAAAACTTAATGCCCTATATTATTTAATAATTAAGGACTGACTGCCTACCAGTAGTCCAAAAACAATTAAAAATCGACTGTCTTATTTCTTGGTATTTGATAAAAATTGTCCATTTCGTAACTATCTGGTGTTAGCTAGCTAATCTTATCGCCGTGTTACAAATAAGCTATTTTGTTTGTCAGGTATAGCTTGTGCATATGTTAAAAAATAAAACAACTTCATCATTTCATACATTCATCACTATCAAATATCAGCACTAGAATTAATAAATTAAAAACTGTTGAACACTTACTTTTAACTGTTGTCACACTATAATGTGATCGACAATCTCACTCCATATGAGTTCTTGAGAATTTATTTGAAAAATAACAAACAAAATAACACAATGGCAACTATTTAGTTGTGAATTCACTAGTACCTTTTTACTTGTTGAATTGTGATTTCATTTCGCATGACATATTTCCTATAGCTGTCAGATTTGATGTTGCCACATAACTAACATAAATACAACGAAACGATATCGATTTGTATTCGATTAGTAATTTAATGAAAAAATAATAATATTTGAGTTTCGCTTTCAGTTCTACACGCTTTTTAAAATATATTTTCTTTTATTTTTTTAAATTATGTTTTAAACGTATTTTTAAGAACAGTTAAAATGTGGAGTAGCGTATTGTTATGCTCTAAACAGTTCATGGTAAATCAGCTAAAAATTCACTTGTTTAATTATCATAACATGATTCCATTTTAAATGTATTGTTAAAACAGATAACAATAACAGTTAAATTGTGCAGTAGCATTTTATTGTACTCTAAAGAATTCATAGTAAATCAGCTAGTAATTCGCTTGTTTAATTATCATAACATCATAATATCCATAGCGATTCGATTATTATTCGATTAATAATTTCATAAAAAGAGAATAATCTTGGAGGTGTTTTAACTTCTGCTCGCTTTTTAAAATGTATCTTCCTTTTTTTAAATTCTATTTTAAGTGTATTTTTAAGAACAGTTAATTGTGCAGTAGTGTTTTATGAAGCTCTAAAAAATTCATGGTATATCAGCTAGAAATTCACTTGTTTAATTATCGTAACATGATTTCATTTTAAATGTATTGTTAAGAAAAGATAAGAATAACAGTTATATTGTGCAGTAGCGTTATGTTATACTGCATAGAATTCATTGTAAATCAGCTATTAAATCGCTTATTTAATTATCATAACTACAGATGTGAAGGCGGTTGTTAACGTTTTCAACCAAGCCGATAACAACGGTTGTTTTTGTCTTGAAATTGGTAAAAATTGTGCAGTTGCGTTTTGTTAAGCTTTAACCTTTTGAGCGCCACGCCAAAAACGCATTACCGTGTCCTGTACGCCAAAGCGCCAAAACAAAATAGTGTTGCCAAGAGTTGATATATCGATAACGTGAAATAACTTGTTTTTGTTGGTTTTTTATGCTATAAATGACTCTTAATAAACTGTATGTTTTATTTAATCTTGTGCCGTCTTCCACTCTTTTTATATATGTACTTTGTACATATAAACATAAATAAAAAACAAACAATAACAATAAAATAGTAGTAAACATTAGCACTACTCTCCATCCTAATGACGACACTGTCGCGACTGGACGACAACGGCGTAGCTGACCTTCCCTTTTGAAACATTCTTAGAATGTTGTGTATCGATTTCAAAATCGATCTAACCGAAATATACAGACATCGATTCATAATATTTTATGTGTCGGGGAAGGCGTAGGCCAAGTGACGCACAGAAGAAAAGTCTTACACTCTTATGACAATGGGGATTTGATATGATGCTGATGCTGCTAGATGATTTTGAGACTGAGAAAGAAAATGGCACAACACAAAATGAAAAATTGCTCTTCACACCCTAAGTAAAAAAAACATTAATTGTAATTTTGTATTATTATTAAAAAAGGTACATAATTATTCATTAATCAACAATTGTATATAATTATTCGCACTAGGTAAATCAGCCTTATAATACTAAAATCTTGGTCATGGAATAAATAAACATATTTGTTCACCAATCAATCAAAAATTCAATTCATCAATCAAAAATCAAAATTCATCATCATCGACGCTTTCCAAAATCCGAATGAATTCTGAGGAATCGTTCATGTTGCATTGCTCTACTTTTCTCGGTAATCACTTATGACGTCATCAGGGTGTCGTCTATCCTTGATCACGGTGCCCAGTGAACTGATTTTCGATGACGCGCTAAAGATGCGCTAGAGTTGAGATATTAGATTTATTATGCGAAGATAATCTGATAACATTTTTTTATTCATGTAGCTAATTATAGTTTTATGTTTATAACCTTTAATTTTATTCAAATATCAATAATAATAGAAAAAAAAACACCATTGAGCTGAATTTTGGATAGTTTTCAAGAAATCTATGCCTCCCGCGTTTGACACTAGCGGTCAACCATAGACGACTTTGGCGTGCTGGACATAGTATTTGCTTAGATAAAAATCCATTTTTATTAGTTCAATGTTTCTTAGTACTTGTGGCTCTAGAAGACTTGTTTTTTATACTCACATGTTGCTGGGTTATTCCTATTTTGAGGAGTGTAGAATTAAAATACCTGTAATAATTTTCCAATATCTATATTTCATATTTTTCGGAGCCGGGTTTTTTGTCAACTATAGACGTCGTTGGCGCTCAGGGCCCGCAGGTGTTGGTCAAGTATAGGCGACTTTGCCGCTCAAAAGGTTAAAGGATTCATGGTAAATCAGCTGGAAACTAACTTGTTTCGTTATCATAACATGATTCTATTTTAAATGTGTTGTTATAAACAGATAAGAATAACTTAACCGATCTTCTTTAAAAACAGATAAGAATAACAGTTCTTATCTGTTTTCAAAGAAGATCGGTTAAGATTAACAGTTAAATTGTGCCGTAGCATTTGTTACTCTCTAAAGAATTCATTAGAAATCAGCTAGTAATTCGCTTGTTTAATTATCGTAACATCATAATTATTTAAAAATTATATTAGCACTGTAATGATGACACCGTAAATAATCGATCGAAAAAGAGAATCGATTTTTTAAATGTGTTTTGTGATTGGCAACACTTTTTTTTATTCACAAACTAATGACATAATGATTTACCTAATTTTTATTATTATGTTTCCGGTACTTTTAATTTGTGCAAAAATATTCCCATTGTTTGAGGATAAATGAATACCGCGATTAATAACCACAAATAAAGATATAATTTTTTAACAAATTCACATTGTTGGGCGTTCCATAGCCGAAAATGGGCGTCCCCCTTTTTAATGTACGCGAGTAAACCGGTTTTGATCCCCGCCGGCACCAATGAAATTGTTAATTGCAATTGTAAGTTCTGATTTACCTGGTCGGCGGTGAAGGAAAACATCATGAGGAAACCTGTGACAGATATGTGAAGTTCACCAACACGCATTGGGCACTTTCTTGCCCTAAAACCCTCTCAGAAATAAGAAGAGGCCGGTGCCCCAGCAATGAATTTTACGAATAATTGATTTTTACGCACATTTTATACTAAGGTTTGTTTGTGTGATATTACACTTCTTTCTTTCTTTTTTTTGACTGCCTCGTTGGTCTAGTGGTTGTAGTAGTGCTACTGCTGATCATGAGGTCCTGGGTTCGAATCCCGGGTCGGGCCAAAAAATCAATTATTAAGTTTTTTCTGTCAAGAAATTCTCAGTAGCTGCCCGGAGTCAGGAAGTTGGCGGTATCTCGCCCCCGTGCCTCGGAAAGCACGTAAAGCCGTTGGTGCTGCGCCTGATCTCTCTCCCAGACGTATCGGTTAACCGTCCCATCGGATTACGAGAGTGAGGGAATAGAGAGTGCACCTGTGCTTGCGCATACACTCTGGCACGTATAATACTGTCCTGCACCGATGGCTAGCCTCCGTTGAGGCAGGCCGACGTGGCCGAACTTCGGTCTGGAGGACATTATTATTATCACACTTCTTTTAAAAAATTTCATCCAAACCCATATTATTTGGCTAAAAGTAGTCAAGGTAGGTCGCTGCTCCTTGGACTCTGCTTACCCGCGGGGATTACAGGCGTGATGCAATGTGAAGTCTTCATAAATAAACAATCTATTCTATGCTAGTTATATTTCCAGTGCGTACGTACGTACGTTAAGTCGCTGGCACTGTTTGTTTATGAATGTCAGGAATCAGGATAGAGATGCCAAGAGCCAAATTGAATGGCGTGGGACGGCGCCCGTCGGTCTAAGTACGTTTTAGTTCGTCGGATCGATTCCGCTTATGAAATATTTGTATTATACTTTAATACAATATACTTATGTATAAAATATCAAGATATTAATTTGCAGTGGCGCATTACCACGTTTACTGTTCGTTTTCTTATTTTTATAGAATAAGTAAATATTAAATACTATGTCAATTTTTACGTGGTAGAGCCATGCTGCATAGTAGTATAGTTGTAGCACGAATGGGTCGGCTCGACCGGGGAAGGACCACGCTCTCGCAGAATACCAGCGTGAAATAGTAGCTTATGCTGCTGTATTTCGTATGGCGAATGTAGAGAACCGGAGACCCTTTTTACTGGAAACGAGGCATTCCATCGTAGTCCTCACGGGTGACAAATCAATGTATCTGCATTCTGATTCGTAATCGAGGATAGATGTAGACGTCTATGGGCCGCAGCAACCACTTACCATCAGGTGGACTGTGTGCTCGTATGTCACCTTATCCTATAAAAAGAACTATGATGAAGGAACACATATGGACCATGTGAAATGGCTAGCTATGGCTCATAGACATCTACATCTATCATCGATTAGGAATCAGAACACAGATGCGTTGTCACCCTAGAGGGCTAACACCGCTGCATTTTCCTCTGTCAAATTTTACGGCACCCACGGGATGATAATTTGGATTTTTCTTAACAAGTAACACACGGCGACTAAGACGTGTTGTCTATTTTATTTACACTTAGATATATCCTTTCTAATAATGCTACAACTGGCAAAGATTACTTGGATAAGCCCATATTCACCATTTCTCTACTCTAGACAGGTATCGAATCTAATCCCGGGTCGACCCAAAACCCTTCTGTTTGATTATTTTCCAATAAAATTGTCAATAGCTGCCCGGAGTCTTTGATGGTTTTTCACCACCTTGATCTCCCTTCCGGTCGTGTCGCATTGCCGATTAAAGGGTGCTGGCTAATCTCCGTTGAGACCAGTCGTGGCCGACAGTTCGATCTTGTATAAAACACAATAACGTAAATTGAAAATTTAAAAAACCCCCCATACCAAAAGAGCTGTAATTTTTCCGACTACCTGGACATCTTCAAGGTGCGTATTAACAGGCTTCTGCTGGGCGAACTCGCTGCATCGTAGACCTCATCCTTGCCCTCGGGCCAGATAGAGGTCAAGAGTGAACCCATTTTTGATAAAAAGCTGATGATCTTCAAACGACTGAATAGATTTTCTTGAATCATAATCAAGGACACTATTGAGCAGGTCATTTCAAACGAACAAAAAAGAAACAAAATCTAAATCGGTTCATATATATATTTTTTTATTTATATAGTACAAGAAAATATACAGAAAATCACAATATAAACATCACAAAAACCCTTACGGCTTTGTTGTTGGATGTTGAGACACTTTTGAGCAATCTGTTGACATTAGTTTATACATATTATTTAATAAGAACATCAAATATAGTATTAACAGTATGAAGTATGGGTACATACATCAGTATCTGTTTGGGAGCTACACTGCCACATACAGAAACACAGATATACACACCTTAAACATATATAACACCCCCCGTTTTGCGTCGGAGGTTAAAAAAGAAGATGTTTATAATTAACGACGATGTTCATAATTTTACGTGGTAGAGCCACGCTGCACCTATATTATGGTTGTAGCACGAATGGGTCGGCTCGACCGGGGAAGGACCAAGTTCTCACAGAATAGCAGCATAAAATAGCAGCTTAATACTGTTGTGTTTCGTATGGTGAGTGTAGAGATCCGGAGACCCTTTTTTACTGGAAACGAGGCGTTCCATCTTAGTTTTCAGGGGTGACTACGCATCTGCGTTTTGATAATTAATCGAGGTTAAATGTAGATGTCTATGGGCGACAGCATCCACTTACCATCAGGTGGACTGTGTGCTCGTTTATCACCCTAATTCTATTAAAAAATTCCTTACACTTTTAATGGACATGAACATTTAACGTGTTTTTTCTAAGAGTTGTAAAATATGTGTTTTTAAGAATTTCAAAGTAAGCGTCGATTCCGCGAACGATTCCAATGCTACTGCGATACGCTATCAAAGGAAATTAAACGAGTCAGTTGTAATTATAAAGCCCGTTGTAACGAGGTCTGGATTAATTACCGGGATCTGTTTAATTCACCAGTGCCTATGTGGGTCAGTGAACCGGTGTACCATTTTATACGCGGTAGAGCCATGCTACTGCTATATTAGTAGTATAGTTATAGCACGAATGCTTAACGCTGCTGTGTTTCGTAAGGTGAGTGTAGAGAACCGGAGACGCCTTGAACTGGAAACGGGGCATTTCTTCTTGGTCCTCACGTGTGACATGCATCTGTATTTTGATTCGTAGTCGGGGAGAGGTCTATGAGTCATACCATCCACTTACCATCAGGTGCACTGTGTGCTCGTTTGTCACCCTAATCTAGGGTTGCCAGATCTTATAATCGAAAAGCCGGACAGACCAGCGGACTTAGCCGGACATTTTGGTAAAAAGGCCGGACTTCTTATAAATCAGTCTTCTTTATTATTAAATAATAATTATCCAATATTAATTACAATATTAATTTCAATAATTGTAATACGTATGTAAGTACATGAAGAATGTAAAGAAATGTAAATAAAATAAAATACAATAACAGTCATGGAAAAGTGGTATAATTTGTCGGAAATACAGACTTTCACGAGGTTTTCTTCCATCGGCAAGTGGTAAAAGTTGCAACTAACTATTTAATTATTGCATTCGGGGCCTACCAACGTATAGAAAGAATTACTTGTTTTTTTTTTCTCTTAAACATTTTTAATAGGTTAAGGTGTGACAATCCACCAGGTGATAAATGGACATTGCGGCTTGTAGACATCTACGTCTATCCTCGATTAAAACTCAAATGCAGATGCGTTGTCACCCCTGAGGACTAAGTTGGAATGTTTCGTTTCCAGTAAGAATGGTATCCGGTTCTCTTCACTCACCATAAGAAACACAGCGTTATGCTGCTGTTTCACGCTGGTATTCTGTGAGGGCGTGGTTGAGGCGTTCCCTTGTGATGCAGCTGCAGCCTGACTCTGCCATGTTAGTGTAATTTCAAAAAGGGAATACGTTATCGAATGTATTTCTTTTTTGAGACATTACTTTCTGGTGTTGTTAGTTAACACACGTGGTCAAATTAATTTTTTTTTTACAACCCACTTCAATAGAAATAGAATGAGAACATCATCAATGTAGTCGAAGTTACTTAACTCATTGTTAAGGATAACTCAAAAAATACTGGTCAGATAGTGATGAAATTGATGGACCACATGAGAAGCATCAAAACTCATCAAAATCGGTTCACCTAGAAAAAAGTTCTGAGGTAACATACATAAAAAATACAGTCACGTTGAGAACTTCCTTTTTTTGAAGTTAGTTGAAGAACGGCTAGTATTTATTAAAATTTAACCAGACACAATTATAATTAAATTATTTTAATGTATTTTTTAATAATTAAATAAAAATTCTAATTTACATTCTCTGTGTGTAAGAGAAACGATTCCGTATAGTTGCCAATTATTTGAGCATTAGAGAGAACTAACAGTTGTGTGTAGGGTTGCCAACTCAATTGTAGATTTCAGCGTTATCTTATTTTTTTATCGTTATCTTATTTTTAAAATAGTTCAAAAATGAGGTTCGTGTTTTTTTGTGTGTTAACCGATTTCTCGGAAACGACTTAACCGATTAAATGGTTATATTTTATTAAATAATATGCAGTGGCGAAGCTAGGGCTCCAAACTAGGGCAAGCCCAAGATATGGTTTTATTGTTTTTAGCAGTTTTATAAAAATACACCAATCTTGATCTGTCTCCACTCTTTAGTTTCATATTCACTGCTGTCGAGGACGTGTTTAACAAAACACACAGAAGGCACTACTGCTAGATAGGTTGTATGACCGTAGAATCAATCAATTTTCGTTCGATAAAATGACTTCACCTGTAGAATTAAGTAGATGGCGCTATTAAAATTTAATATACTGAAGACTAAAGGAAATATTTTTTAAAAACCTCAATACATGATGTATTCATTTAATTTATTAAATTAATTTAAAATATTTTTTAAAAACATTAAAAAAAGATTGTAATAATTATTTGCTATAAAATTAAACTTATACCTAGGTATCTCATATTTTATGCTGCAGTTCTTAAAATGATATTTTAATCTCATATGGTAATATAAGTATTGAGTTATTAAACCTTTAAATACGCCTAGAATAATTAAACTTTAATACTAAGGAGCCCTGTACCTAAAGTGTGAAGAAATGTTTATTGAATTAAAATTTTATTTTTAAAGATTTTACCTTCTCCTCGCTGATTAGCATTTTAATGAATTTGAAATAGTTCGAAACAGTTTACGAGTTATTTTATTACTTGATATTGTTTGATAAGGCAAGCCGGGCTTCTGGGCTTGTATGGAGGCTTCGCCACTGATAATATGTGCTTCGGATATGGTCCTATAACTGTATAATTTATCGATGAAGTGGTTAGGGCAAGATCGAAATCAAAATACACCAATGTGCGTGTCATGTGCATGTGTGGGTGACAAATAGTGCTGCACCATGTATTACCTGTCTAAACTTTAATTATCGATACCGATTGCAGTATATTTGTGTTACGCAGATGATGCAAGTGAATATTTTTACCTGACTACGGCGAAGTCAAAAGGATGATTACAATTTTAAAAGACTATGTATTTATTTTCTGTTATTCTAAACTACTTAGATATCTTTAAAAGCATTGTGCCGTTTCGCGGGAGCTTTTTTATGCTGTGTTTTTTAGTTGTACATTTTTTAGTTGTTATATATATATATATATATATATATATAAATATACTACAATGTAAATATGAGTAATAAATTCCGTTGCAAACGTGAATGAATAAGTTGGAGATGAAATTTTTTATGTATTTAGAAGATATTCTAGTTGTTGCTTCGAACTTGTAAGAAGTATTCCATAGACCACTTAAAAAGATGAAATAATATACTTATAAATAAAAAGTACAAAGCGACGTAAAAACTAAAAAAATAATTTCCACTTAATAAGCTTTAAAAAAATACTCTGACACTCCGCTTTAATACAAAATTTGATGAAGCATCTATAAAATACTTTTCTTCCTTATACTATTTTTTCCATCATATAACTTTATATCTAGTAAGTTTATTTTCTCCAAAAGTTGGCCACCCTAACGTTGTGTGGTGAGAGTATTAAGATCTTACCGTAAACAACCTGCGGTCATTTAAAGTGTGTTACATAAATTCTACTTGTCTTGGTGGTAGATTTAATGAGCATCTATAATTACAATACATCGCTTGGCAAGGAACAGCAATTTACTCCTCACTACACTCCTTACTACAGGTCACTAAACTTCTTACTTTTGAAGGGTAGTAGAGGAGAAATGGGTTAGACGAGAAAGATAAGATTTAGGGAGCTCCAAGAAAACGGCCTTTCGTCTCGTATCATCTCGTTAGTGTCGTGTGAAGTGACAGAAGGAAGCTGAATCAGGGGATGGGCATACATTTTCCTTTTAAGACGAATAATATAAACTGTGGTTGTCAATTCGCCTGCCGAGAGTTGCAACTATAGTAATGTTGCGCACCACAGTTGATGTCTGGTACATGGCACTAGCGCCGTCTATTATCAAATAGAAGAACTAAGGTTTCTAGATAACTCCACACTAGAATTTTCTACATCTAGTTGGTCGGGGCCGGTATTTGCTGGAACATTCTAGATGTTTCGGTGGAAAAGGCCTATGTAAAGCCGTTTGGAGCCGCGACAGCATTCAGAGCGAAATAAAGTGAACTAAAGTGTTAAGTGTGATTGATGTGTGAGTGATTGGGAGTGATGAAGTGTTAGTGTGCGGTAATTAAAGTGTCAATTTTGGTTATTCAATCGGCAGTTTTTACTGTCACGAACCCTAAGCTCGTAACAGTAAATATATTAACAATCTATTGAGGATGTCAAAGGCTCTATGTTTAGAATAATGTCGTATGGAATTTCGGTATTAAAGGAATTGGACATGCCTAACGACTTGGTCGCTCGTGAGCGATGAGCTTCGATCAATAATATACTGAGTTTATGTTTTGATAGAAATTTGCATTCGATCCCCACAATCAACAAAGATATTGTAAATTGCAATTTTAAATGGTGTTTCATCAGTCATCACTGAGTATAGAAAAACATCGTGAGGAAAACTACAAGTTTGAGGAATCAAAATGTTTCGAAAACGTCCACCAATACTACACACTAGTGTTAATAATTCCATTATAACTTCACAAAATTTGACTTCAGCCTATTAAAAAACTATTGAACAAAGTTTGTAAAAAAAGGGTCATTATAAATATTATTAAGGAAGTTTTGGATGATAATAACTCCTGGGAATGAGGTGACTTCTACCATGCTATTTCTAATTTTGTCTTGTGTCGTTAATTATTGTGTAACTTTATTTATTTTTTATAGGATAGGTTGACAAACGGGCATACAGTCCACCTGATGGCAAGTGGTTGCTGTGGCTCATAGACACCTAACCTACATGTTATTCTCGATTACGAATTAAAATGCAGATACGTTGTCACCCGTGAAGACTTAGATGGAATGCCTCATTACCAGTAAAAAGGGTCTCCGGTTCTCTACACGCACCATACGAAAAACAGCAGCATTAAGCTACTATTTTACGCTGGTATTCTGTGAGAGCGTGGCCCTTCACCGGTCGAGGCGACCCATTCGTGCTACAACTATACTACTAATATAACTGCAGCATGGCTCTACCACGTAAAAAAATATTGTGAACTGTTTTTTTAATATTGTATATTTTGTTTATTATTTATAATTATAATCTATATTGAATAAAAAAAGTTTCTTTTTCTATTACCCCCTCAGAACTTTTTGGGACGTCCAATATCTCAGCCCCCCCCCGTGATCATGGGTGCTAGGAAGCACCCCAAAAGTCGGCAATTAAAAATAAGTTAATTAATCGCGATAAAATATTCAATGTGTAGTGTTGTACGCGTAAATTAAAGAAATCCTTATAAAATTAGTGTTCCAACTCATTTCACTGGATTCTCCGGGAAATCCTTTACTTTTAATGAAAGGACTGTGCCCAAAAATGAAAAATTTTGGTTAAAAAAACGTAAATAAGGCAAGCAGTTTGGCGATCGCAGTTTTTTTTTTAATTTATTTATGTACACACATCAAGATACAGAAGCAGTCTTATCGTAAGTTTTATGTTTATTTGTTATTAGAATGACCCTATAAGCCATCTCCTGCGTTAGTTTTCCTCTATCATCTCTTACGACACCCACGGGACGATATAGGATCTGGATAATTGTATTCCATTGTTTCTCATATAACGTCGGTGTATTTTAATCTTCTATGTCATAATAAAGTTGTTATTAATCACTCCTTACACTTATAATCTAAACAACCCATTACCGAATTATTTCGTTTAACATGTTACTCAATATTGAGCATAACTTTTAAACAACAGTCAATGAAAATTCATCCTTATACCACAGATGTTATGTTTGAAATTTGATTGACTATGAATTTAATTGCACAGATAATATGTATTGGGTGTTTAATCGAGTTGGTAACGTAATCGTCTAGTTGAAAAAACTTATCATGATTAATCCTCTGATGGGTTTAATGGCTCAACATGCATTGCCGTATAGTTGCGATGTTTGGGAATCGATCACAGGTCACAGAATTTTAGGTGTGGGTAATTTTTAATTTTTATGCGGAGTATTTGTTATATAATCTAAGGCACATTAACTTTCGAATTATTTTAGTTTACGCATTAATAGAATGTTTTTTTTTTTAAATATAATAAGGTTGACAAACGAACACATAGTCCACCTGATGGTAAGTGGATGCTGTATCCTATAGACATCCACATTTATTCTCAATTAAGAATCAAAATGCAGATGCGTTGTCACCCCTGAGGACTAAAATGGAATGCCTCGATTCCAGTAAAAAAGGTCTCCGGTTCTCTACACTCACCATACGAAACACAGTAGCATTAAGCTACTATTTTACGCTGGTATTTTGTGAGAGCGTGGTTTTGCCCCGGTCGAGACGACCCATTCGAGTTACAACCATAACGTAGCTGCAGCGTGGCTCTACCACGTAAAAAAGTATGTATGATTTATAACAGACGTAGGTTTCTGTGGATCACAATATCCACTGACCACCAGCTGGACTGTGTGCTCTTACGTCACCCTTAATTCTATAAAAGTAAACTATAATGAACTTGAAAAAGCTGTTGATTAAATTCAAATAAAAATATAATAGTTGACCCAGCAATGGCCGTGAGTTATCATAGGTTGTGTTGACCTGTCTGCTTGACACCAATTGTTTAAAACATGTAGTACCTATCATTTATTTCCTGCAATTGTTCATATTATTTATATATTATGTATATAGGCTGAATGACGCAAGTCTCCAGTGATTTAAAAAAAGGAGATAATATGACGGGATTTAGAGGTCAACTGGAACGCCGATAAGTAATACCTTCTAGTACGAGTGTTAATAAATTAAAATTGTTTTAAAATTTCGACGATAAATCTTTATTTAAGTTAACCAGACATGACGTAATGTTGGATGATTTATCCGCAACTTCAGCTAGTACTTAACATATTATACCATTAATACCATTAAAAAAAGTTAAAGACAGGGTAATCGAACTCATATAATACTATAATTACACACATAATAGAACGGGGGAGTGGGCGGAGCCCGTGTAGCGCTGTCACTAACACGTTCACACGTATAAATGTTAACACGAGATGTTTTGACGTTACAATCATTTCCAAATTTCGCATGCAAATTATTTAGAAAATGCCAAATTGCACGCTATTTATAAATAAATATGTATTCAAATCTGTCTGTCAACACAGCGAATCGGGTTTGTAGTAGGTATAATACGACGTAATTGCTTGTATGTGTGCTCCCGGCGTCGCCGATCCTCGTACAAAATAAGGTAGATGGCCATTCTATTGTGTATTATAGTATTCTATGATCGAACCGAATTGGACTCGATGTTCCGAATGTCTCAATATTTTTCTATGCAAAATATAAAATTGTTTGATTTCATGTTTGTTTACTGCTGTGACCTGGTGTGAAGCGTATATACTTGTAGAGTTTCATCTTAGTCCCCAAAATAAGTAACTAATCTGTAGCCTTAGTTACTTATTTTGGGGACTAAGATGAAACTCTCTAAATTTGATTTTTTACAGGTTTTTTTTTTTATAGAATAGGGTGACAAATGAGCACACAGTCCACCGATGGTAAGTGGTTGCTGCGGCCCATAGACATCTACATCTATCCTCCATTAAAAATCAAAATGCAGATGTGTTGTCACCCGTGAGGACTGAGATGGAATGCCTCGTTTCCAGTAAAAAGGGTCTCCGGTTCTCTACACTCACCATACGAAATACAGCAGCATTAAGCTACTATTTCACGCTGGTATTCTGTGAGAGCGTGGTCCTTCCCCGGTCGAGCCGACCCATTCGTGCTACAACTATACTACTAATATAACTGCAGCATGGCTCTACCACGTATATAGGTCAGTTTCATGCATTGTATATTCTGTAAATAAATAGTTAACACTAGCTTTATTCTAGCCATGACTTTGTAAAAGCTGCACAGTTGTACCTTACCCTGATATATGCGGGTGTATTATTATATCTTATTATTTCAATGGCAGCAAGCGATCAATTTCCATTGCCGCTGCGAAGCTCGGTCAAGACAACTTTCTATTAGTTCCGGCGACGTGCTCGCATTACGTTTTATGAAAATTAAACGTACTCATATTGTTAGATACCTACTCTTATGAGGTTAAATAGGAAAAATGAACCATCTTCCCGGTAGCTCAAAAACTAAAGAAAGAAAAAAATGGACTAAAAATATAATTTTTTTTATAATATTTTCTTGTACGTGTTTTTCTCATTAATTCCTCCTAATCGTTTGGACCAATTTTGATGAAATTTTTTGTGGGTTTGAATTCGGTCGTGCTGTTGTCGAGATTCAGAAATCACCCGTGCGAAACCGAGGCAGATCGCTGTTATAAAATGAAATACTATTACAACTTTCTACTATTAAACAATAAAATATACTATTTATATACTAAAATGTTTCAAGACTATGTTAAGGTGTTCTATTGTATAGCGGCGGTCTACTACCATATCCCTATCAGAAGTGTGAGGGGGACTGCGGTTGCCAGATGGTCGAGATTCGTCTGGATTCACCCGACATTTTAAATAATCTCCAGACTCCCGACAGAACTCAAACTCTCCAGAAAAACAGCTTCTCTTCACATCACAGCTGCCTTTGATTTAATAAAAGCTTTGTCAGTAATTAGACTGAACTTCGAAGTAAATTGTTTGAATTTTAAATATTTTCTGAATACTACTAAAGGATCCAAATTGGTGAACTCTAAAGTCCAATGCCAAATACACGTAGCGACCTAAAAATTTAGTACTTATATTAGTTATGTGTCAACAATGTTAAGTATTTTTGTAGCCTATTAAAAGAAAAAACTTTTTATTTTACATTTTTATTTTTAATATTTGTTTCTCCCGACAACAACCCCAAAATTTCGACATCTTGAAATTTTGTCCAGATGTTTTGGTTTTTAGGTCTGGTATTCTTATGTGGGACGTGTACAGGCTGTAACTTTACAATAGACACGTGTCAATCATTAATTTATCGTGACCGACATTCGGATCGATCATTCAAATGGATCATTTCGGACTCCAGTACTCTAAAACCAATTCATTCGGGATTCAGTCGATTTTCGACTCATTCACAATTGACACCTATCACGAGTAAAAAGGTGCCGTCAGTTGTTTATGATTGGTTGTACCGGAACATTCAAAAACAAATGAATGAACCATCAATACTTTTAAGTGTACCAGCTCCAACAACCATCATGATTGATCTCACTATGACATAGAACATTCAAAAACAAATGAATGAACCATCAATACTAAGTGTACCAGCTCCAACGAACGAATCATTCATGATTGACACATGTCTACTTTAAACTATGTACAGTTTTATTCCTATTGTAACAATTACAAATACATATATATTTGTATATATGTATGTATAGGTTATATTTGTATAGTTTATTACTTGTATGTATATATTACGTAGTTAATTATCATTTTATTTTGTTTTTTATTATATATTGCCACTTACGTCAACTTCTCACCACTCCATGTATCTTAAGGCATTAAGTCCGCCCTTCGTGTTCTTGTATTTTAAGGATTGCAATAAAGAATAAATAAAATAAAAATAAACGAATGTTTAGTACCTTGTTGTAGAAATTTATTCTCATTAGTTAATTGAAAACCGTTGATAAACGGTGACTATTCTCGGTTTTATCATCTCGGAATAGAACACGAACGACGTGTTTACGATAAGAATGCACGATACATTTAATTGCATCCATTCTTTGTATCGAAAGGATCGGTACTTAGAAATACGATACTAGAATCGTATCGAACAGTTGCGATTCTTCGAAGGAGATATTTTAAATGAATACAACTTTTTTTTTGTTTTATTTAATGTAATTTTTATATTTGAGTATAGAGATAGAGATGCAAAATCCGGATATATTTGAAATCCGGATCTTTGAATTTTGCTATGATTAAAATCCGGATTAACCGGATTTTTCGAAGTTTTAAGGTGATTTGATAAAACTAAAATAAAACGGTATAAATCATTTAAAATCTGTATTTATTCAGACACGACGGAATAAAATCAACCAAAATAAAGAAAAACCGTGTAGTGATGGTATACCGTGTAGTGGCGGTTAAGAATATCCACTACCCCATATCTTCCCGTGGGTGTCGTAAAAGGCGACAGAAGGAATCAAGTCAGGAGATGGGCAGCAGCATCTTCCTGATAGCAGCAACTGTACAACAAAAAACTTCGGTTGCCAACCCGCTCGCCAAGCGCGGCAACTATGGCAATATACCTCCCATGAGAAACGACGCAAATAGATGGCCCCCAGTCCCCAGCGGCCCGCTATTCCAGGCTACGGTGGCGACCATGGTAACGGCGGAGCATGTGCTAGGGTGTTAAGAATCTCCGGTGGAGGTTCAGTTGCCACCTAAAACGACTCGACCTGGCAAATTACAAAGTACGCACCCTGAGGACTGACGAGAAGATCCTGGAGCTGGAAGAAGAGATAGACAAGTTGCGTTGGAATACTATAGGATTATCCGAGGTCCGAAGAGAGGGGGAGGACACGGTGATTCTCGAATCTGGCAACTGGTTCTATCATCGGGAGGATGACCATCTGTCCCAAGGAGGTGTTGGATTTATCATCCACAAGTCTCTGGTTAACAACTTTATAAAGATTAGGAGTGTGTCGACAAGGGCTGCGTACGTTATACTCAGAATCACCAAACGGTATTCGCTGAAGGTCATACGGGTTTACGCACCAACGTCGGCATATCCTGATGAGGAGATGGAGGAAATCTATGAGGATATTTCTAGAGCCAAGCATTTATCCAAAACCCACTATACGGTGTTAATGGGAGACTTCAACGCAAAGCTAGGCACAAGAAAAATCTGTGAGCTGAGGGTAGGGAAATTTGGGATAAGGCAACGGAACCCAAGGGGCCAGCAGCAGGCCGACTTCGTGGAGAAAGAAGGACACTTTTTGATGAACTTTTTCTTTCAGAAGTGGCCCCACAGAAAGTGGACCTGGTCGAGCCCCGACGGTTCGACAAAAAATAGGATTGAATTCATTATGACGACTACACGGCAACTGTTCAGTTATGTCTCGGTGATCGCAAAGGTGAAAACTGGCAGCGATCAGCAAGTGGTTAGAGGCACACTGAACCTAAACGTTAAGTTGGAGAGGTCTCGTTAATGAAGTCAACTCTCTGTCGCCTCGTGCTCTAATCCAAAAATACCGAAACCTTTCAGCTGGAGTTACAAAACCGTTGTCAGTGCCTGGTAGATTGCAATGCAGTGGACAATATGAATGACAAGCTCGTGGAAATTGTCCATGCGGTCGGAGCTAAGTTCTGCAAGACCCGCCGCAGAAGAACACAAAAACTCTCCGATCACACTCTTAATCTCATTGTTGTTAGACGATAGATGAGGCTGAAATCATCAGCAGAATTGACAGCATACAGGCAACTGAGCAGACAGATCCCCAAATACATGCGGCAGTACTTACGCAACTTCAATACAGCTCGTATTGAAGAAGCGATTGAGCGGAACCAGGGCTCCAAAGTCTTTGCCAGAGATCTGTCTGTCAGAAAGAGCCAACTTTCAATGCTGAAGACGGAGTGTGGTGGCATCGTTAACGGGACACCTGAGATTTTGAGTAAGATTGAGAGGTTATATAGGACTCATCATCGTTGAAGCCACATGGAAGTGTGAGTAAACGATCCAAGAGCAAGTCTTATCCGACACTATTCCGATGATATACCGGACGTCAGTCTAAGCGAGATTAAAATGGCTCTCCAGCACCTTAAAAACGGCAAGGTCCCAGGCGAGATTGCAATCACAGCGGAGCATCTGAAAGCGGGTGGAAAACCGGTACTTGAAGTCTTTGAGAAGCTCTTTAATTCCGTCCTCCATGGTGGCACTACGGAGGTGTGGAGCAGAAGTGCGGTGGTCTTGTTCTTTAAGAAAGGTGACATCGCTCTCTTGCAGAACTACAGATCAATTTTCTCTTTAAGCCGCGTCTGCGTGTCGTTTTCAAAAGTCATTACGAATCGTCTCGCACGCAGACTCGACGACTTCCAGCCCCCCGAACAAGCCGGTTTCCGAAAAGGCTTCAGTACCATAGACCTCATACATATCCCACCGAAGATTGTACAGAAGACCAAAGAGTACAATCTGCCACTTTGCCTGGCGTATGTGGACTAGTCCGACTAGGTAAGTCCAACTTGGACCGAGAGGTCAATCGAAGGATTCAACTCGGATGGGCAGCGTTCGGGAAATTACGACACATCTTCTCTTCAAGTATACCTCAAAACCTAAAAACGGGACTGTACAACCAGTGCGTGTTGCCAGTGGTGACTTATGGATCTGAAACGTGGTACTTTACTGCTGGCCGTATGAGGACACTCAAGGTCGCTCAGCAAGCTATGGAAGGGCTATGGGCTACATATATATAATTTAGTGCACATATATTAGTCACCCTTTTTTTTTAGAAAAGATCTTAGATCTAAGGAGTTCTCCACAACTTCCACCGTTTTCAAATGAAGCCATTTCAACATGAATCAGTTGCGCTGATTACACTCGTTCACTGGTGTTGATGATCACTACCCACACTTGCAAGAGAAAGTTGACGATTGAGCTTTTGTTTAAAACTGAGCGGCGATGGATCAGAGTTTCTGAATAGAGTTCGTATTAGTCGACGTGGTCGTGCAATCGTCAACATCCAGGGTTGCAGCTTGATAAATCAAATTTTTAATTTCATCATACGTAGGTTTTTAAACTTATCTTCGTCCTATTTAGTCTCATTTGAAAATTGATTAGGATTGGGTAAGTATTGTAAGGCACCGACAATATTATAGTCACCTGTCTTTAATTCTCCTTTTCAATGACGTTGCCAGTTGCCTGGCAGACATTGTGTCTTGACTGTCTAATAATTTTACAAAAAATTTATGAGCTGTATATCTAACTATCCAATTCAAATATTGCTCGAATTTGCGTATAAGTGTAGGTAATACCTAACTACTCATTAGTTAGAATGAAAATTTGTGGATAAATGCAAAATATTATCCATTGAACTCCATTTTCACTAAAATCCGAAAAATCCGGATTTGCGTCTTAAAAACCGGATTTATAAAACTCTGGAAAATCCGGATTTTTCAGTTATTTTCGAATTTCGAAGAATCCGGATTGCATTCACTATTTAGAGTATCGTAACCGCAATTTGAATATTATAACATATTGAAATTGCGTATGCTCTTAGGAAATAAAAGTCTTGGGAATAGAACCGGAATAATTTTAGCTTAAAAAATATTGAATGTGTTTAGTCAATCTTTTTTAAATTAGTTCTGTTCTAAGTTTTATTAGTTGTCTTGTTATAAGCTTGGCAAGCCGAATGTATAGAATAAAGTAGAATAGAATAACTTTTATTCAATATAGATTATTACTACATAATACTTATTAAAAGTCATTTTTTATTTACTATACTACAAAAATAATGATACCTATAATAATGACATTAATAATTCCCTAATATCAATGATAAAATGGCTAGAAAATAATAATTTAAAATTCAATTTGGAAAAAACTAATATTATGCACTTCACACAAAGAGGATCCACTATGTCAAACCTACATACACACTACAATAATAAAATGATTAATGAGCTAGATAATGCGAAGTTTCTTGGTGTAATTATTGACAAAAAACTCAATTGGAAAACACACACAGAAGCCTTAATAAAAAAAATCAGTAAATCTTCTTACGCACTCTACAAATTAGTACCAATGCTCAATATCGATGCCCTTCTCACAGCGTACCATGGTTTAGTTTCCTCCATTCTTAGATATGGCGTTATCTTTTGGGGTAACTCTACGAATAAAGAATTAGTATTTAAAGCCCAGACGCAATGCATAAGGACCATTTTCAAACTAAAGGTCACGGAGAGCTGAAACCATTTTCATTACAATATACATTATTGACATTACCCTCACTTTATATTTTGGAAAGCGCAATTTTCGTTAAGAGCAATCCTAACCTATTCCCACGCATGTCTGATGCGGTCGTTCGTAATAGACGTGATAACAGTAAACTTCGTCTACATAAATCAAAAACTACTTTAATGAATAACAGCATATTTTGCATGGGCCCAAAAATATATAATAAAATTCCTAAAAGCTGGAAAGAACATAATAATAACATACTCGAAAATAAATTAAATAATTTCCTTGCAAATAAAGCCTAGCTACAATGTTAATGACTTTCTGCAAGACAATATTGACCACTAACAGCTATGACATATAATATCTACATTTATATAAATTATTACACATTATCTTACTGCTAATTGAACATAATAAAGTAGAATTCATAAAATAATCGAAAGTAATAATATACGAAATTGACTAATGTAAGTATGTAACACTAAGAATTTGTACAATCATTTAGGTAAATAAAGGTATGTCTTTAAGTACAAGTATATTTAAATATATAGATTCTCTTCTCTAATGATGTTTGTTTTCTGTTTTACCCCCCAGGGGCCCCCCCCCCCGCCTAACTAACCACCCCCCCCCTCCTCAAAATATTTATTTCCCCTCACACCCACGCGTCCCCACCACCTTTCCTTCTTCCCCCCAATGTTTATTGTATAATTTATTAACACTAAATAAGGCGAAGGCCAATTAGAATTGTAACTTTTTATTTATATTTTTTTAACATTTGTACGCCGTAGAGGCTAAACATGACTGCCGAGATATTTTCTTTTAACATCTTGCATGCATATGTATATGTATACTCATGTTTGAACAAATAAAATGATCTTTATCTTTATTATCTTTATCTTTAAATGTATAAGACCAAGGCAACTATAGTTTTGTAATATTTGTATTTATGCAAAGTTCTAAGCGATTGCCTCGTTGGTCTTGTAATTGTAATATTACTTCATAAAATGCGTATCAGCTAAAACGCGTGACTGAAGTATACTCCAGAAAACTGAAACTAAAAACTAAAACTGAAGCTTAATAAGTCCGCCATTCGCTCGCGTCTAATTAAGGGTTTTAATTATTTTTGCGCGGAACCCTAAATCTTTTTCCCAAATAAAAGTAGCCTAAGTTACTCCTTATAACATCAGCTATCTGTGTGTGAAAGTCCTGTCAAAATCGGTCCAGCTATTTCGGAGATTAGCCGGAACAAACAGACAGACATGCACACACGCACACGCACGCACACACACGCACGCACACACGCACACAAGCACGCAAGCATGAACGCACGCACGAACGCACGCACGCACGCACACACGCACACACACACACACACACACACACACACACACACAAACACACATTTTTGTTATATCATCATTATTTGTATAGTTAATAAGTAGAAAAAAAGCCTATTCGATTCGTATTTATATTTTCCCTAAACTAAATTTAATGCTCGATCTTAATCTTACATTTTCACAAGTTGCGAATATAGACAAGTATGTGATTGGTACAAACGGATCGTTAAAAATGATTGCAATCATCAATACTTTTAGGCGAACCCGGTCAAAACACCAAATCTTTTACAATTCTTCCTATACCTAGTGCCTTGAGCGTTGGCTAGTTGTGTGTCATACGGTCTACTACTACGGCTAGGGTTGCCACCTTTTTTTGAACAAATATAGTATTTTTCCCAAAAAAGATGTAAAAATATAGTACTTTTGAGAAATTTAGAAGAAAAAAGAACACATTTATTTTTAATCTATGTATTTTTCCATATACATTTTATTATTACTCTTTGTTTTGGCCGTCAATGATCTAACCACCTTACCTATCTATCTTACCCTTAAAATAATTATAGGAGTCTGAGCAAATTAGATTCATATTAAAATAAATTAACAATTATTTTAGTTAAATTAATACATGCTCTTTTTCTTTCTTCTTTCAATTTTACATTTATGATGAAAAAAATTATTCCCGTAAAACTTACTTGTTGGTTGCGCGGAAAACCATTCGCGTTTTTTATTTTTGACGGTAGGAATTTGTCGAATCATTATTCCCTTCCGAAACAATATCATTCGTACCCTCCTATCGACACATCGGGGTGGTGGGGTGGGAGGGGAAAGAAGACGATTCTAGAACATCGCGTAATCATCGGACCCGAGGATATATAAGACACGCGCGACCGACGCGCGCTCTCTTCTCCCGCCGCAGTCGTCGTTGAACTACAACCTCCTCTTCCCGCGCGCTCGTTTGGAAACACCTCACTAGTGGAAACCGCTTTGGCCTGGAAGCAGTCGAGCTCCAGGAACCCGCCTCACCTCGTGTGAGATATCGTCGCGCACCGCCTCTCTCCGGAGTGTTCCGGAAGTCGCCGCTATAGTGATCGACAGGAAGAAGAAACCCCGGTGAGTCAATACTCCTTAATTATACCTGCTTGCTAATAATTTAACCCGCTCCAATCTGTGTTTTTTTTCCTAGTCAAGCAGGATTCCTTTCATCGATTCGACAAGTAATAGTTTAGTTTAGGGAAGAGCGAGTGCATTGTACCGCATGCTATAGTAGTCGCTTTACGTAAACGTAGAAGCAATCGCATATACAGTCCACTTTAGTTAATATCTCGCGTAATAGGTTTGAGGTTTGACCGGGGAACTAGATTTTCGGCAGCCTTAAACACGTGGCTCCACCATTTTATGGTCACTTCGGCAGGATCTGGATTGGTGTTTAGTGGTTATCCAACCATTTTCTGGTCGAATTATTAAATTAATTGTTTAGATAACGCACTCTAACTTATGGAATAGACTTAAATAGTGTTCGTTTAAATTAAAATTTTGATTTGTTACTCGCAAACAGAATTATTCATTTAATAGCGCTCGTATTTGGTTAAATTTAAAGCTTATTAAATAATTGAAACGGCGTGATAGCAACCGTTTGATACGCTTACCCCACAATTTTATAAAATTATTAGGTTTAGCAAACGACGCGTAGCCTTGACTGCATCGGGCGCTCGATCTGATTACGTAATACAGCACGCCGAGTATTCATCCTACGTCGTTTATGCGTGTGAGATTAATTGTGATTAATATAACTTTATTATAATAATTTAAAATGGCAGTTAGTGGAAGTGAAATCAAAATTAAAACGCTTTATGCCAAGAGGGACATACTCTTTTCGCGTGTGCAAAATATAAGTGATTATATAAAGAACATTCATATAGAGGCAGTACGGGAGGCTTTTTTAAATGAAATCGAAACGATTGATAATTTGCGGACGGATTACGAAAGAATATTAGACCAAATTAATCATTCGGAACTACAAACCGACCCGAAATACATAGTGAACTACCAACCGCTGCTGGCATTCGAAGATATGTTGTGTCGCGTGAAGAGAACCGCAAAATTGCTACAATCTCAAGGTGAAGCGAAGCCTGAAATGCAGGTACGCCCTCGTGACTCAATTAGGTTACCGCCAATAGATATTCCGGTATTCAATGGTGATATTAAGACGTGGCCCTTCTTCTTCAGTAGTTTTCAAAACAATATACACAACAACCCATCGTTATCGGACGCTGAAAAATTATATTACTTAATTAGCAAACTTAGTGGCAGAGCACAGTCGATCTGCTCGGGTTTTACACCTACAGCAAACAATTACGTATTAATATTTGAAACGCTTAAAACTAAATATGAAGATAGGAGAATGTTAGCTTCCGAATATTTGAACCAGATATTCGATCTTAAACCTATATCATCCGCGAACATCAACGGCTTAGAGCAGTTTCTCGATAAATTTGTGGCATCGGTGGCTGCACTTAAGAATTTGAAGTTTAATGACCTCATGGACGTGGTGTTTCTCCATATAGCATTGAAGAAACTAGACTCCGACACCGTGCGTGCGTTTGAAATGGAGCATCGTAGCTCGGAGATGCCTTCCTTTCATTCATTAGCATCGTTCGTGCGAGATCAAATAAAGGTGATGCAGCGCTCACCGAACGTTAAACAGGAGATTAAAAGGTGCGTCGACCGTAGACAGACTCAATCATCTAAAATAGCAGGGTCGTTAACTTACGTAACCGCTACGCCGACATCGCTCCAGCATACTTGTATAGTATGTAAAGATAAACACGGTAACTTATATAACTGTGCGACTTTTCGTAAATATTCACCAAGCGAACGTTATAAGTTAGTAAAGACAAACAACCTATGTTTGAACTGCTTAAGCGATAAGCATTTAGTTGCAAAATGCAATTCGAGTTCCGTATGTAGCAAGTGCGCCAGGAAACATCACACGCTATTACATTTTGAAAATAGCAACATAGCGGCGTCAAGTAAGGCGAATAAGGAATTCACCCCTACTATGGTCAACGATTCTAGCGGTCGACCTGATGATGTCGCTCTGTGCTCATTGGCAAATATGGGAGCACAACCTCCTTCAACCGTGTTACTGGGTACGGCGCGTATTTTGGTTAGGGATTCGCGTGGAAACAAACAAAGCGTCCGTGCACTGCTGGACAGCGGAGCCCAAAATAGCTTTATAACACGACAATGTTGTCAGCGCTTAGGCTTAGTAATAAATAGGTCACTTTCATGTCCTGTAGTTAAAGGCATCGGAGGTACTAGTAAAGCGACACAGGGATATATAAATTTAAAATTTTATTCTCGGATAGATCGTAACGTTAACTTTGATATAAATGCACTAGTAGTAGATAGGGTCACTGAACGGTTGCCAACCGTTTCGGTTGACACCTCGGCAATGATTGAATTTAAAAATTTGACTCTAGCAGACGACACTTACGCCGTTCCTGGAAACATAGACATGCTCATTGGGGCATCGCTTTTCCCTCATCTTTTGTTAAACAATAAGGTCAGGGGCAACTCCTCGCATACCGCGCCTTACGCACTGGAAACCGTATTGGGCTATGTGATCCTTGGCTCCGCCCCCATCCTAGATAGTATTTCGGCAGCCTCTTATTGTGGTATGGCTGTCGAACCGCTCGAGTCGTTAGTCCGCAAATTTTGGGAGATGGAGGAGGTGAACGTCCCACCCATAGCTAGTTCAGCTGACAGGATATGCGAGGAAATTTACGTCCGCACGACCGTTCGTGATCGCGACGGTAGATATAGTGTAGCGCTACCCTTTAAGGGAGATGTTTTATCTCTCGGCGATTCGCGTCAAATGGCGGAAAAACGTTTCTACAGCTTGGAGCGTAGGATGCTCGCTTCGCCCCAGTTAAAGGAAGCTTACGACGGCGTCATTAACGAATATATAAGAGAAGGTTACATATCACTTGTGGCTTCGAAATTAGATAACTACGAAGACACACCGTCGTATTTTATACCACACCACGGAGTCATTAGAGAGGACAAACTTACATCTAAATTACGTGTAGTGCTCGACGCTAGTGCTAAAACTAGCACTCACCTGTCGCTTAACGATGTCCTCTATAGTGGGCAAAATTTACAGGGCAGCTTATTCGATATAATAGTCAATTTTCGTTTGTTTAGTATAGCACTATCCGCCGATATTCGCCAAATGTTTCTTTGCATAGGGGTCCGTGAATGCGACCGTAGATTCCAGCGCATTTTATATCGTTTCAACCCAAAGGAACCTCTAATGGTGTTTGAATTTAACCGCGTTTGTTTTGGTTTAAAGTCGAGCCCATTTCATGCGTTACGCACGGTGAGACAGCTCGCTCACGATGAAGGTCCCTCTTATCCTAAAGCTAAGAGGGCAATTGAGAGCGGATTGTATATGGATGATTTTGTGTATTCGGTCGATAGCGTGGAGGAGGCCACCCTAACCACCGCCGAGGTTATAAGGCTCATGAAATCGGGTCAATTCGATCTTGTGAAGTGGACTAGTAATTCGCGTCCGGTTTTAGATACAATCCCACTATCACACCGTCTTTCGGCGATAAAGGAATTCGACGATTCCGATACACACAAGGTGCTCGGTCTGTGTTGGTCACCAGAGTCCGACGTGTTTAGCCTTAAGGTAAATCCGCCCGTAGAGAAATGCACAAAGCGCACAATACTGTCATGCGTTGCTAGATTATGGGACGTCATGGGTTTCGTAGCTCCGGTGGTATTATACGCTAAGCTTTTGATTAAACAACTTTGGTTATTTGAATGCGATTGGGATGACTCGCCGCCTGACAGCATTGTTCGATTGTGGCAGCGCTTTAGAGAGGAACTTCCTTTACTAAGAGAAATTAAAATACCGCGTCATATAAATGTCGATAGAAATAGCAGCATAACGGTTGTTGGATTTGCAGACGCCAGCGAGAAGGCTTACGGGGGCGTTGTATATTTCCATGTCCAGAATAATGGTAGAAATTCGATTAGCCTCATTAGTTCTAAGTCGAGAGTCTCCCCCCGTAAGGTTGTCTCTCTGGCGCGCTTAGAGCTTTGCGCAATATTAGTACTCACCAAGCTTATTACCACAGTTATCGGCGCATGTAGGGATAGAGTTCACATAGAAAGAATATTTGCCTTTTCCGACTCCACCGTCGCCTTATGTTGGGTTCATTCTTCACCCCACCGTTGGGATACGTTTGTCGCGAACCGAGTGGCCAAGATCCAAGACGAGTTAGAAACGCGGAACTTTTATCACGTGTCAGGTAAGGAAAACCCTGCCGATTGTCTATCCCGGGGACTCACCCCGATGCAAATAATGGACCACCCGCTTTGGTTCCATGGACCTTCTTGGGTTCACTTGGATCCCTCACAATGGCCAATAACCGATTTCGAACCTTCGTCAGTGTCACAACCGCCGGAAGAGAAGAGACACGCTCTAGTGGCGAACGTTTCGAGCGAGGTTTCTCCAATCATTGCTCTGGCGAACCGCTTGTCCTCTTGGTCGAAATTATTGCGTAGCGTAATTTACGTTTGTCGATTCGCGAAGCTTTTACCGCGACGTTCGTATGTCTTAGCATCCGATTACAACTATGCCGAGTCGCTAGTATTACGTGAACTTCAACGTGCGCACTTCTCTGAAGAAATTACAAGATTACAATCGAATAGAGCTTGTAGTCGCGCCTTTCAACGCCTTAAGCCATTTTTACAGGATGGGATTGTAAGGGTAGGTGGACGCTTGTCCAACTCGCAGTTGAGTTTCGACCAACGGCACCCTATAGTTTTACCGCGTAAAGACCATATCATGAACTTATTAGTCGATTATCATCATAAATTGAACTCGCACGCTGGCCCCGATTTATTGATGTCGATCTTGCGCCAGAATTATTGGATTCTTTCTGCACGTAGTTTAATACGCAATCGGGTGCACAGATGTATAGCTTGCTTTCGGGCACGCCCCAAGCCGTCATTTCCGGAAATGGCGGAACTTAGATCTTGTAGAGTGATACAATCGGTAAAGCCCTTCACGCACACCGGGTCTGATTTTGCTGGTCCGTTTAAGGTCACGCTCACTCGCGGGCGTGGTATAAGATCCACAAAGGCTTACGTCTGCATTTTCGTATGTCTAACTACTCGAGCAGTGCATATAGAACTCGTTGGTGATCTAAGCACAGCAGGCTTTATGGGTGCATTTAAAAGATTTCTATCGCGCAGAGGCCCTGTAAGTAGATTATATTCGGATAACGGTACGAACTACGTCGGTGCAAAACGTATTCTATCGGAACTACATGAGCTCTTAGCTAGCAAGTATTATAATTCGGAGTTCGCTCACATTCTAGCCGAGAACCGCATTGAGTGGTCTCTGAACGTCCCAGCCGCGAGTCATTTTGGGGGCAATTGGGAGACTAATATTAAAAGTCTAAAGAGCCACTTATACCGAGTAATAGGAGATCAAATTTTGTCCTTCGAAGAGCTAAGTACGGTGCTCGCTCAAATTGAATGCGTAATGAATAGCCGCCCACTTTGTCGGACGTTATCTAGTGACCCCTCGGAACCGCTGGCTCTAACTCCAGCACATTTTTTGACTTTAACGCCTCTAAGGTATCTGCCCGCCGCGGATATGGATGAGAACAGACTTAACATTTCCACACGCCACAAATTATTAGATCGGTTAGTGCAATCGTTTTGGAAACGATGGAGGATGGAATACTTGCATACTTTGCAGTCTCGGCAAAAATGGAACACAGCGACAGAGCCTTTAGCTGTAGGAACCGTAGTTGTGCTCACTAAGGAGAATACGCCGCCTCTCCACTGGCCGTTAGGAATCGTCGAGGAGGTCTTTCCCGGTTCCGACGGAGTAATTAGGATAGCTCGCGTTAAGACCACGGTTGGGTCTTACCTACGTCCGGTTATCCGTTTGTGCCCCTTGCCTCTTCCATAATTTAAATTAGCTTTTTTGACTGAAATTGTAGTTTAATTTAGGTAATCTTAGCGTTAGTTAGTTATTTGTTAGTCGATCTTAGCTCTAGTTGTTTAGTTATTTTTTTTGAAGGAAATCCTTCAAGGGCGGGGGAGATGGTTGCGCGGAAAACCATTCGCGTTTTTTTATTTTTGACGGTAGGAATTTGTCGAATCATTATTCCCTTCCGAAACAATATCATTCGTACCCTCCTATCGACACATCGGGGTGGTGGGGTGGGAGGGGAAAGAAGACGATTCTAGAACATCGCGTAATCATCGGACCCGAGGATATATAAGACACGCGCGACCGACGCGCGCTCTCTTCTCCCGCCGCAGTCGTCGTTGAACTACAACCTCCTCTTCCCGCGCGCTCGTTTGGAAACACCTCACTAGTGGAAACCGCTTTGGCCTGGAAGCAGTCGAGCTCCAGGAACCCGCCTCACCTCGTGTGAGATATCGTCGCGCACCGCCTCTCTCCGGAGTGTTCCGGAAGTCGCCGCTATAGTGATCGACAGGAAGAAGAAACCCCAGTGAGTCAATACTCCTTAATTATACCTGCTTGCTAATAATTTAACCCGCTCCAATCTGTGTTTTTTTTCCTAGTCAAGCAGGATTCCTTTCATCGATTCGACAAGTAATAGTTTAGTTTAGGGAAGAGCGAGTGCATTGTACCGCATGCTATAGTAGTCGCTTTACGTAAACGTAGAAGCAATCGCATATACAGTCCACTTTAGTTAATATCTCGCGTAATAGGTTTGAGGTTTGACCGGGGAACTAGATTTTCGGCAGCCTTAAACACGTGGCTCCACCACTTGTGTTGATAAAAATATAGTACTTTTCTATAATATATCGTACCTACAATTGACTGATATATAAATACTACTATTTATTATATATATTTAGTACGGGTGGCAACCCTAACTACACGCCCCACGCTCTTTACAGAAGCCTTACAGGTAACGGTGGTCATAGTCAAGTATTACGCGATAGAGATTCCGAGAAGATATTCGATATAAATAAACATTTGACAGAGCTAACCTCTGTGCACTTATGATAGCTTCCAGGAACGCCTGTGTCGCCATTTCAATGAACTGAAACGATTCTGAGAATCGGAATAAGATGTCTATGTCATAGGTAATGATAGTATATGTTGTAGGTACAAAGTATAAATGGGCCGTGGTAGCTCAGATGGTTAGCGCTCGCTGTAAATATAACAGAACGCGAGTAACCCGGATTCGATCCCCGCCGGCACCAATGAAATTGTTAATTGCAATTTTAAGTACTGATTTACCACGTGCTCGGCGGTGAAGAAAAACATCGTGAGGAAACCTGCATGTCTGAAGAATAAGAAATAAAAAATATTTCGAAGACATGGGAAGTTCGACATCACGCATTGGAGCACCGCGGCGGACACTTCCTTGCCCTAAAACCCTCTCAGAAATGAGAGGCCTGTGCCCAGCTGTGGGTTTACTTTAATTTAAAAGTATAGTGTTTTGTAGCTTTGTAAGCCGTTGAAACGAAATATCCAGGTATATAATCAAAGGAAATATCTGTTAAGTATTTTTATACAAGTTACGGTGTCAAACGAGCACACATTTTACCTGCAGGCTTATTTGATAACTTAATTGACATCAATTGTCATGATCATTATGATTGGTAGCTCTTAAAGAAAAGCTATACATAATATACGCAAGAAAAGCTGTATAGAACACGCGATGCACTATGAAGGGACCATCTATTTGTTGCCTACATACATAATAAATAGGCCCCCTTTCACTCGGCTACCAATCTAATCAGATCATACAATACCTACCTTACGCCCGCTCTAGTACGGGGCTAATTAGATCAGATAATATCAGAAGTACTGCCTTATGAAAAAACTACTTTTTCCTTTAAAACAAAACCAAAGACAATATGCAATAGATAATAATATCAAAGACAAAGATATGCTCTTTTATTTTAAACCATAACCTGGCAATGTTTCTTAGAAAAAAAAAAGAAATCACTCTAAACTTTCGGCGTTCCACGTGTCGTTTTGATGAAGGTGCTCCGTCTTTTTTATAGAATTTTATAATTGTGTCTGGACTAAAAACGAAAGTATTATACTTTTTTATATTCCTTGTAATATAGTGAACACGTAGATATATAATTTGTGGTATAAAAAGTGAAAAGTAAATTGCCAAAAGTGCTTCAAAATCTGGAAGGCCCATTATGGCGGCTGGGTCATAAATGTGTTATTTTTCAAATTCTCATTTATTTTTAGTGTAAAATGTAAGTAAAAATAGTTTTCTTACATATTTCAAATAACTTGACGTTGTATTTATTTCAAATTCGCTTCTCAAATTCTAAATGTCACACAGATAAAATATTATTATTGTTTTTTTTATATTTAAATATTTTGGTATGAGTAGCGAATGGAAACATAAGAAACATAAAAATATAAATATTTCCAAACATTTTCATATAAATTTCTCCAAAAACAAAAGTGTAGAATTCAAGTTAGTAGTAATTTTGTCACTAAAATTGAAGTATATGGTACTACTATGCTATACAGGGTAATTTATGTATTTTATTACAATTTCTAGCAACCAAAAATAATTTTATTCGATAGTTTATACATTTAACAAGAAATCCTGTAAGTTTTATCCATAAATATTGTCTCAAAGTGAAAATATAGAAAAATTTGCAATATAGCAAATAATTTGCTAATTTGCAAATTTTCCCGCCATTACGGTCCCGAGCGAACGGGAGTATAACATGTCGCGCGCTGTCAGAGCGAAGGGGTTAAGACGGTCGGTGGTTACCATAGAGAATATAACCACTAGAGAGCGTATAGGCAGATTTCTTCTAAGCGTACGACTCACTACTGCGGGCCGGGGGGACGAGGAGGAACGCGTGGCTGCAAATGGTCAAGTTGCGTTGTTATGGCTATCTTTAGGGTTGCTCTTCTTAATAAAGGAAAATATTCGTTATCGATAAAATGGATTTTATCATTATGAAAAATTCTCAATTAAAATCATATAAATAATATTTAATCAAAATCAATCAGTTAAACGGAAACATGTATTTATTATATTATTATTGATTTTTAAAATGAATAATTTTTTATATTTATTTCGAATTAAAGTTTAGGGGTCCTGATTGTTCTTTGTAAAAAAATATAAACAAGCGTTAAATTTGTAAATTATGCATCTTGTTAATTCAATTAAATGATTTGTTGATTCTATTACATATTGATGAAATATCCGGGAATCAATAATACCTAAACAGAGATTTTAAAACCGTTCTCATAAAATAATTGGTATTATATTTCGAAGACAGTACTTTTGAACCACTCTCATTGATTGCCCTATTATTAAAAATTTTACAACGACGACAAATATCAAAATACTGTAGTGGATCCGTACAATGACTTGTCTTTAGTGTCTTTTTAAAATTGTAAGCCGTTCTGATTTGGTACACCAATCTAACTAATTTAACTACTTAACTATAAACTTTAACTAAGAAAAAATACCGACAAACTGAGAACCTCCTCTTTTTTCTGAAGACGGTTAAAAGTAGATAAGTATTTTTTCACAGTGTGTGAATTGAATAATCTTAATAATTTTATTATTTTCGATATCGGCTTTCAGCTATTAAAGGTAACAGTAAGTACTAATGTTTACGATAAACATACAAAGGGAAAGAAAGGGATAGAAGCATTAGAATTGTCTAATAATAGAACGAGACTTTTCCAAAAGACATCAACGCGCGACTCAACCATGTCGTTATTTACCCGGCCACCGTTTTAGATAGACCCCTGCGGTGGCTCATAATCTGAATTAATCAACAATAATTTTCATATTTTGTACTGTACTTAGCAATGAAAAGTTACTCCATTATTTTTGGACATCTGTCCTGGAATGTTTCCCACACCACTTCACTGCGCATGAAGGCATTTTGATGCATTATAATTGCATAAAAATTATAAAAATTTTCATTAATTTAGCGTGCACACAGGTCTAACTCTTGGACAATACTAAAATGGTTAATACTACCATAGCCGATGCATAGGCGACAAAATACTAATAGTTTTCGAGCGTCGGGGCACTGTATGCGCAGTCAAGTGGTTATATAGTCTTTGGTGGTTACCGGTGGTCCTTGCACATCTAAATCAATTGTTATTTTTTATTTTAAAATCTTTATTGCATCCCCTTACAAAAAGGGATGCAAAGAGCGGACTTATCTACCCTCGATTAAGACGACACATCGTAAATGTGGCTCATGGCTATCGCCGTACTGATCCGAGTGATTACATAATTTCTATAAAAACTTGAAAAAAACGCCGTCATAAGGTGTAAAATTGCGTAGCGCCCGCGACGAATAAAACCGCTTAGAAATTGTCAGAATCTTAAAATATTTTTTAAAAATTATTGACTTAAGTAATCAAAATAATGAACAAGTAAATTATGAATATTGATGTTATTAATATAATATTTGAGTGATTCCCAAGCATATAGATTAAGTAATATCGTTGCAATTTCAACTATAGTGATTTTTTAGAGGTGTTTTCGCAAATAATTATGATCGAGTCAAAATTATACAATCGTGTTTTTGAACAATCAAATTCAAGATAAAGTCATGAATTTACCTAAATCAAAATTACACTTTCGTTAATGGTGTCATAGTTCTATGCTATTCGATGAAAGGAGGTGCATATATTCGCGGTGTCGCCCTAAGAATCAAAATGCAGATGCGTTGTCACTCTTGAGAATGTAGTGTTATGCTTACATACATACTTACATATCATTTTACACTATTTTATTTTTATTTTTCCATTCTGTTTTTGATTTTCTACATTCACCTCAAAACTGGATATTTTGCATCACCTTTATTTCCATAGGATCCTGTAATATTTTTAATTCATAAGAACACAATAACAAATCATTTTCACTTCGTATTTTCACGTTATCAGCACTTTTTAAATCGGTGTCAATGGAGTCTACCTTTTTCGATCTTTTATTTAGTTCTCCGTAACTCTACAATTTCGGGTTTCGTGCGCGCTCTTGCGCTACCTTTTTTCCTATATAAATAATATCTCATTTTTCACTTAAATCTTGCCGTTTCTGTATTACGAGCTTAAAACCAAAATTTGACATGTTTTGACATCGTTGTTTATCTGGTTGTCGTGGCAATTTTTATTCAAATATTGTTACCGGCCTGATGTTTTTACTTCAAAAATACTCTTTTCTTCTTGGCCATTTACAAAAATTTGCTTTTAATTTAAATAATTTCAAATAATTTCTCGTTCTTATCCCAGATCCGTCAAAAAGTATAAAAGCCGAAGAATCGGCCGATAGAGGTCCTCACTTCAGCTTTGATACGAGAAGCACCTCTTAAAGGCTTTATCCGCACTGCCTCGGGATCTTGCAAGCCTTCTCCTGAAGTCGTCGCCTAGCCACGCCTACGCCTCCACCTATTAGTGCCCGCGCTATCTTCGGCCGCTGAGCGTGTTTGTCTCAAGCGCTGCGTGTTCCTACTCCAGACGCTGCGTGTCTACTCCGGACGCTGTGTGTGTCTACTCCGGACGTTGTGTTTGCCTACTTCAAGCGCCACGTGTACCTACTCCAGACGCTGCGTGTCTACTCCGGGTGCTGCGTGTATCTGCTCCGGGCGTTGCGTGGGCCTACTCCAAGCGCTGCGTGTACCTTCTCCAGACGCTGCATGTGCTTTCTCCAGATTCTGCGTGTACCTAGAGCAGGCGCTGCGCACCTATCATAGGCATAGCCTGTGCATACTTCGTTGCAGTATCTTTATTTTTGTTATTTTTTTTAATAATATTGTAAATCACTATCATCATTACAGCCCATCATCACCTTCATACCTTTTTTTATAAAAGAAACTGTAAATCTTTTCAAATTTTTAAATAATTTATTTTATTTTTGGTTGTTTTGTTGTAATTAGGTTAGGTTATTTAGTTTTTAATTGTCGCTTCACGACAAGAACTAAGATCAATTCCTCTTCATGTGCCTCGTTTGGATTGGACGGTGCTCGTTACTAAACGAACTACATCAGCGTTGTGATATTTTAAGCGTTAAAGTGTAGAGCAATCACGTTCGTGCCGCAGCCCCAATACACCAGTATAGTTATACCGTGAATAACGAAGAGATTGCTATGTTATGGTTGTAGCACGAATGGGTCGGCTCGACCGGGGAAGTACCATGCTCTCACAGAATACTAGCGCGAAATAGCAGCTTAATGCTGCTGTGTTTCGTATGGTGAGTGTAGAGAACCAGAGACCCTTTTTTACTGGAAACGAGCCATTCCATTTTAGTCATCAGGGGTGACAACGCATCTGCATTTTACTTCTTAATCAAGGATAGATGTAGATGTCTATGGGCCGCAGCAACCACTTACCATCAGGTGGACTGTGTGCTCGTTTGTCACCTTTATTCTATGAATAAATAGAGTTCGTGGTTAACTTATTCTAATTTAAATCTATTCTAAAATAATATACTACTAATATCTTTGCGTATTGAAAATGGAGCAAATAAGTTTTTGACAAATCTTCAAAGTCATGTCTGCTGTCGGTTGGTGCATTCTTGTTGGTGTCTTCAAGTTTTGTTACAATATTATTTTATTTAAAGTAACAGAGTATACTACGTTTATTTTGTAAGCATAACTTTACTCACAATAACGTTGGGCTGAAAAATTCGTATCGTTTTATAGAAAAACACATTTTTTTGGCAAAATTCGATTTTATTATTCAACATAGTTGCCATCGAGGGCGATACACCAATTATAGCGATCTTCCAACTTTTCAATACCATTTTTGTAGTACGATTTGTGTTTAGCTCCAAAATAGGCCTCTGTTTCGGCGATTACTTCCTCATCGGCTTTAAATTTCTTTCCAGCGAGCATTCTCTTGAGATCTGAGAATAGGAAAAAGTCGCTGGGGGCCAAATCTGGAGAATACGGTGGATGCGGAAGCAATTCGAAGCCCAATTCATGCAATTTTGCCATCGTTTTCATCGATTTGTGACACGGCGCATTGTCTTGATGAAACAACACTTTCTTCTTCTTCAAATGGGGCCGTTTTTTCGCGATTTCGTCCTTCAAACGCTCCAATAACGCTATATAATAGTCGCTGTTGATGGTTTTTCCCTTTCCAAGATAGTCGATGAAAATTATTAATTATGTGCATCCCAAAATACGGACGCCATAACCTTACCGGCCGACTGTTGAGTTTTTCCACGCTTTGGATTCGGTTCATCGCGTGCATTCCATTCAGATGACTGCCGACTGGACTCCGGAGTGTAGTGGTGGATCCATGTTTCATCGATTGTCACATATCGACGCAAAAATTCACTTCTATTGCGGTTGAACAGCTCCAAACATTGCTCTGAAGCATCGACACGTTCTTGTTTTTGGTCGATTGTGAGCTCGCGCGGCACCTACTTTGCACATAGCTTTCGCATACCCAAATATTCATGAACGATATGTCCAACACGTTCCTTTGATATCTTTAGAGTGCCAGCTATACAAATCAACCTCAATTTACGATCTTCCATAATCATTTTGTGGATTTTTTTTTTATGTTTTCGTCCGTAACAGCCTCTTTTGGACGTCCACTGCGTTCATCATCTTCGGTGCTCATATGGCCTGTACGGAATTTGGCAAACCACTTACGAATGGTTGCTTCGCCCGGCGCAGAGTCCGGACAACACTCATCAAGCCACTTTTTGGTATCAGCAGCACTTTTTTTCATCAAAAAATATTGTTTCATTAAAACACGAAATTCCTTTTTATGCATTTTTTTCAAAATAACAAAAGTTGCTTCACTCAAAATGTTGTATCTCACAAACTAATAATCAGACAGCTGTCAAATTTATACACGTTTCTTTTGAAGGTTGGTACTACCTAAAAATGATATGGATTTTATTCTAGTGGCGCCATCTCATAGAGACGATACGAACTTTTCAGCCTAACCAATATTTTTTCGCAGTCAGGATCCAAGTAAAAGCTACATAAGTCTACTTACGTTAGTTTTGATCGGACAAAAATTTTGGTAGCACAGTATGTGCATTAACTATATTACTCCCTTGAAGATTTATGAATTGTTGCCTATTTTCATTAGTGGATTATTAAAATAAATTTTAGCACAGACCAGGTCTCGGAATTGGGAATCCGTTTTCAGGTGGTTAAAAATTATCCACTTGGAATAGATCATTTTTAATCACAATATGTATATCGCGACAATCCAATCGTGGATTCGAAACCACATTTTGCAGCCTGTGTTCTTAAACATTATGTAACTACGAGTATGTATAATCCTTGGCGGTACCTAGTTTAACGACTGAGTAAGCATAGACTAGTCGCGTATTTTGACATTTTGTAAAATAAAACTATACTATACGTTTACGCGCGCTGTGTTGTTAGTTGTTACACGTGTTTAATTCCTAAGTTGTAAATTCGGATATTGTTTGTTAATTTAGTTCATTCTTAACAACATCAAGATGAATAGAGATTATTTGATTGATGATATGAGAGTCATAGATGAAATTAATGAAGTTGTTAATCAGATTCCATTGATGAGACGTGTAAAATTTTATAAAATTCGTAAGAATCCATTGGAAGAACTTCAAGAAGCCGAATTTAAAATTAAATACAGATTTTCCCGAAGTACTGCCGTTTTCCTTATTGATATGGTGAAAAATGATTTAGTTAGTGATTCAAGAGGTGGATTTATTCCAGCCTATCTGAAAGTTTTACTGCAATAAGAACATGGGCCCGTGGAGAGGTAATTATAACTATGCACCTACTTACTATCGATTTCATTTACATTAACGTCTTTCTTTATCAATAGTTTTAAGAATTAAGTACATAGTTATTAGTTGTTATGATTTCTAATTCAATTATTTTTGTTTTCAACAGATTCAAGATGATGAAGGGGATCTAAGTGGACTGAGTCAGCCAACAATATCACTTGTATACAAAAAGAGTCCAATGGATTAAAATGCCAAGAAGTGATGTGGAGCAGAACAATGTGATTGCAGGATTTTATTCAATATGTGGATTTAGACAAGTGATAGGCGCTATTGATTGCACACATATTCGAATCCCGAAAGTCGGTGGAAATATCGGACAGTACTATATTAACAGTGAACCTTTACAGCTCAATAAATGTACAAGTAAGTTTTATAGCGCCTAACTAACTAAATTACGAAAACAGTAGCGAAAAGACAAAAACCAATAACCCATCTTTGCCATATATGTACTTAAAGTTATTTTTCTTAGATTCAGTACATACACAGTGAGATCATCACCTCAATCTAATTTCATATTAAAGAAGCTATGAGTGCTCTGTTCCAGGTTGTGTCAAATTCTAATTTGGAAATCATGGATATAGTGGCACATTGGCTAGGCAGCACACATGACTCAAGAATTTTTAGCGAAAGTCGCATAAAACAAAGGTTTGAGCAGGCAGAATTTAAAGGCAGATTTCTCGGAGATTCTGGTTATGCTTATACTCCTTATTTGTTTACACTATCCTGCGTCCTAATACAGAAAAGGAAGAAATGTATAACCAGTCACATATCAGGACCCGAAACACTGTAGAACGATGCTTCGGAGTGTAGAAGCAAAGGTTTCGGTGTTTACTGCGAGGACTAAACACCAAATTAAAGCATACGAAACTATATATTGTTGCATTGGCAATACTGCACAACATTGCAGTGCAAAAGCAAGATCTGCTTGAGGATATAGTAGAAGGAGATGATGAAAATATACCAGACAATCAATAAATAACTCCCCTAAGAGGAAATTCTGTACGGGCAGCATTTATTAATGAAAACTTTTAAAATAAATACACAATATTTACATGTACAAAAGATTTTATTTATACCCAAAAAACAAAACAAAAACGGTTATTCAATTAATTTTGCTCTTCACGCACTTTTCTTAACTCTAAAATTTCTCCCATTAGTTTTTCTTTGTGTATTTCAATTTTTATTGCATGTTCCTCTTCAGCCATTTCTAGACGTCTCCTGTGCTCTTCTTCTTTTAGCTTTTTGCTATGGCTTAGCATGTTATTTAAATAATCATCATGGTTCTGTAAAAGACAACCAGTGTAATAAATAAGATTATATGTTGATAGATAAACAGGGCAAGTTAAACAAAACTAGCAGCATAAATATTACCTTTTTATTATTTGACATGAGTTTTCGTTTGGGCACCTGCAAAAATAATAAGAATTAGGTTTGTAAAAAAGTTTTCAAGGATTTTTCACTGGCAAATAAATAATCATTCATCATAAAACTCAAAATTGAAAAGTGCCTCTCAATAAATTACACACCTTCTCTGCTGAAGTCGTGCCCATATTTTTGTTCATTGGAGTGGCCCCAATCGGATCTTGAGATACCTGTAAGATATTGTAAAAATTTAAAGTACACCATCGATTTCATACACATCTATGTACCTATCACCTATATTATTGTTGTAAGCTCACCACTGATGAAGTAAATTCCTGAGCATTCTCTTGTGCATCAACATTTTATATAATGTAGTCCTAAAAATGTAAAAATTATGTTTAATATTTTAGTATTCACAATGCAATACTTTCTGCTATATAATATCATAGATCAATAGATATTGTGACTTACAGCTATCTGCTGATTTTCTGGGTTAATATTCTCATCCACATTTTGTGTATCCAAATATTTGACCACATATGTCATGTTTTACATCCTGAAATAAATAATAAAGGTAATAACATGTAAGGCACACACTAAAGGCAATTTTGTATGACATCAATGTTATTCATTATTACTGTCCGACATTTTTGACCAACTGACCTGTAATGTGTTGTCACATGTCTCGCTGGTAGTTGCCAATATAACTTTATTTGACGAGGAACTTTCGATCTATTGAAAACAGAATAACAATTATGCTAAATGTGCTAAATAAAAATAAATATAATGATTAATGAATTGAGGACTTTGTCTTCTAAAATGTTATAAGGAGTAATAAAGAATAAAAAATGTACTCACAATCCCATCCGAATCATATATATTATGATCCCTCAACAGCTCTGCAGGATTCAACAAATCTTTAATTTCTATTATTCCATCATTAAGAGTTGCTGGTCTTGCCCCACCACCTGTTTTGGATAATTCTTTTTTGAAGGTGCTGTATTTCTTCCGAGCATTTACCTTCATTGTTTTCCATTGTATTTTCAGCTGACTTAATTGACGATGTCGGCTATTTAACTCATTAAACCTATAAGAATAGAAGATAAAATTAGTAGTATGAATCTTTTATTGGTTATTGTAATTTTAGTTATTGGGTTACATTTAATATGACTGTTCTGTATTTGAACCTACTTTGCGAACATTTTTCAACGTTACGATTATATCGCAAAACAGATTTGGAACAAATTAAGCAGATTTATAGATCATGCTCTGAAAAGGCACCTGAAAAGTCTTGTTTTATAGGATAAAAAACCTAATTAGATCATAAATACAGAAAACCATAATGATTTCTTAAACTTACACGAACACTACACATGGAATAAAACCATATTTGCGGATTTTATCATGTTAATAACTTATTTTTAATTCTAGACGTTTTGGGTGCTTTACAGCACCCATGGTCACGGGGGGGACTGAGATGTTTGATGTTCCAATGTCATAGTTAGCCTGTCTACCTTCAGTTTTCGAATAGTAATTTTTTTGTCCGATCTATGCAAAACGAACTTACAGTATCTTGAAGTCTTGCAGTGGTATACTTGGGTTTGGGTTTAATTTTGTTAATTATAGGATCCCAAATAGCAACAGCCATCCATCTTCTTTATTGAAATTAGGATGTTTTCTAATTTCAATAGCCTCGCTTATCATCCTTGGTAGGAACCCATATTTTTTGCGAGGATTTGTAGTTTATCAAATCAGATAGATGTAATGGTGGGGATAATCTTGAACATGTTCACTAAAATACGTAAATATAATTTTATTCAATACAGAAAACTATTTTTTTTTAATAACTATATGGCCCTTGGTATTGTGATAATGTCACAATAATTCTGCCAATGTCCGGTCTTCGGTCTGTCACACCTTGTCTTGAGGCTTTCCGGTGGAAAAGGAGTTAGTGGTTATTAGGTGAGAATGTGGATAAAAACAAAGCAACTAAATATATGAATTGAGGACCACACAATATAGAGTAAAAATCTAGTTAGAAAACTAATTAACTTACTTTTTGTGAACCTCTTCCCACGCCTTTGTTTTTATCTAGACATTTATTGTCAATAACGTCCGCAAATTCTCTAAGCACAGAGCGAAATAAAAGCTGAAACAGTAAAAGAATATTAATAAAGACTACGGTACAACGATAAATAGTACATTAAAGAAAACTATTGTCTGAAATTACCTTTTCTTCTTCATCCCAATTTTGAGAGCGAATGCGTTTTTGATCAATTTTGAGTCGAAAATAATATTAAAAGTAATTATATTTAGGAACCAACTTAGTTTTTCCGCCGAGTCCGAAAACAACACGAGGAACAACAAACTCAAAATATTGCCTGTCACTGTCATTAATGTCATCATCAAACATTGAGTTCATTCACCAATCATTCACTGACTCACTCTTTTTACTTTTAAAATAAGTGGGTTGGCATAGCGCACGCGCTAATCCCGGCGTAAGGAATGTATAGTTAGTCCGAGGTTACTCCATGTTTATTAATGACATTGTAATAACGGAGTTAATACTCAGTTACTCTGAGATTAACTAGTCCAAGTGTAACTTCGAATTAAGGTTGGAATAAGCAATTTTTATTAATAAGACAGCTAGACTCCAGCCTGATGATTTAGGTTATTTCTACAACACCTACTCTTTATTGCGGACTGTTATAGGCCGTTGAACTGCAGTAACTTATACTTAAGATAAATAAAATATGTGAATATATATAAACTTGGTATTTTTTTTTGTAAAATTTATCCGTTGCGAAATACGTATTTAAATGGAAAGTGTAATCTTTCATCTTTAGAATGTTGTGTGATATACGCACTCCCAGTGAAACTGATTTTACATAATGAAACCTGTGTTAATAACAATAAAATACTTTTTTGCTTGGACAAAAAAGCCCGTTACGAGGATAAGAAATCATTTTCACTTTCTGTATATATAATATTAAACTGTTTGCCGTTCTTTGTTATTAAATATTCTTTAACAAAGTGAGTCTGTTAGAATGAGCGATAAAGTTAGAGTGACGTAAGACGTCGGTATTTAGGTAGTGTTAAAAAGACCGCACGCAACTAAAAACGAAAACACACACAATTATTGTTTTTAAAACCTGTACATAGTCTACAAAATGCTGTATTAGCCTCATTACTGAAATAATCGTTCAAAATGTTGAATAAATTAGAAATATAGATGTAGTTTGGACTTACCAAATCATCAATAAATGTTATAAAATTCTAATAATGCGATTTTTAATATAAGGGAAGATTCGAGCATGCGGCTCACGTGATGGTAAGTGTTGATCGTCACCCATGAACAACTGAAACACCAGGAGAATTGCAAGTGCGTTACTGCCCTTTTAAAAAAAGAGTACGCTCTTTTCTTGAAGGGCCCTAAGTCGTATCAGTCCGGACAAATCGCTTGTGAGAGATGGTACAAGGAAGTTGTGCGAGAAAGAAAATTTCTGGTAAATCGCAGTGGTAGACCGCTAATCATCCAGGTAGTATGTATTACGGATGTTACGGAAGTGGTTATATCGGAACCGAATTCGAAAGCAGAATTTTTAAATATGTTTTGTCGGAACCGGAATCGGAGGTGAAGGTATAATAGATTAATAGATAGGTATGTGTTAAGGGCATTTCTAACAAAATAAAATTACACACACTATTCATCACAAATATATTCGTTGAAAAACTGTCTTCGTCTTAAGTGATATTTCGGTACTATGAACTGCATAAGTCGTCTGAATCTAATACCTTCTACGAAATTGAAGGGAAGACCTTGAAAAGAAATAATTTCAGGGAGTTTCCTCGCCCAACAAGTAACCGTAACATCCCTAGTATGTATGGTATCGCGAATTTTGTCGCGATGTGCGATGGTGAAATTTAGCTGCCGGAATTAATCCGAACAATTCCTGTGAGCACTCCCGGTGAGATCAACGGTTGTAAGTAATGCGATAATTTTAAACCGTTACCGTTATAGAGCTTATCAAAGTCCACTTCCGAACACAGACTTCTTTCGTTGATTCCTTCGTGAATCAATGTAAGAAAGAGGCTTGAGAGAGATTTTTGACATAGCTGCCACGCATGGCAGATGGTTTAATCTGTTACTAGGAAGACGTTACAAGTTTGCAAAGAATATAATATTGAGCCGCGTTCGCAAGACCCAAACGTAAATTCGTGACTTTATCATGATCTTATCAATAACATCCGAAGTTAAAGATAAACGCTGATATTTTCTAGAACTCATCTCGGTTTTTAGGTTTGTAGGTACCCTCTCTTATGATAATGTATGTTTTATTATGTAGATATCGAAAATAATAAATTACGTGAAGTGTTTAAGTCGTGTAATTCTCCAGACCGATTTTAGGTCACGGCGACCTGTCTCAACGGACTGGCCATCGGCGCAGGACAGGATTATAGTGCCCAAGTGTATGTGCAAGTACAAGTGCACTCTCTATTCCCTCATTCTCATAGTCTGATGGGACGGTAAACCGACACGGCCGGAGAGAGATCAGGCGCAGGACCAACGGCTTTATGTGTAAAGGCGCCGTCCTGACTCCGGGCAGCTACTGAGAATTTCTCGACGGAAAAATTCAATAATTGATTTTTTGGTCCGACCCTTGATTCGAACCCAGGACCTCATGATAAGCAGAGTGGCGTAAAAGGCGACAGAGAGAACTGAAACACAAGACAAAAAGCAGCATCTCCCAGATAATAAAAAAAACTGCGGTCACTAACCGTCTGCCAATTATGGCAACTATGGCAAATTTCACCGGTATGAGGTTATCTTTAGAGATAATGTTGATAGCCTATAACCTATAATGGTTATGGTGCCTAATGTTTCGCGGTAGAAGACTTCCGATTCCGTATTGCCGCAATATTGCGTTGACCCGGTTTCCTTTGCTATACCGCACTTCGTCCCGTCTGACAAAAACCACGTTATTTATCTAACGGGTAGCTGTTAGTCTCGTCCTATCGTATTTTTCATCTGTGTAACTTGATTTAGTATTTCCGCTTTCTGTAACTGGTTTTGTTGTTTTGAAAAATAAGATCAGCATTTATGTTATAGCTAGAGTGTAGCAGATACAAATAATGGATATCTACAGATTAGGGTTGCCACCCGTACTATAATGTATCGTTCGTATCGTACGTATCGTTCTATATTTCAGTCAATTGTACTATATATTATAGAAAAATAATATAGTACAAAAATACTATATTGTTATCCCTAATTCATTTATCGCGCTTTTTATACTTACTGTGATTGGAAGTCTGGAACAAGTTTAAGGAGAGTTTACGTTTAACGGAAATAATTTTTTCCATAATGAATTTAAAATTGAAAGAAGAAATAAAAACAGCATGTATTAATTTACTTAAAAATTAATTGTTAATTAATTTTAATATGAATCTAAATAGCTGTCTCCTCTAATTATTTTAAAGGTAAAGTTCAAAATAAGATGGTTACATAATGGTTTCTTATATTTACGCGAACACTACACATTGAAATAATACTAGTTTTTACGGAATTTATCGTGTATATTTAACTTTTTAAATACCCGACGTTTCGAACGCTTTACAGCGCTCATGGTCACTTGCACATGAAGCGCGCTTCCATCAAAACATACTTCAAGCCGCTGAAAAAGTATGTTTTGATGGAAGCGCCAGTTTTTGGTCAGTTTATACCATCAGTCAAGTGTAATGTCCCTCTGCAAGATGCAGGAGTGTACAAGCTTGATTGTGAATGTGGTCTCTCCTATATAGGACAAACTAATCAATAAAAACCCGCGTTAAAGAACATATAGCTGATGTGAAGAATCGACGCTCCGGGAAGTCTGCAGTCTGTGAACACGTACAGGATCGCCCCCGTCACTACATCAGATTTGATAGACCGCAAATCCTCGCTAAAGAACACCGATTCCTTCCAAGGATGATTCGCGAGGCTATTGAAATCAAAAAACATCCTAATTTCAATAGAGAAGATGGCTGGGTGCTACCATCTGCTTGGGATCCTATAATAAATAAAATTAAATCCCAACCCAAGCATACAACTGCAAGACTTCAAGATACCATAAGTTCATACTGCATAGATCGGAACAAAAGTTAAATTTTAATCTATGGTAACCGCGGTTAACTATGACATATGGACGTTGAACATCTCAGTCCCGCCCGTGACCATGAGTGCTGTAAAGCGTTCGAAACGTCGGGTATTTACTATACATATCCCGCGTCTTTTTTTTTTTTTTTTTTTTTTTTTTTGAAAAATTCTATATTTATTCAAAAAAGGTGGCAACCCTTCAGATGTACCTTATGTCGTTCCTAGGGTGTAGTCTAGTGAGAGGCGACTGTTTGAAAGATTTCATGGCTTCTAATAGAGTGTGACATCTCATATATCATTATCATCGTTTGTCACGTATTAAGAATCTGGTAATTTTTTTATATTAAATTTGATGGAAAAGTTTGCTTTTTAAGTGTACTTGCAGAACTACACTCAAAGGTGGCAAAATAACTAATCACTATATAACTATTACACTGATTCTGCCTTTGTACTCGTGATTTATCTGTAACAGGGCCAAAATATGACTCCGAGCTTCGACTTTGAATTTCTGGACACAAAACGCAATACCTGTGTTTTGGACTGTCTACAAATATATATATATATATAGGTGAGCCCATCGCCACACCATCTACTTGCTTGTAGAACTCCTCCGTCCACAATAGATAGCCAGATGTGAGGCAATGTACAACTAGTATTGCATATTCTTGAGGCATGTTATTTTCTTCTAGCTTCCTAGTTACAATTGAGATGCAATCATCAATAGGTAGGCTTGTGAATAGTGACTGAACATCAAAACTGACCATAGTTTCATTGTTAGCGAGATGTAGGTCTTTTATCTCACTCACAAAATGGTACGAATCCTTTGTGTGTGCTCTGGTATGTCCTCTCAGTGGTGATAGTATTTTTGCTAAGTATTGTGCCAGCTTATAAGTTGGTGAATCGATCTGGCTCACTATGGGACGTAGTGGAGCGTTTGGTTTGTGTATCTTCGGTAACCCATCTGCTTGGGATCCTATAATCAACAAAATTAAACCCAAACCCAAGCATACCACTGCAAGACTTCATGATACTATAAGCTCGTTTTGCGTAAATCGGACCAAAATTAATATTAAAAAAAAACTGAAGGTAGCCGGACTAACTATGACATTGGGACGTCAAACATCTCAGTCCCCCCCCCCGTGACCATGGGTGCTGTAAAGCACCCGAAACGTCGGGATAATAATAAAAATAAATTGAAGTTGAATTAAACGCGATAAAATCCGAAAATAATAGTTTTATTCAATGTGTAGTGCTCGCGTAAATTTAAGAAATCATTACCGGAACACATTATTAGCAGCCGCGCTTACTATCAGTAGACTAAGCAGTTAAAAAGTGATATATATTCGTTTTAACAATGCAATAAATATTTTATAAGCTCATCATAAAATTCCATTCAATTGTTCGTATGCTAATGTAAATTTCAATTGCAGACACGTACGTAGCTTCTCTGGTCGGCACGACGCCATGTTGTTCCTCTGGAGCGCATGCATAATGTTCAAATTGTCTAAATTACCCATATTGTGATCATCAATAACTTTCTAATGTTTGTACTTAGGCCAGACTCAAGTTATAAGAGGATGGCGTATTAATATACGTTTCTTTTTATTCGTTGTCGTAGGTAGTCAACTATTGTTTGCGGTAACCAGGAGTTTTGTGAGTGTAGTTTTGGAGTGGTGTATTTTTATAGAATAATGGCGACAACCGACCTCACAGTCCATCTGATAGTAAGAATCAAAATTTAGATGTGTTGTAAGCCCTGAAGTTAGTCAGGGCTTACAACGCATCGCACAACGAAGAAATGCCTCATTTGAAATGAGGCATTACCAGTAAAAGGATCTCCTGTTCTCCACACTCGCCGTACGAAACACAGCAGCATTAAGCTGCTATTTTACGCTGGTAGTCTGTGAGAGCGTGGTCTTACCTCGGCCGAGCCGATCCACTCGTGCTACAACCATAATATAGCTGCAGCGTAGCTCTACCACGTATTAAACTACGTGGTAACCGGCGGGTTGTAGCATTTTTGTAAAATGTTGAGCAAACTCGCCCCCGCTCGAAATTTGAGTTGGTGAGCTTATACCACAGGTTTGTGGGATTTGATATGCCATATTTGGATGATTAGTTAGAGAAGTAGCAAGAATCTCGTCTATCAGTCAATCATCAGTTACTTTTTACTTAGTCTTCTGGAGTGACTACTTACCTGCATTTTGATCATCTTCATGGAGCATGGATTCACATTGATGTTAAGTAACAGCATCAGACAGATCCCCAAATGCATGCGGCGGGAATAACGGAACTTCAATACTGCTCGTATTGAAGAAGCGATAGAGCGGTACCAAGGCTTCGAAGTCTGCCAGAGATCCAAAAAGCCAACTGTTGAAGCTAAAAAGCGAATTTTGCAGCGTCGTTTTCCGCTACACGTGAGATTTTGAGTGAGATTGAGAGGTTTCAATGAGCAGCTGTACACGTCATCGTTGAAACCATACGCAGTGTGAGCAACGATCCAAGAGCAAGTCTTATCCGACACTATTCCGATAATATCCCGAATGACAGTCTGAGCGAAATTAGAATGGTTCACCAGAACCTTAAAAACGGAAAGTCCCCGGGCGAGGATGAAATTACATTCATCAAGTCCTACCTTCAATTTCAGAAATTGGAATGATTTTATTCTTTTAGTTTATCTAGTCGTTTTTTTTTTCATTTTTATTAAAAGTTTAATTATTCTTAAATAACTTTTTAACCAAATTTTCTAACCTTTGTTATAAATAAGTACCAAGCTAAAGTGAGTAAAAGTGTTACGGTTCATTCACTTAACGCTTGTACCGCGCACTCGGCGCCATTAGTCCCGCTGACTCTGCTATTATTGTGGACACCAACTATTGTTCTGCGCTTGTGTTATCTGGGACGTTGTGTAAGATGTGGGCGAAATGAGAGCTGCCCGGCGAATGTGCTGTTCTGTATTGTTTAGTTTTCTGTATACCTACTTATCCATCGATCACTAATAAAGAAGTTCTTTATTAGTGATCGATGTACTTAACTACGTTTTCGGGGTATCGGGGTATTATCATGGTCCTTTCCCAAGATCACACCATTACTATAATCTCAACTGTACACTTGTTTTTTTATGTAATATGGGTGACAAACCAACACGTAGGCGATCAGATGGTAAGGGGATGCCTTGACCTAAAGACATCTTTTTAAGATGAATATTTCTTTTGACACGTTGGGCACTTTTGGGATGGGAAAAAGCACTGAACTCGCGTGACCGACACGCTCAGGTACATGTGTATAAATACGTTTATATAATATATTTCTATATGTATATATATATATATATATATATATATACATACATATATATATATATATATATATATATATATATATATATATATAATTGGATGCTGTGGCTCAAAGACATCTTCATTTTTCCTCGATTAAGAAGCAACCTGAGTAATAAGATAGAATGCCTCGTATCCAGTAAAAAAGGTCTCCGTTTCTCTACACTTACCATACGAAACACAGCAGCATTAAGCTGCTATTTTAGCGAGCGATAAGCCCTTGATGTACCACGGCTTGGAGTGTTGTTTGTATGGTCTACAAATAGATCAGGGTCTGGTTGTATGTCTATGTGCAGTTTATGCATGTAAAGGCCTCCACAATACGTTTGAAAATCCTACTGTGTGCGTTATATACATTTTAAAGAAATATATCTTTTAAGTCTTTTAATAATAAGCTTAACATTACAAAGATCTCTTTGATGCATTCCTTCATCCTCAATGTTAACCACTTCATTACATTATGCTACACCTTTAAACGAGCAATTCTTGTTTATATATATATATATATATATATAAAAAAAAAATATTATATAATCGGAATCTCGGAAACGGCTCCAACGGTTTTCATAAAATCTTGTGTGCAGGGAGTTTCGGGGGGCAATAAATAGATCTAGCTAGGATTTATTTTTAGAAAATGTCTTTTTGTCCGTGTTTTTAGGCAATGAAAAACTGCTAAAATATCGTTAGAATAAGAAGGTAAATTTTGACAGTTTATTAATGATTACAAATAGCTTAATTGGTATATTGGGCGGTCACAAAATCGTAATACCATGGTTCGAGCCCAGACCGACCGACCGACTTTATTTAATTTTTTTTTCAAGTTCCTTTCTTTTTTTGAGAAAATCTAATTTTTCGAGCCCTTTTTCAAGTATTTTTTAAAAACACGAAAATTTAATAAACTAATTGCACTCATGATTTTTTATTCAAATAACCAGTTCAGTTTTCTCTAAAAAAAAAAAATAATTTTAAAATTAGAAACATCTTTACTGAGATGCTCAGGAGAATGGTAATATTTACTTATGCTCATCAATGGACTTTCTTATTTATAGGCTGTAATGGATCTATCAAATCCAATAACCTTTTTAACTTGAAACAAATGTTGCCAATCGTGTCATATAAATTTTAGATGTTTTTTTTTAATTTTATACGTGTTTGAGCCATGCTGCAGCTATACTATGGTTGTAGCGTGAAAGGGTCAGCTCAACCGGGGAAGGACCATGCTCTCACAGAATAACAACGTAAAATAGCAGCTTGACGCTGCTGTGTTTCGCATGGTGAGTGTAGAGCACCGGAGACCTTTTTTACAGTAAAACAAGGCAATCCGTCTTAGTCCTCACGGGTGACAACGCATCTGCATTTTGATTCTTAATCGAGGTTAAATGTAAATGTCTATGGGCCACAAGATCCACTTACCATCAGGTGGACTGTGTGCTGGTTTGCCACCCTAATTCTATATAAAAATGTACCTTAATAGCTTATCTAAGGACCGGTCTATGTGAAACACTACCATTTCCAGATCTCATAAATCTTATTTGGACTCGGCAAGTTCTGATGCCTAAAATGGCATATCGCGCGTTACTGGCCGTACGCGAGCTTGAAGGTTGGTGGCTCAGGGCAAACGTTATGAGTTGTTACGTCGATAAACTATATAGGGGCATGATGGAATGTGAATTATGTTGTAGAAAATCTTTGTTTTTATTAATAACTTAATTTTACACGTTAGTTTAGCCACGCTGCAGCTCTATTATGGTTTCAGAAATAATGAGTCAAGTGAAATCATGTTTAGCAGTGAATAAAATAGAATATTTTTTTATTCAATATAACATGTAATTCTTATTGAAAGACATTTTACATTTTCACCACTGGTTTGGAAAAAAACTTCTGTCCTGGGAAGAACTAGCAAGAAGCCCAGCGGGACTTTATTTTTAAATAAATTTTACAATGGTTATAAAATATTTACAAAATTTATTTTAGAAACAGCTTGGAAGCGACCACCTCATTCCCAGGGGTTATTATCAACCATGTATTCATTTATATTATAATAACACTTTTTATAGAGTTTTTGTTTAATTAAATATTTCAACTTGGTAATATAGATATACTACGACTAGTATCGGCCATATGGAAGAACTCCTACAAAGGATGGAAAACGTCAGTCTTGAATTCGGCCTTCGGATCAATCGCAGCAAAACTAAAGTTATGATTGTCGATCGCATCAACAATAACTCGCCGGAAGTGACACAAATCGCGAAATGTCAAGTAGTCCAATCATACATTTATTTAGGAGCGCTAATTTCGAGCAACGGGGGCTGCATAGATGAAATAAAACGACGTATGGCGATATCTAGGACAGCCATGGATAAGTTGCGGAAGATATGGAGGAACCGTAACATAACAAAAGCCACTAAGACCCGGTTAGTTAGAGCGCTGTGTTCCCCATATTCCTCTACGCTTCGGAAACATGGACCTTGCGAGAAAGTGAGAAGAAGAGAATAGACGCTCTCGGGATGTGGTGCTGGAGAAGAATGCTGAGAGTGTCCTGGACCGAATTCCGGACCAATAAGTCCATTCTCGAAGAACTCCGCATCAAGCAACGTCTGTCATCTATTGTGCAAGCTCGCATACTCACTTTCTTTGGTCACGTGTCTAGACGTAATGATATCTCGATTGAACGTCTAGTGGTCCAGGGAAGAGTAGAGGGCACTAGAGCGCGTGGCAGATCGCCTATGAGATGGACAGACCAGGTGAGGGCTGCGGTGGATGTCCCGTTGCATGAGTGCACAAGAAAGGCAGCTGTTAGGGAGGAGGGGAGGCGTATTGTAGAGCGTGCCACAACACCCAAGTGACGACCACGACCGCTCTGTCAAGAGCGTATCGACTGAGAAGAAGAATATAGATATTCACAGACAATCGTGAACTGCCTTCAGTTCACGATTATCTGTAAATATAAGATTGCATAAACGTTTACTGTGTATTAGCGGTAGGTATAACAATGTCCGCTATCCCATATTTACCCATATGTGTGTCTTAAGAGGCTACAGGGGGTAACAAACCAGGAAATGGGCAGCAACGTCTTTCTAATTACAATTTAAAAAAAAAACTCGTCTGTCAAGCGTGGCACCTATGGCAAATGAGGACTATAACAGTTACAATAAAGAATCATCAATTTTCATCAGCTTCTTAGAAAACATTAGGAGTATTGTTACAAAGCATATGGCATAAAATCGGTGTTATGTAAATAAACGTCGCGTCTCGTCGACCGCTAACCGTAATATGTACGATATACGAGGTAATTTCAGATCGAGGTTGTTTAGGTTTAGTCTTAATCTAGATTCCCTAAGACTGCATTCTTTGGAACAATAAACTTTACGACCACGATCTTCTGACTTCCTTTTTATATGGAGGCAACAAATTTTAAATTAGGTTACTAGTATAGGTCGTGCCCGTTAGAAATGGTGTTGGATTTTACGTGTATAAATTTATTGTTATGCTTATATTCAATTATTTTTAATGCCGTTATTACTTCTTCATCATCTATGAGATTATCTTTAACGATTTCGTCAAATGCTGTACGTGGTAGAGCCACACTGCAGCTATATTATGGACGCAGCACGAGTGGCTCAGCTCGACCGAGGCACGGCCACGCTTGTACCTTGTACAGAATACCAGCGTAAAATAAATGCTACGGTGTTTCAGTTCTCAGACATAACAACGCATTTTTAACCTTAATCGAATCATGAACATACAGGTATCTATTGGCTTCAGCGTGCACTTATCTTAAGGTGGATTGTGTGCTCGTATACCACCGTTAATATTGTTAAAAAAATGTTAAACTTATTTACAGGCAGTGTATCCCAATAAGGCTACCGGCATTTTGTTACCGAGACCTAAACGAAAGGGGAACGAGGGCGCCACCGATGATATGGGCACATATTCATATAACATATTCTTTGAAAACAATTTTCACCACGAAACCTCTGTCTGAAGAACTAAAGAAACCCAGCGGGACTTTATTTTAATAAATTACAATATGGTTACAAAAATTTACAAAATTTATTTTAAACAAGTAAGACCACCTCATATCACCTATTCATTATATTATAATAACACTTTTTATACAGTTTGTTACCGGTGACCTAATCGAAAATGTGGACATTGAAGGGTAACGTAGGGCGCTAGCAGTCCGATGTAATATGTTGGCACGTAGGTTTGCTCGGTGTAGTGAACAAGTAAAGATAACTTTATTTAAAGCCTTCTATCAAATTTTCTACACGTGCAGTCTGTGGTCGAATTATTCACAGCGGGCTGTCGAATCGTTACGCGTCCAGTACAATAACGGCTTCTGGGTCTTGTTGGGGCTACCACGATTTTGCAGTGCATCAGGCATGTTTGCAAAGGCGCATACGGATGACTACTACGCCATTATAAGAAAGAAAATTGCCTCGTTGCTCGGCAGGGTGCGGGCTAGCTCCAAATCTATCATGAAAATAATAGCTGATAGATAGGACTCGTTTATTTTTAAGCAATGTTACCGCCTCTGTTTAGTTGATAAGCCACTTGTATTTAAGAATTAGATTTAGGTACTAACATAAATTATACGTTTCGTATTTACTAACATATTATATGGATTATTTGGATATCTGAAATAAAAATTATTATTATTTTTATTAATAACGCTCCGACTATAGATTCAAAGCGGAAAACTATTTAATAAATATGCAAGTATGTGTGTCTGCTCTCATCATAATCAAATTCAAGGAGCGCACTAATTACTGAGATACAGATATAGAGTTTTCAACATTTACCAAAGATTTTTACATGGTAGAGCCACACTGCGGCTATTATGATTGTAGCACGAATGGGTCGGCTCGACCGGGAAAGGACCCCGCTCTCAGAGAATACCAGCGTAAAATAGTAGCTTAATGCTGCTGTGTTTGGTATGGAGTGTAGAGAACCGGAGACCCGTTTTACTTGAATCGAGGCATTTTTTTAATGTAAGCTTTATTGCTTGTGTTACGAGTGGTTCACGCCAGTAGTCGAATGGCTGATTCGAATCCACGACCTTTTTGAGTTCGCGGTCCGCGCCATGCCATTAGGCTATTCCATCATTCCATCTTAGTCCTCAAGGTTGACGGGGTGAACGCATCCGCATTTTGATTCTTAAGCGAGGTTAAATGTAGATGTCTATGAGCCACAGCGTCCACTTATCATCAGGTGGACTGTGTGCTCGTTTGTCACCCTTATCTTATAAAATAAAAAAGATGCTATGATCGGCAAGCGGGAGCGCAATGACAGTTCTTTATTGAGGTATTCCACGATAGTGATAATGTCCATTTCGTGGCTTAAATTTCCCCCGTGGACAAAATAAGGTTATAGACACAGTGAAAAAAAAAAGAATATCTAATAAAATGTAAATTACTTGTATTAAAAATTTTTAGCAATTTTACTTTAGTATTCTCATATTAAGTTTTTGCTACAATACTTCATTCTATCTCTGAATCTCCCCAAGATAGACTGGCGGAGAATGCCTTGGGCATTATGTTTGTCTATGTGTGCTAAGTTTAAATAAACATATAAATAAAATATACACGGAGTCTAGATGCACGTGGCTTAGAGCTTTATGATGGTATATACTGAACTAAGAATTTTTGAAGAGCGGCTCTATTTAATGGCCTAGGAGGAGGTGGACTTCGAGCCTTCAAATACTTATTTTAAGAAACAAAAAATAATTACCTGAATTGTTGTAACTCTTTATCCTTGACTGCTTCGTAGACATGACAGAAGCCTTTAAAGTACACGTTATCTTTGCGCAATGGAAATAAGTGCTTTGGTTGTACTTTGTTGCTCGCTTTTGTGTCAGGGGCGTGCGTATAACGTATCTTGCCTAAATCAATTTCGTATGAATTTGTTGATTTAGGATACGTCACACTTCTCACAGAATACCAGCGTCAAATAATAGCTTAATGCTGCTGTGTTTCGTATGGTGAGTGTAGAGAACCGGAGACCCTTTTTACTGGAAACGAGGCATTCCATCTTAGTCCTCACGGGTGACAACGCATCTGTATTTTGATTCGTAATCGAGGAAAGATGTAGATGTCCATGGGCCACAGCAACCACTTACCATCAGGTGGACTGTGTGCTCGTTTTTCACCCTATATTATAAAAAAAACGTATAAGGAAAACGTCTTAAGAAAACCAGCTAGTGCCATATCTTAAAAATTGAGTAAAAGTATTTAGAGGTCGTGTGAGGTCATTCTAGCGCTCCATAATATGACCGTTGAAACTTGTGGGTTTTTACTATTTATAGAAGTAAGGTTGACAAACGAGCACAGTTAAATTGATGGGAAGTAAATCTTGCGGCCCATAGACACCTGCATTTGTACCCAGTTAAGAGGAATTATAAGTTATATATTATCCACAGACTTATATGAAATAACTCGCTTAGTTAAAAGGGTGTCCTCCAGTTTTCGTCTCTTACCATACGAAACGTGACAACACAAGGAATCCTCCAATTTTATCGATGCGGAATTGGCTTAAGCCGAGTGCGTATCACCACACTACTCGGCTTAAGGCCGATCAGCTGTTGCGACGGCTATTCAAAAGCGATCGACAGTCGACTCCTTTGAAAGGCCGTCGCGACCGCTGTTAAATGAATAGCATTCGGCAGTAGAATTCTCAGAGCTATTTTTTTTATAGCATTGGGTGACAAACGAGCACACAGTCCACCTGATGGTAAGTGGATGCTGTGCTCCATAGACATTCACATTTATCCTCAATGAAGAATCAAAATGCAAATGCATTGTCACCCCTGAGGACTAAGATGTAATGACTTGATTCCAGTAAAAAGGGTCCCCGATTTTTTACACTCACCATACGAAACACCAGCATTAAATTGCTATTTTACGCTGGTATTCTGTGAGAGCCTGCCCCGGTCGAGCCGACCCATTCATGTTTCAACTATAATATAGCTGCAGCGTGGGTCTACCACGTAAAAAACTGCCATCGCGATAGCTGTTTTCTTACGTTCGACTCTTCCGAACGGTCCTCGAGACCGCTGTTAACGTTTAACCCTTAGTTCAGACACGGCGGATACCGCGCGGACGCAAACCGCGCGGGTCAACCGCGCGGATCTTATTATAATGGCATAGTACTAGAACGTTCATACTACACCGCGCGGACCATGCAACCGCGCGGTAGCCGCAACTCGACCGCAAGAAAATGAATTCGCGCGTTCGCCGCGCGGACGTAATTCTATGACAATCCCTGGGCGTGTTCAGTTGCTCCGTGGAATCCGCGCGTATCGCACGTATGACAATGGAGCGCTTTGACACCGAACTATTCATTGACGAAGTTGAAAAAAGACCAGCAATATGGGACATCCAGTGTGAAGATTATTCTAATAAAATTGCCAAAAATAAGGCTTGGCAGGACCTGGTAGAGATTTTTGGTATAAACGAGGATTCATTGGAAAAGAAAAAACTTTTTGGTTAGTAGGTACTTTATTTAAACATTTCTCCTAGTAGTTACTTTACATTGTTTGTGATTGTGTTTACATAATATAGATACCTACCAATGTAATATACATATTTATAAGTTTATATTTTAGTATCTTGCCATTCTACACGACCCTCATTCACAAAGTAATTAGCATATCTATCTCTAATGTTCAAAGATGAAGGTGTACCTCTTCCTGCATGTAATTTATTAAGACTACTCATTGGCGCAGTGTACAAAGTGTCTTTATACCGTACACCATCTCTTGTCCTAACAAAATTGTGTAACACGCAACATGCCTTTATTATGTCTTCGGCAAAGTCTATGTTAACGTTTATAGGCCTATGAAAAATACGCCACTTGTTTGCTAAAATACCAAAGCTGCATTCAATATTACGTCGAGCCCTAGATAACCTATAGTTAAAAATCCTTTTTTCGTATGATAACCCTTTACCCGCATAGGGTCGCATTAAGTTTTCCGATAAACCAAACGCTTCATCGCCAACTATAACGTATGGTAATGGTAAAGGATCTGCGTTAGATATTGGTTTAGGTTTTGGTATGTGTAATGATTTTTCTATTAATCTTTTATAAAATATTGAATTTTTAAATATTGCAGAATCACTACTTTTTCTATATGATCCAATGTCAACAAAAGTAAAACAGTAATTAGCGTCACAAAGTGCCAAAAGTACTATAGAAAAATAGTTTTTATAATTATAATATAAAGATCCAGAATCATCAGGCATTATAACCCTTATATGTTTGCCATCTATGGCGCCTATGCAATTGGGGAAATTTGCATATCTTTCAAAATCTATAGCTATTCTCTCCCACACATCTTCACTCGGTTCGGGCATGACTTTTTTTGCGAGTATTTTCCACAAAGCTTTACATACTTCACGGACAATTCCTGTGGTTGTAGATTTGCCAAGACGAAAGTTGTAACGAAGTTCTCCAAAGGAACAACCAATAGCCAGATATCTGAAACAAAAAAAAATACCAGCACATATTATGAAAACCTTAACATTTTTCTTAACGATAAATTTCTTATTCAGGTGTAACATTGCAAAAAAAATGGAAGAACATACGTGATGCCTACAACAAGGAATTCAAAAAAAGGCAAGTCAGCTCCTTCTGGTTCAGGTGCATGTAAAGGTTCAAAATACATGTATTTTGACCGGCTTTCCTTTCTTCAGAAGACGGTAGAAAATAAAGAAACAACTAGTAACATAGAAGAAGCGAAAAATGAGCATAATGAAGACAGTGACAAAGACCAAAATAATTTTGTGAATGCACGTGAAATACGCTCCCCTCCCCCCAAAAAAAGAAAAAAAAGTAAAAGTGCACCAGAAGATCGATTGGCTAACATATTAGAGGAGAGCATTCAGTCACGAGATAAATTACAAAGAGAATTACAAGAAAATATTTCTAACCAAGATGATGATAAGCTTTTTTGTTTATCTTTGTACAAAGAATTAAAAAAAGTTCCAGAAAACAAGCGTTTGGCTACTAAAATTGAATTACTTCAAGTAATAGAGAAGGGACAGAAATTACCATTGCCATTTCGCATTACAACAAACCAGCAAAACATGCATAATACAGCATATTTAAATAGCCAACCATATTCAAATCCACAAGGATATTTTACTGGATACTCTACAATTGTACCAGCGGGATCTCCATCGCCTTCATCATACACTACTGATGACTCACAGTCTTCTATTGTAGAAAATATATATTCTGATATTATGTGAAAATAAATACCCAATATATATTCTAATATAACATAAATATAAATATATATTCTTATATTACATAAATATATATTCTGATAATTATTAAATAAAAATAAATACCTTACCTTAAAGTGATCACGAGTTTTTTCTTCTGGTGATACGCTTGACCTCATATGGGTATTAGAAGATGTAATTTGTTCACTGATTATTTCCAATAATTCGTCAAATGACTTTATTGACATTCTTAAATAGTTAAAAAATTCGGAATCATAATTCCTTAACTTTGCATATAAAGACACAAACTGACCATGAGTGAACCGATCTTGTAAAATTGGATGCACCCAATACTGCCGTTTCCTTTTTTTTTTGTGGAGTAGGAGTAAGTACACACATATTGCCTCTTCAACTTCCATGATTGAACTGAAAGGCTGTCACCCTACCTCGCAGTCCTCGCACCGCACAATAACCGCGCTTGTCTGAACACTTCACTATTCTCGCGGATCGGACCCGCGCGGTTTGCGTCCGCACGGTTTCCGCCGAGTCTGAACGTGCTCTAATTGTCCAACGCCATCCGGCTGCCGTCGGAAACTTAAAGACTTCAACGTATTCGATCAAATAATCGGCCAACTGCTGGTTTTGCCATCGCAGAAGTCGCTACGCATCGTCCGAGCCGACCCGAGCGTTCGTACTGCAACCACGTGATGTCTTTTTAATCATCGTTGAGATAAATTATGTGATTATGTAGTTTTTGTATTTATTTGCTTTATGTTATTGTTTGAGGATTATTGTAACTTACATTATATCATATATATATATATATATATATATATATATATATATATATATATATACGGGTGTGTATGTGTGTGTGTTTTATGTATTAGTTATTTATATATGTTATTTTGTTGCATGTATTAATATTATTATGTATGTTTATATTGCACCACCTACCTCCCTGTTTTATTTCTTTACACCTTTGGTTGCCTGGAAGAGATCGCTATGTAGCGATAAGTCCGCCAAATTGTACTCTGTATATTATATGATATATGTAATCTGCTCTTTGTTATGTTCTTTGTAAATTTATTGTGGTGTTTTATTTATTGTACTGTTTTGTAATTCATCAATCCATTCATCTATAGCACCTTCTAAATTTCACTGCTAGGCCTCCCCAATTTAACAACCTTTCACTTGTATCGCGTTATTCATATTACGTGACAAGCATACGTTTGCATCACTATCCTCTTCATAATCACGCGCGCAATCCTCTCCTCTATCACGATAAAGTGTAAACAAACACCCTGTACTCTTTCATAACTATGACCCACTTTAGGCTCGCCCGTGTAAGGTTAACATGACTTGCTTATAGGGCTGACAATCTTATTTTTCTATAACTAATATTTGTTCTATATATTTTAACGTTATAATATATCTTCTTAAAATATTACTTATTTTCCGTTGATAGGTTACATCGTTGAAAAGAGTTATCTTAATATTATATTTAATATAAATTATTTTTAAGCGCTCGCTTGAAATTGGTTGTACGCAAACTAACTTACATTCCACGATAGCATCAATTAAGTTGATTGTAATTTTAAGTACACTTTCATGCTCCGAAGCCGTTTTAGAAATGAGAGGAGATTTGAGCCTAGAACGTAAGCAGGCTGAAGATTGAGATTTTTTCTATTTCGAATAGCTATAATTTTTCATATACATTTTTCATGATGTTAAAAGCAATTCGTTTTAAACTTAAGTTTTGTGTGGTTCTACTAAGATTTCTTATTATTATCGGTTGACAGTTGGGCAGATATATCATGAAGTCCTCCTTTTGTTCTTATACTTTGCATAAGGTTCGATAAAAATAAATACGTGGTAGAGCCACTCTGCAGCTATATTATGGTTGTAGCACGAATGGGTCAGCTCAACCGGGGAAGGACCACGCTCTCACAGAATACCTGCTTCAAATAGCAGCTTAATACTGCTGTGTTTCGTATGGTGAGTGTAGAGATCCGGAGATCATTTTTTCTGATCCTCCTAAATATATAAAGATATCCTATTTTACTCCGGGTTGACAACGCATCTGCGTTTTGATTCTTAATCGAGGATAAATGTAGATGTCTATGGGCCACAGCATCCACTTACCATCAGGTGGACTGTGTGCTCGTTTGTCATCCTTATTCTATAAAAAATATTGATATCGATAAAAGAGTTTTCAAACTTTAAGCGTCGAATTTTATTTAAACAAAGAAACTAAATCTTTCTATTCAATCTATTTTAACTTAGCAGCTTAATGAACTTAGATTTTCACATATTATCGATGGAAATGTGACAACCCTGACCGTTATGCAGTTATAATTTAGTTAATTAATTTAACGGCAAGCAATAGCACGCTATCGTAGACAATGCTTGAGTCATTAACCGTGGGCCGCAACAATTAGCATAATTAACAGCTGTTACCGATTTTTATTAATTAAGTAGTATAATGCATTGCGTTAAGACCTTGGTTGTGCTACGAGTACCAACTGTTACCAAATAACATTAAAAATTTAAGGTAAGAAAGCTAAGATGTGTAAAACTCGCAATAATAACATATCAAATGCGTAGTTTTAAATGTTTATTACATACTAGCTTTTGCAGGCAGCTTGGCCCGCGCGTAGGTCGGAATACGACCGTTAATCATCATCAGCCATCATTTCGAAAACTCACCGTTTTCTTTTTCAGAAGAAAAGTATTCTGTTCATTAGTCCAAGACCTAAGAAAAGACATATAAAGATACTTAATGATATCAAAATTGTTTCAAATTTTTATCCAGATTGATTTTACAGGCACCGTGCGTTTTTTGGAGATAAAAAGTAGCCTATGTCATTCTCTAGCAAAATTATGTCGATCTGATGCTGCGTGAAAGAAAGATAAACTAACAAACACAATTTCGAATCTATATTATATTAAAAGAGACACAATCTTGTTTGTCGATATTTGAAAAACACAGAACAATACTTCTTAGAATTGTAAGAAATGGTTTCGTCTATTTGCTTACAAGGATAATGCTTATACGTGGTTAAGGTAAATATAACAAGGAAATCCTTTTAGTAAAAGAATACCATAAAGTCTAGCGAATACAGTTTGGGTTTTTCGAAGCCTCGAAACAATAACACACACACACGCACGCGGAAAATTTGCCAATCTGAACACGTATACGAGTGGTTAAATGTACGAGCTGAAGCGGCTGTGTTTTTCTATTACATTATATAATGAAAGTTATTTTAAACAATCCGGCGTTATACACAGGCCTACATGTTATGCACTGAATATTGGAATAGTGATAAAAACTATGATTAACTCTTCAAGCGCATAAAAATCCCATGCATGCGCTCGGCAAATCCCGAGCGACACCCACAGCACTTAAAACCCTTAAACTTATATTTAGAGACTACTTTTCTATGAAGAAGTTTAGCATTATAAAATCTATACAAAATTCTTTCTCTTTCTTGTGGTCTAAACAAAAGTCAGGTTTTACTTCATTACAAAAAGATTTTATTGTATTTGGTAACAAAAAAAAAAAACATACCAACCGAATGTCGGCAGCGTGAAAATCACAATTATTTCAATATATATTGCTCGAAATTATTTACGTAGAAAGATAAATTGTATTCACACAAAAACGTTCATTACAATTTTATAATAAAACAACACAATAACATTCACGCGAAAATGGCGTACGAAATAAACGTAGATTATAAACTAGTTTTACTAACATACTAACAATCTATGGATGTTCCTTACGTCTGAAATAAACATTATTATTATTATTATTATTATAAATAATTATTCATAGGATAACAGTTTTTTTTATTGCACTAGAGGATAGAGTATATCATATTGATTATATAATGCCAAACTTCTTCATAGAAAAGTAGTCTCTATATATAAGTTTTTTAAGGGTTAAAGTGCTGGAAAATGTTATTCTAGTTGTACTCCGCTAATCCAGATAACATATTCGAAAACCCTCGTATACTTCAACATCTCGAACTTAAATAAACCGTAGGTCACCCCTCTCTGTCAATTTGTTGAAAAAATTGTCTCATCACGCTCTTTTTCTTGGTTTTATGAGCAAAATTGTTAGTAGGTTATAAGCGTTACACGCTGCCAGTTTTTAAAGAGCTGAGCGCTTACCCTAAAACTTCGCAATTCGCTATCGAATTGACCAATGTTATCGCAAATTTATATAGGAAAACATCGTAAGAAAACATTGTTTTTTCTTAAACTGAATTGACAAACGAAAATTTAGTCCGCCTGGTATACGGCTGGTACGCTACCGGGGAAGGTAACACACAATACCAGCGTAAATACTACTGTGTTTCGTAAGATGTTGAGAACCTGAGATCCTTTTACTAGATACGAGGCATTCCATCTTAATTTTAAGGGGTGACAACGTATTTGCACTTTAATTTTTAATCTAAAATAATAATATACACCATATGTAAAATTGAAAATAATTCTTACTGAAAATAACTTGATAAAAAATAAAAATAACCTGATAGAAAAATAGCCTGATAAATGAAAAGTCCTGTGAAAACAATAAATCAAATATTACCCTTGCGATCAAACCAAGTCGCAAATTCCATCTTTCCCACGTAAAACATCTACTTTTTATTCTTCAATATTGCCCTTAGCATTGCGGTTAGGTCGCAATAATTCTGCTAATGTCCGGTATTTGTACTGCACTGCACTTTATTGTAGTTTTGAAAAGCCTGACATTTCTGAAATCTGACCTCATTTTTGACATGAGTCTAAAAGTCCTGACATGTCAGGACAAATACTGACATATGGTATCTCTACCCCTGAGTACTAGAATAGAATGCCTCGTTTCCAGCAGAAAGGATCTCGTGTTCTCTACACTAACCATATAAAACACAGCAGCCGTAAGCTATTTTACGTTGATATTCTGTGAGAGCGTGTTCCTACCCCGGTTGAGCCGACCCATTCGTGCTACAACTAATATAGCAACTAATACAGCGTGGCTCTACCACGTATACCTTATAGCCTGTAAAAACAATAGCTGTCTATATCTTTATCACCGGAACACAGCAGTATAAGTACTTCTATTTGAAATCAGAAATACGTAAGAGAATGGTATACGTTATTCTATTTCACGGTGAAGGTTTGACTTTCGTTGTTGTTAGCCGTGCACGTACACATTGTGTTAGTGTGCGTAGGCCTCGGGAGCGCACTACCACGATCGCGAGTCGAACAAATCGCAGTTACACACACAAACGCACCTGTCGGTACACGTCACTACTACAATTAAGGCGAAACTTTCGTCGTGAAATAGAACAACTGTACCTACTCAGATTTATCTATATGTCTGAGAAATTAAAAAATAACAAAAGCCCTGACTTATAAGTGACAACCACAGAAATCTAAATAATATTATTTAGATTTCTGTGGTTACACTTATAAGTCGAGAATATGCGGTAGTAAATAAATGTTTCGGACATATTTGTAGAAAACGTTTACGAACAACTATTTTTAAAATACGCTTAAACTTAGCCTAGACTTAAATGTAGCTTGCAATATTATGCTTATTTTAAGTTTATCAATATTTTCTTTTTTTTTTTAACTAGTTTTGTATTTTTTATTTAATATGAAAAGCCAACCCTTTACAAATAGAGAACATATCGACATGTCATAAACATACTTTAAGAACTTTTTTCAATTAGATTGTGATTGTAGTGCTATAGTTATACAACATAAGAAAATTATGTTTGATTTTATTCCCTATCCGTTTTTCAAACTTGTTACGTTTAGAAAAATCTATGCCTTTTCGTAAAAAAAGTAAAACATAGATATTGCATTGTATCGCTTTCAGTGTAACACTTGCACCTAAAATCTGTGCCCGCACGGTATTCTGCCGCGAGGACGCCTGTGTTTACATCACAAACACGCCATTTCAATTGCTAATCGACTTAAACGGGTCTCCATTGTGTTTACAACGAGACGTAGGTAATGCCAATTTATTTTATGACGTGCTGCGCACGCGGCCTCGTTTGCAATGTAAATCAAAAATGTTAAGGTATATCGAAACAATGATTCCACAACAGCTGCTTTGATCTTTTGTTGTTTTCTTCTAATTTTCATTATCGTGATAACTTACGAGCACTGTCACAATCGCACAGTGTCTGTGAGATTATAATGTTTACAGATTTACATGCTACACGCCGGCATATATTCTAATGCTCGACACATACGGTCAGTTAAACTGATCAGTTGAACCGACGTACATCCATAAACTGACCGTGAGTGTCAAGTCTTAAGTTGAAATTTTTAAAAGGTCAACCCACGGATTTTTCCGGGCGCACGGTTTGTTAAACTGATCAGTTGAGCTGACGTACATCCAAATACTGACCGTGAGTGTGAAATAAGTTCAAATTTGAAGCCAATGAGTGGGGAAATCTTTTTAGCAACTGATCAGTTCGACTTATCAGTTTAACTGACCGTGTGTGTCGGCCATAAGTCTATGATGCTACTACAATCGCAATTGTCCTAACTTACTCGTGGGCGATCTAAGATGATGCTGGTTTTTCTGTGGCAACTCCAGTGACAAGTTGTTAAAATTATTGCTCCATCTGTTTTTATCCACCTCAATTTTATCTCATAGTTATTAAAGCCGGTTTTTATTGTGCTTTAAATAAATTACCATAATCATCTAATAAACAACAATTTTGTGTGCGAAAAAAAAGTGACAGCAGTTAAAGAACGTAGATATTCTTATTTTTTATCATTACTTTTATGATAATTGATAGAATCAGGCGTTACTTTGCGGAAATCCATTACAATAGAGATATTAATTAATTTGCAACCATCCGCTAACTAAATACAATGATGTGTCTTACCTGGATTGAAGAGCACCTCCCGCCCTCCCTCAATTGCGTGCACCAATCCCGTTACCACTAACCATCCCAACACCACTACTCCCAACACCACTACTCCCGGCACCACTACTCCCAACACCACTATTCCAGGAAAGACACACCATCGACGGTAATACGACACGTGTTTCGCCTCTACACGAGGCATCCTCAGGTGATGTAGACTCTACGACGCCTAACCGCTAGTAGCGCCCTCCTTCAATTGCGTGCACCAACATAGTAATTTGTGCACGCAATTGAAGGGGGGATAAGTCGCTCGCGTCCGTAGGCTTTGACCAGCTGTTCCTAGGCCCACCCTACACGTGTCCCCCGGGTGGTGCTAAATGAGCGACAAGCCGATAGCACAGACTCGGCTGCACGCCGTGGTAGCGGCGTAAAATATACTACCCCATATTTCGCACCATGACTAACCAAATAAAGGAAATGGCCCCGAGTTCCCGGCGCCCCTTTAATGGGGCAGGGGTGCGAAGAATCTCCGGGAGGAAAACCGGCGACGAGGTTCGCCACCCGTCACGTTCTGTCTCCCGGAGAGGCGAAAAGTGGATTGCAGAGGCCCGTCTGGCTACCTTGAATGTATGTGGGGCAATGAATGATAAAATGGATGTGGTATGCTATATGATGTATGATAGAGGAATAGATGTGTTATGCGTAAATGAGACGAAAAGGAAGGCGAAGGATGTCACTACACATGGCATGTATACCGCATACTGGTCTGGTGTAGACGAGATCGAGCGGGCATGCCAGGGAGTAGGTATCATCCTTTCAGAAAGAATGGGCCAATGTGTGAAAGAGTATGAATGTGTAAGCCCAAGACTGCTATGGATACGAATGAAAGTGGGCTTAAAGAAGTTGTTCGTGTTAGGGGTCTACGCCCCAGACATGTCTAAGCCCACTTATATCCGAGAGCAGTTTTGGGAAATGGTAAGGATGGTGTTAATGAAGTGTAAGGGAAATGAAAATATTATTATGCTAGGAGATTTGAATGGAAGGGTTGGGGTGCGGAGGCTTGGTTATGAAAGGATATTGGGAACGTTTGGTGATGAAAGTATAAATGAGAATGGTGAAAGTCTCCTCACCGTATGTATGGAAAAGAATCTTTTTGTGACGAACACTTGCTTTCGCCACAAGAGGATTCATATGTATACTAGGGAAAGAGGTGACGATAGAAGCATGATAGATTTCATAATTGTGGATGAAAGATTGAGGGGCGCAGTGGTGAATACAAGGGTTTACCGGGGTTCTAACGTAGGAACGGATCATTATTTGGTTTTATGCCGAATTAATGGTCTATTCAGGCGTTGGCGTCATCGGTCATCTGTGTCTACCACTGCGTTACAGCATATTAGAACAGAAAGGTTGCAAGATGAAGGTGAGAGAAAAAAAGTTCAAATGTAGACTGAAAGAAAATATAAGTGGTTTGGATGAATTATGTATGAAGGAGTTAGACTTGGAGAATGTATGGCAAAATGTAAAGAAAGGTTTAGTGCATGCAGCTACCGAAGTATGTGGTGTTAATAAGAGAAAGAATGAAAGGAAAAATAATACGTTATGGTGGGATGATGAGATACGTATGGAAGTTGAAGCAAAGAAGAGAGCATGGCTAGATTTACTAGCAACAAAGGCTGGTAATTCTAGCGGTACGAATGATGTTATTGAAAGAAAAAAGGCGGTCTTTAGACATCTTAATAAGAGAGTAAAAGCAGTAGTTGAAAGAAAAAAGCAAGAAAGAACGGATAAGAATGATAGAAGAATATCGGATAACTTCCAGGTAAATATTAAAATGTTCTGGAAACTGGTAAGAACTGCCAGGGGACATTCAAAACAGCCTATGATGAATGCTATAAGAGACGAGAATGGCTATATTCTGAATGATGAAGTTTTGAGTTTAAAGAGATGGAAGGAATATTTTGAAAGCGTGTTTATGAGTGAGGAGACAACATGTGTACTAAGTGAAGTAGAAACTCCGAAAGAAGAGGAAAGAGGTAGCGAGATAAGTATAGATGAAATAATGAAAGCAATGAAAAGCATTAAAGCGGGTAAGGCGCCCGGATATGATAGAGTTTGACTCGAAATGCTAAGGGCTATAGAGGAGGTGGTGGCAGGCCTGCTGCACACCTTGTTTAATTTATGCTGGGAACTGAAGCGGGTACCGGTAGACTGGTGCAAACGTGATAGTCCCAGTATATAAAGGAAAAGGGTCGCAGCAGGACTTTAAAAACTACCGTGGCATCAGCCTTCTTAGCATTGTGGGAAAACTGTACGCTAAGGTACTAATTGAAAGGGTCATGAAAGAACCTGATGGAAAAATTTGGGATGTGCAAGCGGGATTTAGAAAGGGAATGGGATGTACAGATCGAGTCTTTTCCATGCGCATGATCGCGGAGAAGTTTCTGGCCAAAAACCAAAAAGGTTTTTTGTGCAGCTGCAGCGTTGATATACAACGTAAAAAGTTTTATTTAAATGTATAGTTTTCATGTAACCATAATAAAATATTTTGGCTTTCGACTATGAATGTACAGGTCTTTAAACTCAGGTATATGAGGCTGCCGTAGGGATGGTAAAAGGAAGGAGGGTAAAAGGATGTTTGAGTTAATTCATTTCGTGCATTATTACAAAACATATTTTGTTAAATCATTAATCTATACGTACTCTATATATAATTGCAGTGTCTGTCTGATAATATCAAACTCACCAACTGCCTGTTATTGAGCTGAGAGGGTTAATTGCATGCTATAACAACATGAATTACTTATGGATGTTAAGATTACAATGACTTATGGATCTGAGACGTGGTCCTTCACTGCTGGCCGTATGAGGATGCGCAAGGTCGCTCAGCGAGCTATGGAGAGGACTATGCTCGGAGTTTCTCTGCATGATAAATTTAGAAATGAGGATAGCCGCAGTAAAACCAGGGTAATAGTAAGCTGAAGTGGCAAAGAGCCGACAACCGATGGGAAAGAAAGGTTCCCGAGTGGCAGCTTCGTACCGGTAGGCGAAGTTTCGGGCGGCCCCCAGCACTAAATGGGAGTGATGACCTGGTAAGACATGCAGGAAGTCGATAGATGCAGGTGGCTTAAGACCGTACCTTGTGGAATTCCTTAAGGGAGAGGGGAGGACTAGGCAAAAAAGGGGAGGGCTCTAGTAATATTACAAAAGTAGATTGTGTTGATGTATTCTCTTGCAAGCTTTCAACATCCACGTTTTTGATAATGGATCGTAGAATCCTTTGCCATGTCTCTTTGATTGAATTTCATTAGCCGCAACAAAAGAAACGTTTCAATATCAAACTCAAAGAAATCTAAAATCACTACCATTCATTATGATCAATTGATCAATCAAACATATTATTGAATATTAAACGAAAACGTCTGGTACGGTTGAAGCTATTGTAACTAGTTCAATGGGATGATTTGGTACAAGGACGCTGGACTCCATCTGTTTCATCGACATTGAGATGCTTAATGATGTAATTGTTTTATTTTCGATACGTGTGCAGTGGTTGAAACTGATGTTTTTGGGTGATTTTGTCGGTTGGATTATCGATCCTAATGTAAATAGTATAAGTGACATTTTCATTTTTTTTGTCTATTTTTAATAGAATAATTGGGTTGAATTGAAACTCACTGAAGTGGCTACTTTGTTTCCTTTTATCATTTTACCAACATTGTGAAGAAACGCTTATTTACTGAAATAGGTACTACGGTTTAATGTTTATTTTTACATTAACGAGCCACGCTTCAGCTATATTATGGCTGTAGCATGATCCATGAATGGGTCGATTCGACCAGGGAAGGACCACGCTCTCACGGAATACTAGCGTAAAATAATATCAGCTTAATACTGTTGTTTTTCGTATGCTAAATAGAGGACCAGAGACCTTTTAACGAGTAACCAGGTGGTCCATCTTAAACCTCAGAGGTGCAAACGCATCTACATTATTAGTGGAGGATAGATGTAGATATCTATGGGCCACGTCATCTATTTTAATGGTGGACTACGTGCTCATTTGCCACCCTTATTTTTTTGAAATAATAATAGTAGTATCGTTACATAAACGTACATTATGAATCATTTTAGTACGTCCACGTTGCGTGTTATGTACAATTTATGTAATATCCGGGCAAAAACGACGCGTGATTATACTATAATGAGCTTGAACGTACAAGTAGTGCTCTTCGAGCGTGAAATGTATGCTTGTATTTGTTTTGAGATAAGTATTTTACGTAGAGTGTACAGAAATTCAAAGCTGGTTAAAATTCTATCCGGTAGAGAGTAACGGAGACTCGGAAGTTTATTTAAACATCTATTTCCAGTCTAGGTATAGCATAAACTGAATTCCTAAAAGATTTCATATGACATATGACTGAAGACCTGATGGCGTAGTGGCTAATTAATCTGGTTGCGATGCTGTGTTTTTGTTTTGGAATTGTTTGTATGGCCTACATCAGAACACAGAAAAGACGTGTTCTGAGCGGCTTACAAATAATCGGCCCGGGTCTTGATATTAATCTTTGTGCAATTTTTCTATGTAAAATGCTTCCAAGACTACAAGGGAAAGAGAAAAAATGTTTTAATAAAAGAACCAGGAAACTCAAAACTATAATATAACGGTGTCGCCTATCCGTTTCGGTCTGCGTATTGGCTTAATACCTACTTTAGAACTATTTGATGTGGTTTTCACCGTATATTTTTTTTATTTTACCACTTATACAGCAAGGAAGTAAAGTTTTCACACGATTACAATCTAGATTGTGATCTTCCAGGCGAGACTGAATAGGCTTTTGTTACGCTAAGACCAGGGTTTTATCACCGCTTACTACCGGTGTAGTACTAGGTGTGATTGTGGCCAATCGCTGGTCTAATAGCTAATGTAAAAAAATATATATGTTTGTTCGTATTTTATGTACTGCCATAGCGTTCATCAGATTGCGATAAAACTTTTTTAACTTATTTTTTGCACTTCCGTGAAGGTTATAGTCGTAGTTGGAACCGGTAGGTGGCGCCTTTGTAGAATCCAAATATCACCCGTGCAAAGCCGGGGCAGATCGCTAGTAAGAAATAAAAAACCTTCATGATGGTTTTCGTAGATCCATGCATATATCCATTACAGGCTTAAAGTTCACTACTGAACAAAGCCTACCCGCGGATTGCCTCATAGGTCGTGGGGGGGTATTTGCATAAAGCCATGTATATTTTTCCAAGTGGTTCAAGACCTTGCTTTATGGCATTGAGGAGAGGTCTTTGTTTAGCTGTGGACTTGTGAGGGTCTGTAATGCTTTTTTATAGAATAAGGGTGACAAACGAGCACACAGTCCACCTGATGGTAAGTGGATGCTGTGGCCCACAGACATCTATATTCATCCTCGATTAAGAATCAAAACGCAGACGCGTTGTCACCCCTGAGGACTAAGATGGAATGCCTCGTTTCCAGTTAAAAAATGTCCGGATCTCTACACACCACACGAAACACAGCAGCATTAAGCTGCTATTTTACGCTGGTATTCTGTGAGAGCGTGGTCCTTCCCCAGTCGGGCCGACCCATACGTGTCACACCCATAATATAGCTGCAGCGTGGCTCTATCATGTATAAAATGATGATGATGTATATTTTTCCATCATTAATAATTTGGTCATTTTCGACAGTTTTACTAGCCCCCAACATACGCACATGACACGTGCATACGCTCTCGGAATTTCTGATGATGTGCGGTGTCTAGTTCGAAATGTGTAGAAAGCGCATTTTCCGACATTCTAGCAAGACAAACCATCAAAGTGCAGTTGCCATGTGTCCGTCGAGCATAAGAAGCGGATGGTCGATCCAGCAAATTTCTCAAAGCCGGTCTACAACTTTTATGCGCTTTTTGTCACAGTATATATAATATAAATACGCCTTTTACGTTTATTTTAACGTTTTAATAACATTTACTTTGCCAACTCCTTAAAATGCAGCATAGATATTTTTAGGCCAATACATCTGTTACGAAAGAGTACATCACCGAACATCCACCACCTTATTACGGCAGTAAAATGAATCTCTTTTCACGAATTTTATCGGCAACCCAACATACCATCGCAATGATTCAATGTATTGTAAATTTAAATCTGAACACTAATAAATAATTATACTATTATTAGTAATTGACAGTTCTTACTAAAAGTTAATATGCATTAATTTACGTATGTAAAACGCCTTAATGTTTTTTTTTATAAAATAAGAGCGACAAACGAACACACAGTCCACTCATTGGTAACAGAATGCTGTGGCCCTTAGACATCTACATCTATCCTCGATTAAGAATCAAAATGCAGATGCGTTGTCACCCGTGAGGACTAAGATGGAATGCCTCGTTTCCAGTAAAAAGGGTCTCCGGTTCTCTACACTCACCATACGAAACACAGCAGCATTAAGCTACTATTTGACGATGGTATTCTGTGAGAGCGTGGTCCTTCCCCGGTCGAGCCGACCCATTCGTGCTACAACTACACTACTAATATAACTGCAGCATGGCTCTACCACGTATAAAAAATTATAATATAGCTGCAGCATAGCTATATCGTAAAAAAGGAGGAAGGACTCTAAATGTGAGAGTGGTGTAAAAGTGAAAGTTTTAGTGTGAGAGTAACGTTTTTTTTTTAATTTAAAAATAAGCCCAAAGTAGCCTGGGTTAAAAATTACATTTGCGCTATTAGCCAAGTCGATTTTTTACCATCGTTAATAGTACCTAAACTATAAAAATGAAAGAATCGAAGTCATGTGACATCTTTCAAATATATCATTCACATTCATTTAAAATTTTTAGCCCCCGACTAGACATGTGTCAATCATGAATGATTCGTTTTGAGTTCGTTTAAGCTGGTACATTTAAAAGTATTGATGGTTCATTCATCTGTTTTTGAATGTTCCGGTACCACCAATTGACGGAAACTGATTAATGTGAATTGTGTGATTGGTGTGAATTAGTGTGAATTGTGATTGAGTCGAAAACCGACCGAATCCCGAATGATCTGGATGAATTGTTTTTAGTGTAGCGTACCGGAGCCCGAAATGATCCATTTGAATGATCGATCCGAAGGCACCGGTACGAGTGACGAAATGTACTAAAATGATTCGGTCACGAGAAATGAATGATTGACACATGTCTACCCCCGACGAAAATAGAGAGATGGTATAAGTTTGTAATGTGCATCTGTGTGTCAGTTTGTGTCATCATAGCTCCTGAACGAATGAATTAGTTTTAAGTGTTTCGAAAGGTGTCTTAATCGAGAGTGTTCTTAGCTATGATTTTCAAGAAAATCCGTTCAACCGTTTGAAGATCTTACAGGTCTTTTTGTTTCAGCGGTGTTTAATTTTTTTTTTAATTTAAGCTATTATAGTTTTCAATTAACGTTACCGATTATAGAAAGTCACCTTGGCTATCCCCGCGGGACGTTGAATACCTTAGTCTCTCCGTGACCATGTCTTTTGTACGTAAAGCACTCCAAACTTTGGTATTTAAATTTTTATTGTAAATAAAAGTTTTATTGAAAGTATAGTATTCGCGTAAATATAAAAAAACATTACAGCTATAAAATTATTTACACACGATAAAAAACATGCAACTACTATGTTGCCATAATATACAATAGAAAGAACTGCAGTCTCTTTTTGATACGTCACGCTTAACAGAGAAAGGGAGATATAAAAGGTATTCAAAAAAAAAAAAAAAAAAAAATTTACCAACCCAAAAAATTTTAGTTTCCCCAACACCCATACTATATTATTTGTTTAACAGTTACGTAACGGCACGCGCGAAATGCAACTTCCTTTCGCCGCCATATTGGATTTAGTAGTAATCCGCATTCCGAATTTAAATTGCTCAATCGTCTTTACAGATATGAGCGGTAAGGTTTCGGAGGTCGAGATTGGACAGTTTGGTGTAACGATGACGTGATCGAGCTCCCGATTGACGGAGGGCAAAGTCTCGCGCTCCGGTGGTGGAAAATGTCAGGACTGCAGCCAAGGAGCGAGGATACTATTAATGGAGTCGATGTACGGGAACAGGGTAGCGCATTAAGGTCAGTCCTATAAACCTAGTTATTGTAAGTGAAGGCTTTTCAAATTACATGTGAATTACCTTTTTTTTAATAGAATATCGATGACAAACGAGCACACAGTCCACCTGATGGTAAGTGGATGCTGATTAGAGCATGCACTCGATTCTACCCGGTTCTAAAAAAACCGGGTGTACCCGGTTAATTGTTAGCTAAAAGAACCGGGTCCAAAATTATGATACCCGATTCCTGTTCGATTCTGTTCAAGATTTAAGCAATTTTTTTATTTGACTCTTCGGTTCATCACTAAAATATTGAAATACAAGATTTGACCAATGAAGAGCAACTGAACAGAGAACTAGAGAAAATTATGACAGGGACGAACGTTACCATTAAATTTGAAACAGCTCTTTTTGAAAATGATGGATCAAGAGGTCACTATCTCACAGCAGCTTTTGATAATTTAAAGACGATTCCACCCACAAGTGTCGAGCCAGAACGCATATTTTCATCGTTAGAATTTACCTGCAATCGTCTTCGGTCCTCATTAAACGATAAAAGCATAAACGTTCTTTAAATTTTACGCTCTTATTACGATAATAAGAAAAACAGGAAGTGTTGTAGTTGATTGTGACTAAATCTAATTATTTTTGTTTGTTTGATTTTGTAAGAGAGAGACAGAGATTGTTTATTTTTTTATTATTACCAGAGAATCACGTGACTGAGAAAGTAAATTCCCGTGATTTTGTTTCTTTGATTTTATTTCGTTCTTTAATTCTTTGAATTGTTTTTCTAAATTTTATTTGTATGAAGCTCAGAAGACAAGCTGGTATTTTATTGTTTCATTTACATACAGATGATTTTATAATAATTAGAATTGGAACACATTTAATTTATTAAATACACATCACTATCGTCATTAGCACCAATTTAATGTAGTTTTATTTCGCCCTAAGGAGTTTATTACTATTAGGAACCGAGAAGAACCGGGTACCCGGTCCTGTAAGGACCCGGAACCGAAAAACCCGGTTCTTAGATACGGGCCGGTTCTGCATCCTCTAATGCTGATGCCTATAGAAATCTACATTTACCCTCGATTAAGATTCAAAATCCAGATGCGTTGTCGCTTTTGAGGACTAAGATGGAATACCTCGTTTCCAGTAAAAAAAGGGTCTTCGGTTTTCTACATTCACCATAAGAAACAGCTGCGTCGAGCTACTCTTTTACACTGGTATTCTGCGAGAGCGTGGTCCCACCCCGGACGAGCTGATTCATTCGTGCTACATCCATAATATAGCTGCAACCTGGTATCGCGTACCAAAGGAAGCGTAACAAAGCCATTTCACTCTTTCCGCTTGAAGACACCCTGATTGTAATCGGACTGGAAGACAGACACCGGTAAATTATTTCACTCCTTTGCTGTACGTATTGTGAAAGACGAAGCGAAACCGTTTGGTTCGAATCCGTGTTGAATCGAGAGCAAAGGAGTGAAGATGCGACGTAGAGAGAGGATCTATTGCTGAAGATAGGCCTCCCCCATAGCTAGAAGTATAGGGGGAATTTAGCTTTAGTTGCCAAGCTTGGCAGGCGGATTGGCAACCGCAGTTTTGTTATTATTTTGAGTGGTTATCTGGAAGATCTGCCCATCTTCTGTTACAGTCTTGTATATTCTTACACCGCAACTACGCAGTTGCTGGACGAAGAGAGGAGTTAAGGCGTGTAAAATCCGCGCACGTTCCATAAGGCATTCTATAGAATAGCTAGCTGGCTGGCTATATTACGCTAGTATAATCTTTTTTTTATACTGGTGACCTTTTTTATCGTCTGGAAAAAAAATAGGGTGTAACATGTGAGTGGAGTTGAAGCCTTGATGGCACTGATATTTTGCTTGTAATAAAAACAAAAATTTTGAATGTAATACTAATAAATAAATAAATTAAAATCTATCGAAATGAAAACAGTAACAATCTTCTCAGATTGTGATCCAATTTTGAAGATTCTTTTTTTATTAAATAGGTTACATTTTAAGGATGGTTCCATATGAATTTGTAGAAAAATTTTACCCGAACAAATAACATCTTTTTAGCAATTTGAAGTCGGTTTTAACTTTTTGTTAAAAGTTGTAATTATTTTTTATTTATTATTGTTCTTAGATTTGTAACTACTTTTGCCAGTAATTGTAAATACTGTTACTAATACCGTTACAGCCTATTAAATTCCACTGTTCAACATAGGCCTTCTCCACAGTTGTTCAACATAGGTATGTGGGATTTTGCCATAGTTGCTGTTTGGCAAGCGGGTTGGCCACCACAGTTTTGTTTATTCTTAGCCGTTATTAGGAAGACGTTCTTGCCCATCTCCTGATGTGCTGCTGTCGCTCCGATACCCACGGGACGATACGGGTAGTGGATATTCATACACCGTCACTTTTTTTAGGATAGGTTGACAAACGAGCACACAGTCCACCTGATGGTAAGTGGTTGCTGTGGCCCATAGACATCTACATCTATCAGCAGATGCGTTGTCACCCGTGAGGACTAAGATGGAATGCCTCTTTTCCAGTAAAGAGGGTCTCCGGTTCTCTACACACCATACGAAACGCAGCAGCATTAAGCTAATATTTGACGCTGGTATTCTTTGAGAGCGTAGTCTTTCCCCGGTCGAGCCGGCCCATTCGTGCTACAACTATACTAGTAATATAACTACACATAGTAATATACTACACTAAAAACTACACTACTAAAAACACTCCAGAAATGACAGAACTGACACTAGTAATATAACTACACTGTAATATAACTACTGCATGTCTCTACCACGTATAAAACGTGGTAACCGTCGTTGAAAATATTCCTATTATAATTTGCTAGTAATAGCTCCTACAATATGTTGATGCGAGACTTTGCGATTTTTATAAAGTAATGTTCGCCAAAATCTGTGTCTGCATTTCTTCTTTATAGTCAACGTAATGATAGAAACCTCCTCTATTATAAGGAGCATATAATGTAATAATTGCTAGCAGGGGCAATATATACCTAAAATAATAGAACTCTTTTTCTATTATTTTAGGTCTTTCGCAGTATTTCCTGCCAGTACTTTCTTTCTAAATAATTGGAACACTTTCACGTTCGTCAGATCTATTTATGACAAGAAAATAAATTTAGAGTCAAAGTGGGTGATAAATTTATTTATAAGACTCAATAAACTTTCTCCGATGCTGAAGTAACAACCAGCAAATGACGACCGATAAAGACGTCGCATCGTAAACCGTATAATGCTTTACGGCCGTAACTAAGGCAACTGGGATCTTAACGGATCTCTACGATTAATATACCTATCAAAATAAAAATGAATGATTTTACGGAAAAAGGTTTCAAATCCGGTCGAAATAATAGATTAATTGGAAACACTTCAAGCAAGTCACAGTCGTGGTTTTTTTTAATTTTATAGGATAAGGGTGACAAACGAGCACACAGTCCAACTGATGGTAAGTGGATGCTGTGGCCCATAGACATCTACATTTATCTTCAATTAAAAATCAAAATGCAGATGCGTTGCCAGCCCTGAAGACATATGGAATGCCTCGTTCCCGGTAAAAAATGGTCTCCGGTTCTCTACACTCACCATACGAAACAGCGGCATCATATAGCTGCTATTTTACGCCGGTGATCTGTGAGAGCGTGGTCCTCAAGAGAGCGTTAAGCTGCTATTTTTTTACGTTGGTATTCTGTGAGAGCCTGGTCCTTCCCCGGTCGAGCCGACCTATTCGTGCTGCAACCACAATATAGCTACAGCATGGCTCTACCACGTAAAACGTGGTAGAGCCATGCTGCACTATCAATCACGTGGTGGCTCAGGCGCTTAGCGCTCATTGTAAATTTCACAGTACCTACGCGAACAACTCAGGTTCGATCCCGACCGGCACCAATGATATTGTCAGTGGCATTTTAAGTGAGTATTTACTACGTGCTCGGTGGTGAAGGAAAAAATCGTGAGGAAACATGCATGTCTAATAAATTAAAAAAAGAATATTTCGGCGATGTAGTCCGTCAACGGGCTGCGCTGCGGTCATTTCTTTGAACTAATAATGTAATGTCCTCCAGACCGAATTTCGGCCACGGCTGCCTGCCTCAACGGAGGGTAGCCAACGGCGTAGGACAGTATTATAGTGCATGGAGCGCAAGCACAGGTGCACTCTCTATACCCTCACTCTCGTAATCCGATGGGACGGTAAACCGACACGTGTGGGAGAGATATCAGGCGCAGGACCAAGGGCTTTACGTGCTTTCCGAGGCACGGGGGTGAGACACCGCCAACTTCCTGACACCGGGCGACTACCGAGAATTTCTTGACAGAAAAACTCAATAATTGGTATTTGACCCGACCTAGGATTTGAACCCAGGACCTCATGATCAGCAGTCGCACCACTAGACCAACGAGGCAGTCAGTCAGTCATTGAACTTAAACCCTTTTAGAAATGGGAGATGACCGGTGCCCAGTTTTATACCTTAACCTATATAGACTGTTACTTTTTTGCAATCGATAGCAAGTAAAATTACAATTTGCATTATTACTAAAAACCGATCCAAATTACAAACGTTGATATCTAAAAGTACATTTTCGTGGGTTGTATTATTTTCGCGTTACAGCATCCAAATATACTAACAGTTGATCTCACGTGTAGTTAGACTTGTGAGCGAAGTTACTATTTGCGTCGAGTCGTGTGCTTTCTTGGCAATCCAACTGCAAACGTATTCACTATGGCAAAATCATTTTTTGCTACTTTGATAGAGACCCATTGTTTATGCGCTGTTAATCTTATGTATAAAAATTTATGTTTGTTCGTATTTTATGTGCCGCCGTACCATTTATCAGGTTGCGATAAATTATGTGCGTGTGCGTGTGTGCGTGTGTGCGTGCGTGCGTGTGTGCGTGTGTGCGTACACGCGTGTGTGCGTGTGTGTGTGTGTGCGTGTGTGCGAGTGTGCGTGCGCGCGTGTGTGCGTGTGTGTGTGCGTGTGTGGGGGGTGTGTGCGTGTGTGCGTGCGCGCGTGTGTGCGTGTGTGCGTGCGCGCGTGCGCACGTGTGCGCGTGCGTGCTTGCGTGCGTGCGCGCTTATGTACGTATGTATGTAAATAAAAATTTGTCGTACGATATCTTTAGAATCAATCTACGCATCGAGATAGGCGACAAGGCGTTTCGAAACTGTTCATACTTCGAGCTGATTAGATTTTCAAGTCAGTCGGTCTAGCCGTTACAGATTTTCATAAAATAAAAACCAAAAAAAAATATTAAATAGAATTTCGAATGTTGCGCTCGAAAATAAGCGGGAATTTTCAGGGGTGGCCTGCAGGATCTACCGTAATTTTTTTGTTGGAAGGGTGACATAATCGAGAGTGATCTTAACTATGATAAATAAAATCTGTTTAGCCGTTTGGAGATCATCAGCTGTTTTTGTTGCGGTTTTTTTTATTTTAATTTAAGTTATTGCTATATTTTACATCCATTGGTTGTCCGAAAGAGATTGCAGTCTACAATAAGACCGCCCATAGCATATACCATTTGCTTATATAATCTTTGCATGTGTTGTGTAAAAAATAGTTTTAAGGCAAACGACGGTTTAGTATTATTTTGTTATACCGTTTACTACTCTGACTATTTCAATTTGCTTTTTCAATAAAATTTAACGGTTTAAAATTAAAAAGAAATGATGCATTGCGTCTTAAAAGAAAAACCATTCTCTTTAAGTGATTTCTCGTTGTTATTTTTAATTTACCGTAAGATCAAAGACTTGTGACTACGCGGTCTGTCGATTCGCCTGAGTTGATTTCCAAACATGGGCGATGGTGTTCTCCTAGCTGATTTCTAATACGGCGACAAATTTTGAGTATAATCTGTATTATATGAATATATTTCGTATGGAAACAGAGACCCTTTTTACCGGAAACAAAGCATTCCATCTTAATTCTCAGGGGTGACAACGCATCTGCATTTTGATTTTTAATTAAAGAAAAATGAGGATGTCTGTGAGCCACAGTATCCGCTTACCGTCAAGTCGGTATGGATTATGTACTCGTTTGTCACCCTTATTTTATAAAACTATCGTCATTGCCGCAAGGTAAGATTATTATAACAGTGCAATAACTTCAATTGCATATCGATGAAAGAACGTCGAGCAATAATTTACAGTTACTTTTTCCAATTGAACCCAGCATACCTATATGTCCGTACAGCTGAAAGTGTGTTATCTTGGGCGCCATAACGGACTCTTTAAGATCTTTGATAACCAACAATATGTCTTTGTTGTAATTCAAAATTCCAGATGTAGTCAGGTATTTCGTTAATCGACCGCGTGCTATGTCATTGACAACTTGCAGGCAAATACATTTTCCAAGTTGTCTTCTAGCACTGAGCACACTGGATACATTTTTTGAGATTCATCATAGCTATTATTTATCTATACAAATAAATAAAATTGAAGTACTTATCTTCTTATTTGTAATGTCAAAATAACCGTTTTTACTAAATGCATGTGAAAATATATACGGTACTTATAACAAAACATAAACAACTTTTAAAATGTTTATCTGTCTGTTTATTTGTTCCGGCTAATCTCCGAAATGGTTGGACCTATTTTGACGGATCTTTCACTGGTAGACAGCTGATGTTTTATAGACTAATTTGAGCTACCTTCATTTTAGAAAAAGAATTAGGGTTCCGCGCAAAAAATTTAAGCCCATAAAATCCAGCTAGTAGTTTATATGGGAAAGGGGTATACAATGAATTTAAAAAAAAATTATACATTCATTGTTCACGTTTATACTGCCTATGTGATACACTCTGTTGGCAAACAGTCGCACAGAGCTATGAATGTTATTGCTCTATGCACAGAGTATAGAAAGTGAGGGTAATAATCCGGTTAATATGGTCACTTTCTTATGATTCAAAAACTACAGCCTTGTCTGCATAGATCTTCAACAGTCAATCAAATAATAAAGGGTCAAGGGCAAAAAAGATAGGCGTACTCAAAAAAAGAAGACCAGACCTGTGAGCAAAAAGGTACCGACGTAGTAAAAGGGCGCTGCTTTATCGACGCCGTTTTGACAGTGGATATTATATAGTAAATATTTTCAGACAGACAGATTGATTGAATGAAAGGATTGTACCAAATGTTAGTCCGTATTCTCTGCCTACCCCTCTGGGTGTCATGTGTTAGTGTCTATATGATATGATTATGAATGAGCTGAGAATTATGCATGTTATTTTTTTTAGTTTGTGGAGTGTACTGTAAGGCAAAAAAGTGTTTTTATAGTTTGTGTATTAAATATATCTGTATATTATACTTGTTCAAAGTGAAATGCAGCTTGTTTGATAATTCTAAACCTAATTTAATAAATCACGGTCGTATGTCTACCAATGGGCGACCGCTAGTAATATTGATTCTAAAACTCAATGATGTTCTACTGTCCGACGACTTCACCCGCAAAGCGGTAAGGTGTAATGGTTTCTCTAAGGCGGTCAACACACTGCTACGAACATTAAGTCAATTTAACTAATATTACTACGTTAATTGTAAACCGCGTCCGCCCGCATTTGACCGATACAGTTCCCGGCTGTCGTAGCTGAGATCGACTTGATACATCCGGAGATAATCGGTTCGATAGCTAAGTTCAAACTCGGAAGACTGTTGTATGTATTTTAAACGTGGTAGAGTCATGCTACAGCTGTATTATGGTTGTAGCGCGAATGGGTCGGCTCGACCAGGGAAGGACCACGATCTCACAGAATACCAGCGTAAAATAGCAGCGTAATGCTGCTGTGTTTCGTATTGTAAGAGAACCGGTGACTCTTTACTGGAATCGAGGCATTCCATCCTAGTCCTCAGGGGTGACAACGCATTTGCATTTTGATCTTTAGTTGAAGGTAATAATGGATGTCTATGGGCCACAACATTCACTTACCATCAGGTAGACTGTTTGCTTGTTTGTTACCCAATGCTATAAATAAAAAAAATTGAAAACCAACTAAAACATAGTTACATTAATTTCATTTTTACATCAAAACAAACAAAAACGTAGTTACATCAAAACTTCACCCCCAAATTTCCCACACCTTTTTAAAGTAGGTTTTTACTTAAATATCTATAAAAGCCACCACTGAAATAACCTTTTAAATAAATACATCATTAAAATCAATTCAGATAAAAATATCGCATAACATAAATACAAAAATACAGAGAAATAAGAAAAACAGAGTTACCGAAATTTCCTAACGGCAAAGAAAATATAGGTACACTACGCAAACTAGCGGTGCATTAAAGTCAGTACCCGGTTGACCGAGCTTTGCTCGGTATTTTTCGCTCGGTTTTTTTAATTCGTATGTTTTGGAAATTATATTTAGATATAAATTACATACTGATGAAATACGAATAATATTTTTTGATCGTAGCGACATAATAGAAAAAACTGAACTGGTTATTTGAATAAAAAACCTTGAGTGCAATTAGTTTAATTTAAATTTTCGTGTTTTTAAAAAATACTAAAAAAAAGGGCTCGAAAAAATAGATTTTCTCAAAAAAAGAAAGGAACTTGAAAAAAAAATTAAAAAAAGTAAGTCGGTCGGTCTGGGCACGAACCATGGTATTACGATTTTGTGACCGCCCAATATACCAATTAAGCTATTTGTAATCATTAATAAACTGTCAAAATTTACCTTCTTATTCTAACGATATTGTAGCAGTTTTTCATTACCTAAAAACACGGACAAAAAGACATTTTCTAAAAATAAATCCTAGCTAGAGCGATTTATGCCCTCCCTGAAAATTTTATGAAAATCGTTGGAGCCGTTTCCGAGATTCCGATATATATATATATATATATATATATATATATATATATATATATATATATATATATATACAAGAATTGCTCGTTCAAAGGTATATTAAAGTCATATAGCTACTGAGGTTGACAACTGATCGGAAGAAAGGGTGAAAAGACATGTCTGCAGAATGGGACGATATCCCTCTACATGTGACCTTATATCATCTCATGTCGTAAGCGACCGAGGTAAATTGAACCAGGAGATGGGCAGCAGAATTTTCCCGATAGCAGTTGAATAAAATTAACAAGTTGCGATTGCCAACCCGCTTGCCAAGCGTGGTATTTATAGTGAATATCCAAAATATCCAAATATAAGCAATCTACGGTGGAGACCAATGGTCAGCAGTTGACTTTAATGGTCTGTGATGATGTAATGGCCTTAAGGGGAAATAACACCTCAAATGGCTTAGCAAGATCCGTTATACCGAACATTTTGGAACCGGGCGGCAGGAAACAAGCTTCAGGACGCCGATAGTTTAGGTAATTTCTTTCTACAGTGAAAATAATGGTAATTTAAAAAAAAATTAAAAACATAAGCCTTGCTTTATAGTTAAGAGCCGTGGTAGCTCAGATGGTTAACGCTCGCTGTAAATATAACAGAACGCGAGTAACCCGCCGGCACCAATGAAATTGTTAATTGCAATTTTAAGTGCTGATTTATCACGTGCTCGGCGGTGAAGGAAAACATCGTGAGGAAACCTGCATGTCTGAGGAATAAGAAAAAAAATGTGAAGTTCGCCAACACGCATTGGGGTAGCGCGGCGGACACTTCCTTGCCCTAAAACCCCCTCAGAAATGAGGGGAGGCCTGTGCCCAGCAGTGGGACGTATATAGGCTGTAACTTTACTTTACTGCTTTATAGTTAGTTCAGTTAGTATGCAAAGTTTCATGTTCGTGTTTAAAGTATTTTATGAATAACAACGGTTTATTGTTCATTTTGGAGATAACTTTGGATTTTTTTCTATCGAGAAAATTTTATGGAATCATGTTTTCGTCTAACATAGTACATAACATTAATCCTCAACTTTACTATATATTTATTTCAAAATTAATGCTGCAATACTTTCGGCATAACGGAGGATCTTGCTAAGCCATTTGAGGTTATATTTCCCCTTAAGACCGTGATTTGTGCGAGCAATTAAACGGTAAAAAAGTAGTGTTCAATTCGCGAACCTTCGTAATATAAAACGCACCGTCTGAACAATTATTCGCTCCGCTGACCGTCCCAAGTCAAGCTGTCCAAGAACCCCATTCCAAAGTCTTATTTATTCATTGAATGTGAAAGCCCATAATTGCCTAATATAAGTTTTCACGTCAAAAGAAAATCGTAATTACGCTAGCAGAATTTTGCAATTATAAATTTAGTTTTTACCAACCGTTGGTTTTACCATTATAGATTGAAGATACCTCTTTGATTAGATAACCAAATGGATGTTAAACTTATGAGGTCATCAAAAGCCTATTAGCGTACGTGTTTCAAAGGTCTATTGGTGTACGTGGACCCTTTGTAGGGATTTTATATCATATAATAATGCCTAAACATTCAAACGCTACTTAATTTTAAGATGCCGAAAAGTCTCGTTATATCTCTAGTGACTGACACCACAAAACATAACGAGATCTTAAAATTGAGTAGCCTTTCAGTATTTGCCCATTAGGGTGACGAACGAGTACACAGTCCACCTAATAGTAAGTGGATGCTGTGGCCCATAGACATCTACATTTAACCTTGATTAAGAATCAAAATGCAGATGTGTTGTCACCCGTAAGGACTAAGATGGAATGCCTCGTTTTCAGTGAAAATCGTCTCCAGTTCTCTACACTCACCATACGACAACCAGCATTGAGCTGTTATTTTATCCTTCCCTGATCGAGCCAACCCATTCGTGTTACAACCATAGTATAGCTGCAGCATGGCTGCCGCTGAACAACACCTTCGTGATCTTACCATCACCGTTCACCATATTATGTTAGAGACACAACACTTTTCTAATAATTTTTCAAAGAATCTCTCACAACAAGATTTCGACACAGCGACATACTTACAAATTTTTATAATCTTCGCCGCTTGATTTATTATTGTTCTATATACTCGTATTTAAAAAAAAAAAACATAACTCTTCCTTGGCAGTAAAGTAAAAAAATCGGATAGGTGGGACTAGGGTTCTTTCATAAAAACTTAATTATGTTTTAGCGTTAATGTTCGATACATCGTGCTAACGCAATGATAAATTGGATTGAAGGACAAACTTAAATTTGCTGAGGAAAAAGTGTTCGTAAGTTTCGTGTAAGTTGCATTGGTGAGCGTTGACAAACGGACACACAATAATGTGATCCTTTAACCTTAAAGTGTTTGAAAGTTTAATTTTATAATGTACTTACTCTTTTGTCTTTTTTCTAGTCGTATTGCAATGACATTGTTCTAATTTTTTATACTATAATTTTTTATGAAACTAAACCGGTTTGAGACATAATACTAACCGCCATTCAGTAATCACGTCGCCACGGCCTTGGATCTATGGTGTTATTACCTTTGTTTCCACCGATGCTCGTTAAGAAAACAATTGCCTTGAATTAACGTTGTCGTTATTTTCCTTTTATAGTTTCTGATATTAGATTTGTACTAGTGATACCAAACAGTTTGAGTTAAATGAAACAATATTTAAGTCAGTATTAAAGTTATTCAAAAAGCGCCTTTGTGGCTCAGAGGACAGTATTCGCCATAAAATTTCACGTGCACGAGCAACGTTGAGCGCACGAACACCGTTGAGCGCACGACAACTTCAGGTACCTCGGATCTGTGCTTGATGCGTCCGGGGACATCGATCGCGACATCGAGGCCCGTATATCAGCGGCCTGGGCGAAATGACGCGAGGTGACGGGTGTCATTTGTGACCCCAAAATACCGGTCAAGCTGAAGGGACAGGTCTATAAGACCATCATAAGGCCTGTCCTTACGTACGGCAGTGAGACGTGGCCGGTGCTGGAGCGACACCGGTAGTTGTTGCATGTCACGGAGATGAACATGCTGCGGTGGATGTGTAATACATACATTCGCGGCAGCCTCCATGTCCGTGACATTGCTGACAAGCTGCATGAAAGTCGCCTCCGCTGGTACGGCCACGTCTTACGACGACCGGCAAGCTACGTGGGAAACAAATGCCTGGACATGACCCTACCTGGTACCAGGAGTAGAGGACGGCCCAAGAAACGCTGGCTTGATGTCGTGCAGGATGACATGCGCGCCAATGGGCTAGTTGCGAGGGACGCCGAAGACCGGGCAAAGTGGAGGAGGAAGTGTAGGAAAGCGGACCCTGGGTTCTCCCGCGTTGGGCGGGATGAGCAACCAGGATAAACGCTAGGCAGAAGAAAAATTAATATAACTATATCTTTATACTGTTGACACTTTACCGTCTGTAAAAAATAGGGTGTAACATGAGAACGGATTATACGTTATTACGGAAATAAAACAATAAATTTCATAGCCATCTTTGACCTTGTCACTTCGCAGGGTCACAGGCTAGGGTAGATGTGATTTGAATTTGGATAGATTTTAATTAGGTACTTATTTTATTTAATTCAAATTTTTCGTTTTTATATTTTGTAAAATATTAGTGCCATAGGTTTCAACTCCGTTCACATGTTACATCCTTTTTTTCCAGACGGTAAAAAAGGTCATCCAGTAGAATCTAGATGTGAAATATCCAGACTAGCAAAGACAAGTAGCGCCAAAGATGCAAGACCTCTGGAAGTGCGATTTTTAATCCTCCTGCCAAGGATGACTGTCTGGGTAAGTACAACTCGCGACACGTAACTCTAGCGATGAACGAAACGTGGAGGGGATAACTGCGAATGTCGTATCAGTACAAAGGACGGAATGTGACTGGAGAGCCAATCAGCGCGCGCGAACGATACGCCCAGCCAATCATACGCAATAATGCTCAATACGGCTAATTATGCGCAATAACGGTCAGCACTAGACTTTCGTGTCGCGAGTTGTACATCCCTTTTACCTATTTCTTACCGCCAAATAGCGGTGCCTGCACTGCTGTGTCCCGGTCTGAAGGGAGATAGATTTCGGTCTATAGAGTTCCAGTATAATTAGAGTGTGGCGTTTCACCTTGCGTGAAACCTTGGACACCTTGGAGTCGAAAGTTGAACCTTAACCTCGACATTATGTTCAGAACTTGAAGCATTTGAAATGTGGGTATACAGACGTATGCTCCGAATATCCTGGTCTATGAGAATAACAAATGTTGAAGTTCTGCGTCGAATGAATAAGTTGGAGTTAATGAGGACCGTGAACAAGAGGAACCTGTAGTATTTTGAGCACATAGAGACCTGGCAGAAGAAAACATTCTGGCTAAAGAATCTTCTTGACTTGTTTAACCTCAGCACTGGCTCTTAAATAATATCTGATATACTTAAATCTCATGAGACATCACGAAACCATGTAGAAGTACAATCTTGGGTAGAATTTTTACGTAGGCTCAAATCGTCAAATCTCAAATCAGATATAGAACACTGGAATAATAGAGTAGGTATTGTTACGAATTGCCACAATCATCAAAATGTTCGCTAAAAATGGCTTGGCTTTTCAAGGTACTTCTGATAATCTGTATCAACATAACAATGGTAATTTTTTAAAACTAGTATAGTTGTTAGCTGAATTTGCTATCTTTATCTTTGAAGCTGTGGCACCGACAAGGAAGACCGTGCTACAGCTTCAAAGGTAATAAAGATAGCCATGATGGTCACCAACCTTCGCAGAGAGGTGGTACCTTAAGAAGAAGAAGAATTACCCCTTGCTGCTCTATGTAAAGCAATGTTCTTTGTTTGATGTTGGCTATAACCGTCTGGCTTACTTTCTCGAGGCTACATAGTCATTTAACATGACATGGATTGTAATCTCATTTGCCACTATTGTACTATACGGGAACTAACTAATAAAGAAAAAAATGAAATAAGTGCGAACAAAGGCAGAAAACTGGGATTCGGAATAAAATCTCAGTGTTATTTATTTTGTTACCCGTTTATGTAATCGCAGACGCGTTAAACAAAGCCGCTAGTGGTAATTAGCGTGCGTATGCAAATTTGTTCGGCGCGTCTTACGAATGCGAAACCGCCATTTAAGAATATGTTTTTTTTAATGAAACGTTTAAGTACATGACTCTCGTCATGACCGGGACCATTCCTTAAGGACCAGTAATCTTAGTCGTCAACACTTTGTTTTAGGAAACAGGATTGTTGTACGGAGTCGAACGTCTGGGGTCACGCCCACCTCGTTGCCCCTATCCAGTGTGGTGGTATTGGTTGATCCCTGATAGGAGTCGAAAGACACGTGCCTCCATCCGTTGTGGTAAAACCTTCGCTGCTGGATTAAGAAGCCAGTTGAAGGAAGAGGCCCCGATATCGTTTCCGTTTAGTCGCTTAGAGCCAAGTCAAGCCGACATAGAAGGCCAGCATTGGAAAAGGGAGACGACCTATCGTTTTAGTTAGAGTAATGGAAAAGTTCATCTGATTGTGAGTGGATACTGTGGCCTATAGACATCTATCCTTGATTAAGAATCAAAATCCAAATGCGTTGTCACCCGTGAACTAAGATGGAATGCCTGATTTCCAGTAAAACGGATTTCCGGTTCTCTACACTCACCATACAAAACACAGCAGCGTTTAACTGATATTTCACGATGGTATTCTGAGAGCGTAAACGTTTCCCGGTCGAGTCGACCTTATTAACAACATAGTTCTACCAATATAACTATGAGGGCCAATGAAACTTCATAATGCGAGCTTTCAATCCAACTACACGTGCTGCACCTGCTGTCTGACGGACGCCCCTTTTATAGAAATAACTAAATATACGTATAAAAATATAATTAGAAAAATAGAAAGACATATCTCTACGATAAGGCACGTCATCATCATGTAACTTATCTTTGTTTCTATAAATTTTTATCGTTTTCTATTAGCGTTAAAGATTTTAGAAATGTCAACTTTGCTAGCCCCGCTTATATTAATATTGTATAAATATATCGGCCTGTTATTTTTAAGCAGCATATTGCCTAACGTATGCAGTGATCTCCTAAGGACTAACAAATCTTGTGATTTACGATGTGATGTAGTCACGGCTTGTTTACAATGTAAACACTGCGCGCAATGCCAGTGTAAACAATTAGACATCTACGCATCTTTATAACTTGCATAACGTTCGTTACTGACAGTTGGAAAGTTATTTTTTTTAAATAAAAACAATGTATGTTGCATATATCTTTGGGCCACAGCATCCATTACCATCGGGTTAAGGTGTGCTCATTTGTCACACTGATTCCAATTTTATTTAAAAACTAATGTCCTTTCGATACTTATAATAAGCTTCTTTAATAAGACAAAATCTTTATCATTCAAGAGACTAATTATTTACATAATTAAGCATGTTTCATAAAAAGTAAGTTATTTAAATGTGATATGGCTGTCACTGTACTTTAAAATACTATTTTATTCATTTTAGGTACTTATTTATAATTCTCTTAAGAGAATTCGTTAACATTTTGTAGTTGATCTTTTAAGCGTGGTAGAATCACATGAGTAAAGAAACCGACTTAGAGTCATGCTGCAGCTATATTAATTGTATAGTTTCAGCACGAATGGGTCGGCTAAACCAGGGAAGTACCACGGTCTTACAGAATATCGGCGTAAAATAGCTGTGTTTCGTATGGTGGGTGTAGAGAACCGGAGACCCTTTTCACTGAAAAATAGACATTCCGTCATAATCTTCACGGCTTACAACGCATCTGCATTTTGATGGTAAGTATAAGTAACACTGTGGGAAGCTGTTGCCTTATTTTTTTTTTCAGAACATCTGTTATGGTTACATATAGTATAAGGACACTGGTCATAACATTTTTAATGAGAATCCCTTCTATTATAATTTTTTGAAGCTTTTTTTTTGTGTGTTTTAGTTATAAAGAGATTTCGTTTCACCATGGCAACCCTATTTTTATTACACGGCAATGACAGACACACAACGGCGCAGTTACCACAGATAACCTAAATCTTTTAACGATCGATGCTTACAAAACTGTCGGAAACCGTTTTATTCTCAACGGATCTTCGTGTGTGATGCACGATGCCATATTGTTGACTTGTTCTCATTCGTTACTGCTTAGGATCCGTTACTTCCTAAAGTGATGGTCCTTCTTCACTATTTTTTCACATGTGATTAGTCAATCTTCGATTTATATTAGGAAAAGGAATTAGGACTATTATTTTCTTTGTTAATAGAAGTAGGGGTGACAATTAAGTACCCGCTCCACTTGATGGTAAGATGGTAAGTGGATGCAGTGATCCATAGACAATTTATACGTAGTAGAGCTACGCTGCAGCTATATTATGGTTGTAGTACGAATGGTTCGGCTCGACCGGGGAAGGACCACGCTCTCACATAATACCACCGTAAAATAGCAGCTTGTGTCGTATGGTGAGTGTAGAGACCCGGAGACCATTTTTTAATGGAAACGAGGCATTCCATCTTAGTCCTCAGGCACCCCTGATACGCATATGCCTTGTCACCACAAGGCATATTATGCGTTTTGATTCTATGGGCCTATATTCTTTGTCTATGGGCCACAGCGTCCACTAATCATCGAAGGACTGTATGGTCGTTTTTCACCATTATTCTATTAAAAAAATTTAGGCCACTGCATAATATAGGGAATAGATGTAGGCATCTATTATCTATTAAGAATCAAAACGTGTTATCACTCCTGAGGACTAAGATAAATGCCTACCAATGAAGAGGGGCTCAGGTTCTCTATCTACGCTTACCATACAAAACACACCATCTATTTAACGGTGCATTTGGTGCAATGTATAATTTATCTTATCTTAATCTTTATGCTAATCGAAAACGAGGAGCTGACACATAGAAAGTGTAGACAAAAAGCGTGAAATAGCAAGCTTTTTGCTGCTGTTTTTCGTTTGGTGAGTGTAGAGTACCGGATACCTGTTTTACTGTAAACTAGGCATTCCATCTTAGACCACCGAAATGACAATGCATCTGCATTTTAATCCTTAACTAAGGATAAATGTAGATGTCTATGGGCCACAGCATCCACTCGGCATCAGGTGGACTGTGTGCTCGCTTGACACCCTTATTCTATAAAAACAGTACGTATTGCACCTTCATTACGTATTAAGTTATAAGGCTTCCGGTTTTAACCTTGACCAACAACCGTTATTCTATAATGCACTTACGTGCATCAGGTCGCCATCGATTATACCTACGGTGGTGCATTATTGATGTAAGTTACAAGGAACTACATGAAAACATAAGGTATTTTTATAGAATAAGCATAACAAATAAGCACACAGTATACCTGATGTTAAGTGAAAATACTGTAAATGTCGGCGAACGAGCTCTTTACGATTGGCTTGACTCACTGGCACTGCGAAGAGATGTTGCACCTCTTTGCGTATTTTATCGCACTCTACCACGGGGGAGTGCTCTGAGGAATTGTTCGGACAAACTCCAGCAATTCATCCACACTGACAAAACTCGCGATACCATCCGTACCATCTTGATGACTGCGGTCCGCGACTGTGCGATTTAAAAGAAGGTTTCTTCCTCGCACAACTTCCTTGTGGAATCGACTACCACCAGAGACTTTTCCGGACCGTAAGTCGTATACTTAGGGAGAAGAAAAGAGCCTAATCCTTTTGAAAAGGCCGGTAACGTATCTGCAGTTCCCCTGGTGTTGCAGTTGCTCATAGGCGACGGTAATCTCTTAACATCAGGTGAGCCGTATGCTCCATAAAAAAAAACCTGGTTTGCCCCCTTTTCTATAAAAAAATATTGTAATATCTCTCTGTGTTCTTTAGTAAAAGATAATTAAGATTGATAGGTTCTACTGCTAGTGGATAGGAAGATGACGCCATGTTCGAAAAATGAGTATTATATTTCAAAATGTATGTTACTACACATTTCATCATCTACTAAGTAACTAGACGTCAAAACTTCGTGCCGCTGTCTTGACCCACCAACCTTTCAAGCACGCATACGGTCAGCGACGCGTGCTATGCCATTTTTGGCATCAGAACTTGTATTGTCCTAATAAGTCTACGAAAAAATCTACAAATGATAACGTTTTACATAGACTTGTCCTCTGTGATGGCATATATTGAATACTTAGCAGGAATACTTACTTGAAATAATGTTTTTCTACGTTTACCGTGTAGTGGCGGTAAGGATAACAACTATCCCATATCGTCCCGTAGGTGTCGTAAGATGCGATAGAGGGAAACAAATCAGGAGATGGGCAGCAGCGCGACTAAAATTTAAAAAAAAAACTGCAGTTGCCAACCCATGGCAACCCGTGGCAACGATTGCTAATAACCTCCCTATAAGCCAATCAATGGGGGAGTCTGCCAACAGTTTAGACATAAGGATTATTTGTAGAGAATACTGGCAGTACTCTCAAATTTCCTTCGAATTTCGGTCCGTTCCCTTAACCTTTAGTCTACTGTCGCATTAGGCATTTTACTCGCTTATTTCCATGTAGCAAAAACTAAACCACTCCTCTCCCTCGCTCCGAGCTCGTACACTCGTTAACGTGCGGCAACGGAAATGAATTTTCACCGACATCAAAAGCCGGAACGAACCGGACAAAGTAAATAGTTTAACCGAATGCGGGAACAATTAAATTGATGCAACCCGTCGGCCGACGGGTCGACGACCTGCCGCCGTTTATTCCTGGTATTGTTCATAGATTAGACCAATGTAGAAGCGACAGATGTTAGAAGATAATCCAAGACAAAACCATGCTCAATAAGAACACGCACTCACGCACATATATGCATCTAAAATTATTTACTACTAACAAACTGGTATTTTTACTGCCAACATAAATATAAGGGTCTGTACATTTTAACGGGCTGTTAAAGAAAAAATAGAAGAAAGATGTGTACGCAGCGCTCCGTCGGTCTGAGGTTTAGGGTTGCCTGCTGGGACCTATGAGCTGCATTACATTTGGTACAGCCACGCTGCAGCTATGGTTGAAGCGCGAATGGGTCGACTCGACCGGAGGAAGGAACTTACGGAATACTAGCGTAAAATAGCAGCTTAATGCTGCTGTGCTACGTATGGTGAGTGTAGAGAACCGGATACCCGTTTTACTGGAAGCGAGGCAATCCATCTTAGACCTCAGGGATGGCAACGCATCTGCATTTTGATTCTTAATTGAAGATAAATGTAGATGCCCATAAGCCACAGCATCCGCTTACCACTGAACTATGTGCTTAGTTGTCACTCTTTTACTATATAAAAAAAAACTAGCTACTTCTTAGTGGCTACTTTTTATATAGGTGGACACTTTGCGCTCGTTTGCACGCTAATGTCATAATAAACAAAATCTATAAATAAACCAGCAATATCAATAACCCATTACGAGAGATAACAGTGTTGGCATTGACCGTTAAAATAAATATTTGTCTGGCAAGTGTTCAACGGATATTTAATCACGTCGTTTATATTTGGTTTATCACATGACTCTTATTTTTTATGTAAAATTAATTATAATTGAAAATTGGAAGTATAATATAGCCGCTACCTTCGGTTCAGTTTGGAAGGTTGATTTTAATAGATTATGTACTTTTTATAGAAGTAAGTGTTAGGCCTGTGCCAACCACATTGATCGAATCTTTTTGATTCTATTAAAACCCGCATCCCACTGATGCCCTGAGCTGGTCTCCACTTTGCGTCTCGCGCGATCTAATCGCGGGCCGTTGTGTACCTAATTGTTTTTATGCAATATAAGTATATTAAAAATGAAAATAAATTTTAACAATAAATATTAAAATGCGTTGGAAAAATGATCAAATCGTTTTGATTCAACCTCTTTACCAATGGTTCATGATCACCCGGATTCGAACAAAATCGATCGACACAGGTCTAGTAATGTCACCCTTACTAGACCTGTAAACGAGTAAACACCTGATGATAAAACTCGTGACCCAGTGGACTAAATAGTCTTCCCATACAAATTCGTCCTGTCCCCACGGAGTGTCGGCCTGGTATCTAGTAATGATACAATTTTTTTTTCCTAAGGTGCAATGAACTTTTGCGACGAAAATTAAATACTACATGCTTCCTTTCTTTGTCTCTTTTTATACATTCCTTTTTTTTTTTTTTTTGCATGGGGAAATGCCTACGCATACCCGCCTCGCGGGGGGCAAGGACGGGTTATGTCGGACTCGCACCGACTAAAACCCCATGGTGTTCCACCTTTGTCGCATATTGGCAGGGCTACGGGAACGCTTTCGCACACATCCGCGGCCCTACTAGCGCCTGCCGCCCCATGGCAGCACCTCCTCGGGAGAGGAAAATTCCTCCCCATTCTCCTTCCCAGGTAAGGCGCACCAGAACACATGGCGCGCCTTCCTCCACGGCCTCCAACTACGTCTGTGCAACAGACGCCCCCGCGTCCGATGCACAAAGGCCATGGGGCCAGGAAAAACGAGCACTTAGAAGTACTAGCCTTCCCGACCCCAGCGGCGGATCTGGTCTATGGCTCCGCCGCCAACCAAGATTCGGCTGCGGAGGGTAGGGAGAGCGGCGCCTCGCAATACCGACAATCCTCTCCCCCCGCAGCCCCACCACCACCGCATCAACGGTGCGGCCCCGTTTGAGTCGCGAAGGATAGGGCGAGTGGCGCATCGCCATACCAACACTCCTCTTCCTCCGCGACTCCACCTCGGCTGCAGCGGTAGAGGGTGCGCGAGTCCCCACTCGCTGCAGTCCACCAGCACACATCCAAAGTGGGCTCCCCAAGCCCACTCGGAGCGGCCACCTCAGGCCGGCCCTTCACCTCGGGCCAGCCACGTGGGTTCCTCTTTGTTCACCGTGGGAGACCAAGCCACGGCTACTAAGCCCCCCCGCCACGACAAGGCGGGAACCCGTTCGGGGGTTTCCTAAGTTTAGTTTTCGGTATAATAATTAAAATCATAATTTATGTCCCCACAATAGCAATAGAACAAGCGTCTCCTGGGTCACACGCATAAAACATTGTTAAATACGAGAGAGATAGCATGTGAGTGGCTTAGCTAATAGGAAGTAGTTCTGTACATCCTACCTACTTACACTATAGCAGTGATTTGGCTCGACCATTTCGTCCGTGACTTCAAAAGTGCATGCGTGTGTTCATTGTGCTTCCGCTGGCTGACGTCGTAATATTTATTTAGATAATATTTTAATACGTTACTTTCAAACTAATTTCTTAAGTTTTAAATCTGTAATTTCTCTAATATGTGTAATTATCTATTTATCGAAACTTTTCTTAAGAAAAAGCGTAGAAATCGTATTATTTCTCCTGGGTCACAGTTCCACTGAGTCACAAAATAAGTGACCCAAGAGATGATTCTTGTGAGCCAAGAGACATCTTGCATTTTCTTTACATATGATAACAAATAAGTCTCCTTAATAAATATTTACATTCTATTTCAATGTTCAATTACCAATTCCGTTTTCTCTGTAAAGTATTTTCATGTTAATTATTAGGTTTGTTTTGGTTTAGTGTAAGTTGTTAAAGGCATATTTACTGAAACGATTAGTTTCAGTAAATATGCCTTTAACAGCCGCCGAAAGGCAGGGTAGATATAAAGAAAAACTCAAACTGAATTCTGAAAAGTACGAAGAATATAAAACAAAAAATCGTGTGAATTATCATACAAAAAAAGAGACTTATCGAGGACTTAACACCACAAGAGAAATATAATGCAAGAACAATTTGGAGACTTAGGAAGAAAAACTTAAGACAAAACAGGAATAATTTAAATCGCCTTCTTGATGATATAATACCTCCAAGTTCTTCTTCTATCTTGATACCTGAAGCAGATGCTATGGTAGCCCATGATGCTTTTCAAAATTCACTGCATCGAAACAATGACGATACGGATATATCTGGTATTAACAGTCCGCAAAATATGCTTTCACATAAAAATTTATCAAGGAAGAGTAAATGACTACAGAAAATTAGGAGAGATCGATCAAAATTATATGGGGAAATTTAAAGTAGCGGAAAGAAAATGAAAAACTACAACAAAAATACGAAAAATAAGAAAAAATCTTGCCAAAGAAACAAACATGAAACAAAAGCTGACAATGCTGATGAAACGACAAAGTACAAAAAGCTATCCGGTGCTATCAGAGAAAGGTACCAAAAAACAAAGAAACACAAAGATAAGAAAATACTGAAAGACATATTTGAAAGTATTGATGACTGTGCAAAAAACGTAATAGTTAAAGAATCTCTGGGAACAACCGGACAAATAAGGACTTGAATGTCAAAGCTAATGCTTATTTTAACTATTTAAAGAAATCGGGTTGATAGAATTATGCCAAGCTCACAACAAGAATTGGTATCAACTTGTTTATAAAACACCTGAAACTTCTGATGATCAGCCAGTGATGACATCTCTAAAACCAAAAAGTTCAACAGCACAACTTTATAACAAAAAAAGAGAACCAAGAGGTGAGACGGAGGAACTTTTTATTAGTAAACGTTCATGCCACAAAAGGTAAGATTTTTAAATATGCTTGTGTAGTCGATGATTTGCACGAAGATTCACATTTCACAAAACACATTTCGTCTCGAAAAGAGTGACGTAGCTGACATCGACTACACTGACATAATATAAATTCTAGCTGAGCCTATAACGACTACCAAAAGAGGCCAACAGTATTACATATTTGAATATAATGTACACGTTTTAGAGAAGTGATTTGGCAATAGTTATTTACTTCACTACTTTAAAGTTTCCGTTATTATATATATTTTTACTTATTGTGATTGTGATTTTTGTTGGACTTTTTATTGTAATTTGTTATTTAGACTACACAATAGAATTTTTGATAGAATTTTTATATTATTAACAATTTTAAAATTTATTATTTTTCTTTTAATTTTAGTTGGTATATCGTTTGTCTCCTGGCTAACAATAATGTCCCCTAATTTTATGATGAATCTCTCGACATTTAAATAGAACAAAATATCTTAGGTATATTTTATTTTTAGATAATGGTTGATGAATAAGTGGCGGTAAGTACAGTATTAGTTTGGCTTACATGTGTTATTTAAAAAAAAAGTTATAGTAAAAGTTTGTATTGATTTATTTTACCAGTGACCCAAGAGAAACAAGGGACGTCATTATTTTAAGAATAAGACAGATTTGTTTAGTTTCAAAGACCTATAATAATTCCTTTAAACTTTAATAAAAAATAAATATACTGATTAATCTTTTCTGTTTTGTTTTACTTACGATATATTGTATAATATGTCCGTTACCCAAGAGACATTCCAAGTTGTCAGTTCTGACATTCTTTGTTAAAAATCCTAATAGCATTTAAAAAAGTTCGATGCTCCACATAAAATAATAAAACTAGATGGTTAAGTTATCTATATTTAAAGTTAAAAAAAATAAGTTTATTTTTTAAGACAAAAAATTGATTAATTACAATTTTGAAAAGTTGATTCACCCAGATGTCTATGAGCCACATCAACCACTTACCATTAGATGGACTGTGTGCTCGTTTGTCACCCTATTCTATAAAAAAAGGCACCTACATCTAAACTCGATTAGGAATTAAAATGTAGATAGATAATATTGTAACTTCAAAGTACTAAGATGGAATGGATATCACTTTTATTTTAAGATGTTTTACTAAATCCAGACCACCTACTAAACTTATGTTGTATTCTTTAAAAGGCGTATTTATGAGGTAAATGTATTTTCGTTCTGATTTTACGACAACAGTTTTCTTTGATCGTACGCCGATCTTAAAACCGATTAAAAGTACTACGAAATTTGGTAAGAGCATAAAATGAAAACCTTTGAAGTCGAATTTAAAAAGGTATATCTGAATACGTGAATGTTTAATTTAATCTTTGATCGGATGTTATGTGACAGGGGTCGGTTTATTATTGGAGACAGTTTTAGAAATTTCATATAATGTGTCGCATTTATGCCGAATATTATAGTGATGTTATATTGATGCGAAGGATTTCCTCCATAGCATCAATTTTCCTATAATTCGAAGATATAGCGCAGTGGCTATGCGTTTGGTTGCGGCGCTTCGTGCCACAGGTTCGAATCCCTTACAGTGCAGTTGTTTGTATTGCCTAAAATTTTTTTCTTTTTCTTAATCAAAGTCATCAAGGATACATACTCACTAGAATTTCCAGGAGGAAGCTAGGAAAGGAAGAGGAGCTACGATACAGGAATATCGTAGCTCTCATATATCTGTAGCTCATTACACATATCGCTAAATGTGACGGACCAGCAGTGCGATTGTGCAATTTTAGTGGGGTCCTGGTTGGCTTTATTTAACGTTTAACGTTTGGTTTCACTATTAAACATTTATACATATGAGATTATCAACCGATTTCCTTTTTCAACCAACTTAAAAAAAGAAGGAGGTTCTCATTTCGTCCGTATTTTTTATGTGTGTATTACCTTCGATCAACAATACCTTAGAACTTTTTTTTTTACGTGAACCGATTTTGATGATTTTTATTTGAAAGCTGGTGCTTCTTATGTGCTTAAATATATTTGATCAAGATTTGACGAGGATTTTTTGATAATGCGTATTAAATTGAGGATGACGTATTATACGACGTGTATTTAATTGACGCGTATTTGTTTTTACGTGGTAGAGCCATGCTGCAGCTATATTATTAGTATAGTAGCATCACGGATGGGTCGGCTCGATCGGGGAACGACCACGCTCTCACATAATACCAGCGTCAAATAGCAGCTTAACGCTGTTGTTTCGTATGGTGAGTGTAGAGAGACCGGAGTGTAGAGAGACCGGTGTGTAGAGAGATCGGAGTGTAGAGAGACCGGAGTGTAGAGAGACCGGAGACCCTTTTTACTAGAAAAGAGGCATTCCATCTTAGTCCTCACTGGTGACTACCCATCTGCATTTTGATTCGAGGCTTGATGTAGATGTCTATGGGCCGCAGCAACTACTTACCATCAGGTGGACTGTGTGCTCGATTTTCACTCTTATCCTATTAAAAAAAAAACTTCGACTACCTACATTGATGATGGTCTCATTTTACTTATATTGACGTCGGTTGTACAATTTTTTTTTTTAATTTTACCACTTGTGTATTATTATCTTATTTTTGGTAGGTGCAAATGAACTACAAAGTGACAATTATTTTGATGTCAACAAAGTTAGCGAATCGGACTTCTGGTGAGAATCGTTGGTTGGTGAAAATCATTCCGCAAACGTGTTATATTTTTATGATAATATTTTGTAACCTAAAATAAGATTTTATTATATGGAAATTAGTTAATAATCTCATATGTGTAAATGTGTCATACTCCTTACCCTACATTACATAACCGAACTGCTAGCCCTGGCTCCCTTATCTTTTTTTTTTATAGGATAGGATGACAAACGAGCACACAGTCCACCTGATCGATAAGTGGTTGCTGCGACCCATAGACATCTAAATCTATCCTCGATTACAAATCAAAATGCAGATGCGCTACCATCCGTGAGGACTAAGATGGAATGCCTCGTTTCCAGTAAAAAGGGTCTTCGGTACTCTACACTCATCATACGAAATACAGCTGCATTAAGGTACTATTTCACGCTAGTACTGTGTGGGTAACCCTCCCTATGAGGGGTAAGAAAATATTCGTCTTTCATAGTGTGTTAGCTGGAAAATAATTGTCTAAAAACCTTCAATTTCGTAAATATACTTGGCTTTGTTGTCTGCAGGAAACGCGATAATATATTAATATTAATATAACGTATCCATAAATTTTTAAATCTTTGGTAAATATGAGCGAGTTTTATTTGTATTTTATTTAGTTCTAAATTTAAAATGGCGCCTGCCCCGAGCCGCGAAGTGATTCATTCATGCATTTTAGTTTATTTTTGTTTATACTAAGAATTTTGTTTTGATGCTGTAGACTATGAAGAAATTAAAAATATATAAGTACGTAAAAGGATTTAGATAATGAAACGTCGGTTATTTAGTCAGAACTTCTCACTTTTTATTAGTAAGGAATGCACCCACTCACCCAACGGAGCCCCCCACCAACCCCCCCTGGGAAAAGATGATAGGGCGCGGGTGTATGCGCAAGCACAGGTCTATTACCTCACTTTCATATTTAGATGAGACGGCAATCCGACACGACCGGAAAGAGATTAGATGCAAGATCAAAGGCTTTACGAGGCACGGGGGTGAAACACCGCCAACATTCTCACTCCAGACTGCTACTGAAATTTTCTTGATATAAGAACTTAATAACTGGTTTCTTGATAAATAAATGTTGAAGTTTCGGTCTTACCGGTGAGTAGCCATCTGCACGAGACAGGATTATAGGTCACTGGTCTGCACGCAAACACAAGTGCACTCTCTATACTTTTTACCTGCTTTTCGAAGCACGGTGGTGAAACACGGCCATCCGACACAATAGCAACAAGGAGGGTGAAATATACTCTAGGCTGCTACTAAGAACTTCTTGACAGAAAATACCTACTTATAACTTATTTTGACCCCACCCAACATATATATTCATTTATTTATTCCTTACGAATCATTTGAAAAGGTTTATCGGCTTTATTCTTTTAATGTTCACACTCTGCTACACTACTCAGAAACTCCTTACCTGAAGATATTAGGATAGCAAATTGTGAGTTATCGGTATTTAATTTACGACGACGTATTATATTATGTTCATTAATACGACGCGTACTTTTGAATTGACGCGTATTTAATTGTTTTTACGTGGTAGAGTCACGCTGCAGCTATATTAAAATTGTAGCACGAATGGGTCGGCTCGACCGGGGAAGGACCGCGCTCTCACAGAATACTAGCGTCAAATAGCAGCTTAATACTGCTGTGCTTCGTATGGTGAGTGTAGAGATCCGGAGATCATTTTTCACTGAAAACGAGACATTCCATCTTAGTCCTCAGAGATGACAATGCTATGCATTGACTATGCTAAGTTTGCTGATAGTTGGCACGTTTGGTACGCGGGATGGTAACAACAGTCTTTTAACATTTTGAAATGTAATCAGGAAGACGCCGCTAAAGATTTTCCGTTTCAGTTTCCCTTCGTCGCCTCTTAAGACACTTGTGGGTTGATATGGCACGCAATTTCCAGACAGACCTCTTGCATCATTGACTAGTGGTTGTGGTATGCCATAAAATGTTATGAACAAAGTTTAATAAAGGAATGCTTGGGTGGCTTGGACAAGTAAAAAGAATGCATGAGGCAACAGTGATAAGGCAAGGCAAGGTAAAGTCGGCAAGAGACGCCTTAGACCAGAGTTTATCCACCAAAGGAGAAAATATCTTTTTCTATGAAGCATGGGTTAATCTCAAATTGTGGTGCAACTTAAATACATGTCGATTTATTTTCTATAGTCTTTATTACAAAAGTATTCGTTTTACCGTATCTAATGAGAATACTGAGAAAATTACAATTAAAATATGAATGTCACAATAACATAAAACAAACTAAACGCGATTGTCTAGTAGTTATCGCCGGTATTATAAGTTAAAATAGTGCACTGTAAAACAAAGTTGTAGATACATTCAGCATTTAACCGTGGTCTACAACACACACTTCTTCCCAACTCCCATCACACTCTCCCCGCAACACCTTGCCCGGCGGGAGATCTCCCCTTTTCCTACTTCGGCCACAGAGACGCTTTAAAATTAATAGTTGGTTTGGGCACGTTGAGCGAATGAGTGAAGACCGAATGGTGAAGAAAATATATAGAGCGAAAGTAAATATTAAAAGGTGTCGAGGTAGACCGAGACTAACTTTCGAAGACCATGTGAGCAAATTGCTCGAAGAGGGGAAGGTCAAGAGTACTCGGATACCTAGACGTGCATGTATGAAGAAGTTAATGAACCTGAAAGAAGCGAAAGAGGTATGTAAGGATCGTGACACTTGGCGATCTGTTCTCTCTGGCTACCCCGTTAGGGATTGTGCGTGAAGATAACTTTAAAATTGATGGAAAACCCTTTTAGTATTTTTTTCCCTACACGCTTTTTTTTCATACCAACGTAAAATAGCAGCTTAACGCTGCTGTGTTTCGTATGGTGAGTGTGGAGAACCGGTGACCCTTTTTACTGGAAACGAGGCATTCCATCTGTGTCCTCAACGCGTCTGCATTTTGATGCTTAATTGAAGATAAATGTAGATCTCCATGGGCCACAGGATCCACTTACCACCAGGTGGACTGTGTGCTCGTTTGTCACCCTTATTTTATAAAAAAAATTACATTATCCGGAACACGAATATCAAAACCAATTTTTTTTTCAGAATTTATGATTCCGGTTAGATTTTCATTAAATATTTAGGGTAAGTCGTTTATTATAATAAATTGGTATCTTTTTTTATATGTAAAAAAAATTAAACTACCTTAAAATTTCTAGTGGACCCAAAAAGCTTTGCAAGATTAGCATGCATGCGTGGGTATATGGATGTAAAGGAGGCGAGTGGAATGGATGTAAAGGAGGTGTGTCCGGATCCTGCCAAATGGAAGTCCCTCTGAATAACGGGCGTAAGAGTTTATGTGTCAGAGTTACTTTTACATAATATGGTGTACAATATCTTTGTATGACTATTAATATATACATTTTTTATGAAATACGTTACAATTTGCTGAGGCAATTACAGTGTTGTTAAACAAGTTTGAACTAGTATCAAACGTAGTTAACAACTCACAGCATGTGACTCAGCACAGTGCGTCATGAACCATTTTGAAACCTTGATCCTTCATATTGTATAATTATTTTGATTACCTTACATTTGAATGTTTGTGTTGGAGTTTTGAAGGTATATACGTACGAGTATATAGATTATCTATATCAGCATCTTTATATACCATCTGATAACTAGTTGGTACCCGGCGCGTTACTGCCGCAGAAGAAATAATTGTGGAAATATCCTTTTAAATTTGGAACAGTTATATTATTGTTTAATTGGGTATAATAATACAATGGGTGCGTTTGGCAGAAAAAAGCGCTAGCAAGCGCTTGTAAGCAAAATGGCGATCGTAAGCGGTAAGCGCTGTCAAATCGTAAGTAGCTATTTTCCTCCAGGACACGATGTTAGTTTTAACCGGGGAATCTAACCTAATTTAAATATATGTTTGTAAAGTATTCATATTAAAAACTTACCAATCACGAATTTTCAATAACATGTATATGTTTATTCATGTCATTATATTACTTGAAACTAATATTGCAAAAAAACAACTTATAAACTCTACTTCAAAACAAACAAATTAAATAAGCAAAATGGCGGATTGTGTCAGCGCTACTGAAGTAGCAATCGTGTCCTGGCCGAAAACTATTTTAGCGCTTACAAGCGCTTGCTAGCGCTTTTTTCTGCCAAACGCACCCAATAATTCAAATTGAATGATATATCTTTCAAATAAATTTGTCGGTAGGATACGCGCACCGCCTGCTGTAAGTTAGTTGTACGATGTCTATAACCTTCGCGCAAGTGCAAGCAATAAGTTGACAAAGTTTTACCGCAATCTGATGAACGCTATGGCAGCGATTTTTTTAATAGCCAGATAAAAGTTATACATCAAATAAACTATAACCTAGCTGTGATTGAAGTATTTTAAATTAAATATGGCAATATTTTTTATTTTTTGTTTAATGTATATTATTTTGCCTGTCCGATATGGCTAAATACAGAAGAACTTAATTAAAAATATTTAAAAAAAACTTTTGTTTATACCTGTATTCTCAAATAAAGAATTAATTGATTGATTGAACATCAAAGTGTAACAATTGAACTATTTTGTACGTAAGGATGCAATTTTACCACGTTTTTATTAAGTCACTTTCTTGACTGCCTGTCTGTGTATCTGTCTGTCGGTCGTTCAAGATAGAATTAAGTAAATGATTCAAATGACAATGCTTAAATGTGATAAAAATATAATATATTAAAAAAATTAAGACATTTTTAACTTGGTTACTATGTTTATGTTATATTTTATTTTATGAATAACTTTTAACTAAATATTGAAAAATCGGCCCTTAAGGTCAGCTCACATCGAGACGTGACACGACGCGACGCGGAGCGCACTTTATAAGATTTTATTTACTACACAAAAAGATAGACATGTTATTGAGATAATTCGAAAATGCAGCGCTGCTTCGTCGATAGGCACAGCGTGTAAGAGCGGTGCGCTGCCAACGACTTCATGATGCGCCGCGCAACGTCGCAAAGCGTGGTGTGAAACCACTGGCCTCTTCAACCATCGTCGCGTCCCGTCGCGTCTTTGTGTGAACTAACCCTTAATACCCTTACTACTATGAAATTGGTATGTATTTTTAAACAATTAAATATTTATCTGTTTTAAATAGGTGTCGCTGTTAACATCTGCGTCTGTCGGGAATTGTAAACATGTTTGTTTGTAAATGAATAAGGATAAAATCCATAAAAGCTTAGTCTCAAATTGGATATTGATTCAAAGTACACGCGAGCTAAATTTCGTACTTTCTAAATGTCTACGTATAGTAAGCATAGTAAGCAGGCGACAAATAAAGACGGTCGGTCACAGACCTCCTGAATCACTTTAAAGTACGAGAATAGAAAATTCACATGGATCATGAGTTCATGAGTCACGTTTGAATTATTATAAAATATTGTTGCTCCATATGATGTATATGCGTGAGTCTATGAGAGGCGACAGAGCTAAACAAACCAGGAGATGAAACCACCAGCAGTGTCTTCCTCATAAAAACTAAATACATCCAATATAAATAGGTTGCCAACGCCTGCCAAGCTTGGCAAGTATTGCAAATATCCCTCCCATGTGTTTTATACGTGGTAGAGACATGCTGCAGTTATATTAGTACACAGCAGTAGTACAGTTGTAGCACATTCGTGCTACAACTGTACCTACTACTGCTATGTTTCGTATGGTGAGTGTAGAGATCCGGGGAGACCCTTTTTTACTGGAAACGAGGCATTCCATCTTAGTCCTCACGGGTGGCAACGCATCTACATTTTGATTCGCAATCGAGGATAGATTTAGATGTCTATGGACCACAGCAACAACTTACCATCAGGTGGACTGTATGCTTGTTTGTCACCCTATTCTATAAAAAAAATGTGGCTATCTGTTAATAATATAATAATAATATTTATTGAATCCAAACATATTTTACATAAAAATGGGGTATAAATCTATGGGAGAGGTCTGTATTTAGCAGTAGACTATGATAACTAGATAATATAACGGATTATTGTTTATAGTAATGATTTGCAGCTGTCACGGTATGTAATGAAAATATTTTTTCTATAGAATAGGATGACAAACGAGCACACAGTCCACCTGATGGCAAGTGGATACTGTGGATATTGTGTCTGATATCTATATTTAACCTCTATTAAGAATCAAAATGCAGATGTGTTGTCACCCCTGAGAACTAAGATGGAATGCCTCGTTTCCAGTAAAAAGGGTCTCCTGTTCTCTACACTCACCATACGAAACACAGTATTAAGCTGCTATTTTACGTTGGTATTCTGTGAGAGCGTAGTCCTACCCCGGTCAAGCCTACCCACTCGCGCTAGAACTACTCGTATAATATAATTGCAGCGCGGCTCTACCACGTTTTGTCAAGGCGCTTAAAATAAGCAGAAATTCTCGTACCTCATCATTACAGCTGTTAACAAATCGACTTCCGTACCTTGGTCTCCCCCAAAGAATGCCACTAATACTGAGCCACCTGCATCCATTGAATTCCTGGATGTCTTATCAGGTCGTCAGTATATCTAGTAGTAGCCCACATACACTTGTTTTCGTGGTAGAGCCACGCTGCAGCTATATTATGGTTGTAGCACGAATCGGTCGGCTCGACCGGGGAAGGACCACGCTCTCACAGAATACCGGCGTAAAATAGCAGCTTAATACTGCTGTGTTTCGTATGGTGAGTGTAGAGATCCGGAGACCCTTTTTTACTGGAAACGAGGCATCCCATCTTAGTCCTCAGGGGTGACAACGCATCTACGTTTTGATTCTTATTCGGGGTTGAATGTAGATGTCTATGGGCCACAGTATCTACTTACCATCAAGTGAACTGTGTGCTCGCTTGTCACCCTTATTCTATATAAAAAAAATTATTTACCGCTGTCACCATGTGTAATGAAAATGGTTTGTCAAGGCGCTTACAATAAGCAGAAACTCTCTTACCTTTCATCATCATTACAGCCGATCACAAGTCGACTGCCGTACCTTGGTCTCCCCCAAAGAATGCCACTAATACTGAGTTACCGGAGCCGCGGATTCGAATCCCGCACGGAGCAAGTATTTGTATAGTCTACAGGTAATTGTTTCGGGTCTGGATGTTTGCCCTTGTACAATTTATGTTTGTAAACTGCCCCCACAATACAGGATAAAATCCTAGTGTGGAGGTAACGTTTTTTAAAAAAGAAAAAAAAAACACCTACGATGTACATGTACATAAAACTAAGGGCCTATATTCGTCATACGACCGCACATAGTTGTCTCATTTCCGAGAAGGCTTTAGAGCTCCAAAGTTTTTCACTGCGATGCCCAACAGCTGTTTTACGTACCACCCTTTTTTAACTTCTTTGAGATGTAAGTTCGCAACGCTTTTTGTCTTCACCACCGAGAACGTATAATAAACGGCAGTCGAACTCTGTTAGTTCGACTAGTTTGAAATATTTACGCGAGCGCTTATCCTCTTGAGTTGTGTGAAATATGTAATAGAATATATGTATACCTTCGACGTAAAAATTTAAAATTCCATACATAATACACACACACACATAAAATCTCATTCCTGTCACTCTAATAGGGTAGGCAGGTACTACGGTTTTCTAATTAGCATGGTCCTGATACACCTCTCTTGCTTGTTTCAAATCCATTTATCTACACGTACATGCTCGTCATTTGGGGATGTCTTTAAGTTAGCCCATCTTTAATGTATATCCCCAATATGGTCCATAAACTTTCTTATAAGTGGTCCCTTGTCGACTCTACCACTCACTTCTGCAGCAAAAATTAAAAATTTATTTCCTTTTTTTTTTTGAGAATCTACCTCGAAGATAGTTTCTCTTATAAGAGAAGAAACGGTTTAAGGGACTCCGCCAGTGTCTTCTGTTTATTTTTATTTTACTTATTCAAAGTCTAAGATTATAGAGCCGTGGTAGCTCAGATGGTTAGAGCTCGCTGTAAATTTCACAGTACGCGAGCAAACCGGGTTCGATCCCCGCCGGCACAATTGAAATTGTTAATTGAAATTTTAAGTGCTGATTTACCACGTGCTCGGCGGTGAAGGAAAACATCGTGAGGAAACCTGCATATCAGAGAAATAAGAAAAAAATATTTCGAAGCCACA